>QLNU02015359.1:45791205-45837075 GCA_006491805.2 Dysdera silvatica | reverse complement strand
GCGGAAGCACTGGGAGTGTCCGGGATAAATGACTTTCAGTGAAGTAGAGCATAGTTTATTTAAAGCAAAAATCTACCGTCCAGTTAACAAAATAGATCGTTTATCGCTATAGACGAGGAGTTGAGCCTTATATGCACGACATCTGTCGGAACAGTAGGAAATATCGTTGTAGAGAGATTCTAGTGCATGCTTGAAAATATCACATTGAGATAATAATGTAGTAATTATGTGATGAAAATTAATTTCCTAAAAATTATGATTATTAATTTATTTTCACTAGACGAGCAAATGAATTTCGTGATTAATTTATTAATGTGCCCTGTCTTGAACGCTTTTCCGCTGAGCCCTTTGCCAAGGTCTATGGATCACAGATCTGGAAACTCTGCGGTAGTGTAATGAAACATGGAAATAATGATGGAAGACAAGTTACATGGAATACTCCGTTTATTCTGAATAATTGAATGAAGCATTTACAAAGGCCCTTAAGACTCGTCCTTAAGCTGGCTTTGATTCTAGGGCCTAATAATTATATATATATATAACTTATTGCATAAGCGTACGCAGGGAGTTCATAAGGGAAGTCTCAGAATTATAATAAGGTTGCAGAGTTAAACTCCATATATTCATATGTATATACGCAAAATTTCATCTCAGTGGCGGGGGTTACAACCCCATCGACATTCTCCTGCATACGCCAGTAGCTTACTGTTTACTACATTCAGAGGAAACTCTGTCAAGTTTGGACATTTGCAAATACGTAGAATTCCAATGGTTATGTTCAACCATCAGTCTTGAATTCAAATGACCCAATGACGCAAAATATAGACAACCAATCTCAGTCCCCAAGATTATTTCTCCAAGCTCCTCCTCCGCTCCACCCAAAACACCAAAGGTTATGAGCAAAGACACAATTTCAGGATTCAATCATAGAAGTCGCCTTTTCCGAAACTTGTTGTAATTACTTCCTCTCGAGGCTATGTTGTTTATCAGATTTCGGGTTTTCGATTCGTTTGCCGAGTTTCTTCCCTGGCTTCGACTGTTATCGCTGCTTCTTCCCATTCTCGAAGAAATAAACTTGACTGGAAAAGAGAGGGTGACAAAATTTAAATAAATACTCTAAAGTTACAAAAATATTTTAACAATAAATTTTATAGAAAACTTTTCCAAATAATAGATATTAATTTCATTTTAAAAAATATATATTTTAATTTTTTTACTACAGAGACTTGTTCAAATTTGAAGTATCTAAATCACCCAAGTAATCCAAATCGTCCGCGCCCGAATCGTTTAAGTTCGTTTGTTTGCTTGTTTGCATATTGCGCAAGATTGTGGAGAGTGGTTGTAGACGAAAGCCGCTTCGCTGTATTTCCAGTTAGGTGCTGGCGAAATGCCCAAATGTATCGAGAAAAAGAGTGCCGTTACAAAATCGTTGTTGAACGAAACATCTGTAGTGAAAAGTCGTGCAATGGTGATAGGAACGGGAGGAAGGGAGCTAGGACCGTACAGGTGGAACCCTCCGCCGACAACCAGCAAAAAGCAAAAGAAATAAAATTCACGGGTTTATGATCTGCTCACCTCTCTATATTATTGGTCTATTTGAAGACAATAACCTCGAGGATAAAAAACTTGTGGCAAAAAGAAAGGAAACAAAACATTAAGAGAAACAAAAAACAAGCTCAATTAACAGGAGAGCACACATGAGAACAAAAGCCGATGAAAAATAAGGGAAGCATTGATTCTTGGCTAGCTTCTGTGAAGAATAATATAAAATCTTTGAAGTAAGGACCTGGTATACATAACTCACGAGTTTACCAGGATTAGAGAAATTTCTCAAAGCTTTCTCCGCACATGAGAGTGAGCTTAACTTCCGCAAAAACCTTTGTTCCTTTGTGTCCCTAGCTAGATGACCTTGCGTCCCTGGCAGAAACGTCCAGATTTAGCCCTCTAGTCACGGACATATATTCTCCTGTTATTTCAGTCGATCTTACGCCCCTCCTTCACTTGCCTGGACCCATAGGCGCCCATATAGGGGGACAGGGGCTCGAGACCCCACCTAGCCGTTTAAAAATTTGATTTGCCCGATTCTGCTATGTATTTACTTTAAAAAAATGTACAGTCACATTTTAAAATAAGGTACTTTTTAGCTCATTACTAATTGTCAAGCAGTATCAATTATTTTTGTTGCATTTTGGTATCTTGTACATTCACTAAAATTCTCGACAGCTTTGAGAAGGAGGTAATAATTTTTCTCAGCCCCCTAGAAGTACTCGTAGCGGTCTACGATGCCAGCGCCCCAGACGTGTGTTTTCCCCCCCACGCCTTTGCTGCGACGCTGGTTCTATGGCGCAAGGATAACTAAAATCATATTGCGCCAGCACCTAGACTTTGCCGAGGACTTTCAACCTCTTTGCTCTAGGAAACTGAATCTAGGATTACAGATGAGTAGAAAAAACTCGGCAAGTGTTTTGTACCTGCTGGAATGGAACTTAGAGTATCCACGTAGTACAAATCAACAGCAGCAAACAAACAGCAAACCAACAGCTAACCAGCAGCAAAATTCCAGTGCGTGCCTTCCACTGTGCTAGTGTTTCTTAACTGCCGTGCCTCACATCAATTATGCCGGATCCAGAAGGATTATCCTGGAATTTGTCACTTTAGTTTTCTAATCATTTTTTATGAATAAATATTTTATCGTGAACATATTCTGAGAAGAAGAATGCGTTGGAAAACTCAAACCCAGAAAGCCTAACTAACATCTGTGCAGCAACTGCTAATGACCTAACCATGTATTTTTAAATGTGTGAGTATTCATGAATGATCGAGAACTTTCAGACATTCAAAGCTTTTAACATTCGAGAAAGGTTTTCCCCCAAACTATGACTTGTCATAAAAGTGCTTGAAAACCAATTAAAATAATGTGCGGTTAATTCTCTGTTCTTAAAACTGAACGAAATAACATCTGTGTTGCAAATGACAATGACCAGTCAGCAAAGAAATGTACCAGAAAAGTGTGTATTAATAGAAGGAGTGTACCGATTCTCTTTATTATTATGCCATAATTAATTATTGATACTGATGATAGTTTAATGTATGAACTTTTAAAAAAAATGGAAGGTATTTACGAGTAAATTTTTCGTGGCCGGGCCCTCGTTTTATAAAAAGAGAATTTACCGACCCTTGTCTTATAAGAAAAATTTAAGGGACCGCAGTTTCATAATGGTTGAGAAACACCACGCTATGCCACCTAGAAAAAAACCGCAAAAACTATTACATCTATGTAAACTTAGTAAGGCCATTTTCATATTCTCACTACATGGGCATGCTGAACTAATTTTCGGAATTTTTCAAATGTGAAGAAAAGTTAAATTATTTAGCATTCATTTTACAAATTCGTTTCTATGTTATTTTCGAAATTTTGTATAATTTGCCTTTTACGCCTTATTAATACTTTTATCAAGAAACAAGCGATTGATTAAACTTTTTGAAAGTTTTTATTAATTTTTTAAACTTTGAATTTGCTGTCAAGTTTAGTTTGTTGCAATTTTTTACTGCAGTTTCCGAAGTGCAGTAAAAACTAACTTTATGAACTTACGAGATTCGTTTTAATATCCGATGAACTGTTTTTCAAAAGCTTGAATTTTAAGGAAATTACGCGCAAAAAATCAGGGAAATTAATTTTGCCAAATAGCAAATTTTGCTTTTCTTTGCAATTATCGGAGCATTCGGTCGCAGCCATTTATTATTTAACGTTGGGAAACATTTTTAATAATCCCTTGGCCCGAAATTAAAAACAAAAGTATATAAACACAGAAGATTTTATCAAAAAAGTATTTTGAGTTTTCATTTTGAAGTTCCGAAGATTAAACTTGGGAAATTTAAAACTGCAATTTTTAAAAAATGCATTTCTCTAAACCAAATTGGTAAAATCTCGAATTGGTATTTTTAAAAAAAAAACAAAAAATATGGAAAAATCTCAATCGGCGAAATTTTTGCATATACACATATTTTGCTATTTGTTCCATTGGTTTTTCTGAGAATGGCTTAACGTCGAAATCACCACTGCCAGAGGGTTTATGAAAGGAGTAAACAACTCACCAAAACTAATTGCTTGTAGATATTACTCAACTACCACCATCCTTGTCGAAATCCATTATTTTTCAGATTTCCTTGTTTCATAATTTAAAAGATTTAAAGCCTAATCCCCGAATAAACCATGGATGTTTATATGTTTCCTGTTATTCAAGAATGTTTGTTTCACTTACAATTGCATAATAATTTTTGAGAACAGAAATCTGTAAATGTTTTTTCAATATTTGGATGATGTGCAAATATGCGGAAATTTAACAATTTAGCTAAGATATGCATGATACACTTACTAATTTCTCATAAAGTCGGCATTACCTTCAGATTTGATTATGCAGATTTTTCAAAAAACAATGGGTTGATATTCTCCTAAAATCACAGTAGATGTGTTTGAGAAAGAGAGAGAGAGAGAGAGAGAGCATATTCAGAGAGTTTTCACATGGTCGGATGCATTTGTAAATTGAATGGAACTTTGATTTCTTCCGAAAATTTTAGAAATCTATCTTTCAGAAGAGCCTTCCTCGTTTAGTCTTCTTGTATCTATTTTCCTATTTTCTCAGAACATGCCCTTTAAAGCAATCTTTTTCCTCAATCTAGTAAGACAATTCTCCTGCATCTTAAAAGAAAGGCCACCGAGTTTGCGTTTATTTGACATAATGAAAAATGCTCAATCACAAATTTAAAACAAAAGATATAAAAAGGGGAAAAACACAGAGAAAAATTCACAAAATATTTGAAAGTTGACGAAGAAGTACATAAACTCAGGACTTTCACTTCCTTCGTTTTATTTTCACTTATTTCTAGGATCTTTATTTCACTTATCAGCAATAGGACACTGACTGTGTAGTACCTACCTAGCCTGTAACAATCGACACAAGGAGCATTTCCCCTTGAATCGTCGTGTCTTTAAACCTTATATCAGTGCCAAAATAATAGTTTCGTCGAATCACTTAGTAATGTTTCACGTTGTCTTATTGAAGTACTTTTCCCTTTTTTTTCATTCAACGTTTATTATGAACTTCATTTAACAAGATTAGAGTAATAACATATAAGTGTAATTAGATAATATAAATATAATAACATAGACGTACTCTGCTACTAAGACACAAGAAGTGTATAATAAACACTCAATTTAATGAAGTTGGAATCAGCAGCGTAGAAAGAAAGGTGGAATGGGGGGTTAAAAAATTAGTGTATAAAATTTTAACTGTATGCACAGTTTCATCTCATTATAGCGAACTCTGTTATAAATTTATAATGAATTTCGGTGTTAACTTACGTATTTCAAATCTTGGTTGGAAATTTGTATTTTTTCAGATAATTTTGCAGGAGAAAGAAAAAAAATCCGGCCTTGAAACACAATTTATGTATGACAGAGTAGGGTCAGTACAGGAATTAAATATTCTTCTTTGCATTTTATTTTAATCTGAATTTTAATCTTCTTGGCGATGCCGATTCTGATAAACAATCGAGTACCTCATCGGAAGGTATATTGATTACCCGATGAATGGTGGCGACTCTCCCTCCTCTATTCACGATTCAAAGTACCTGTAGGTGGCGCTTAAATCACAGACCCAAAGGTGAAAACATTCCCACGTGTGCCTATATCTATGAGGTGCAGATTAGATTAAAAAAATTGAAAACAAAATGTTTTTAAGGACTATTTTTTGATTTTTTTTATAACATAATTAAAAAAATTCCTTGGCCTCATGGTTGCCTATTGCGATGGGGGGTTACAGCCATCAAAGTCCCCCCCCCCGGCTACGCCTACGGTTGGAGTCAAATCGACAATATTCTCTGTAAAGAAATTTTATCAGGAGAAGTTTTTTCAGTACAAAAGGTTGGCATTAATTTATATTTTATTTAATTTTAATATTTAAACGATGGAGCCTAGTAAATATTTCATGGTATAATATTAAAATTACGAAGATATGTTGAAACGTTATTGTTTTAACACAATTTCAAATCATTTACGATTTTATGGATGGTTCTTATTTATTTTTGCTTGGTCCACTCCATATTTTCACAATCTCTTTAAGTCGTCATTCTTCCCATCGAATATATTACTTACGCACTGCAGAAGTAGCATTGTTGCATTTTGAGTCTACCAATTTGAGTTCGTATTTCTTCTCTGGTTAATCTGCTATATCAGTCACTATTAGCCTCTGCATCTATCAGTATCAATCATATCATCCCTGCCACACCTACTATATTAGTCTTTGCTAGTATTTTTTGTTATACTTGGTTTCAGTTGAATGAGTTTTCCTCGAAACTCTTAATCGTTTGCTATACGTGACTAAATTCTCTTGATATGTCTATTATATAGGAGCACCAATTTTTCTACTGAAATTATGATTCCTCACATTACTTTATCATTAGCGACCGTCGCAGTAAACGTTTTGTCATGGAAATTAGATGGTAAATCATTTAGGATACAACGTAATCTAACTTTAAAATAAAAAGTGTATTAATGCTGGGGAAAGTTAAATTTAAATAACAATTAGCAGGAAATATTAGAACAAAATTTTGATAAGTGAATTGGGATTTTGGTTCATTTCATAATTCATAAGTGTAAATTAAATGATGTTAATTCTTAGTCTTTCTTTTAATTTTTTATAAAAACGACTCAAATGAGGTATTTTTATAAAAAAAAATAACAACAATAGTAATGAAAGGGAAAGAGTAGTAATACTGTAAAGGAGAAAAGTGTAAAGTGTCGGAAACAAAATTAACACAGTTTTAAAAGATGTTCGAGTTATGTTCCCTGCATTTAATTTTATATTTCTCCATCTGCAATTCCGTAAAATTCCTTTTAAAATAAAATCAAGTGGATGAAGTAAAAATTAAAAAGATATAATTTCAGTTTTTCTGCAACTTTTTTAATTAGTAAATACTGGATACGTAGATTTTTTCAATTAATGAAAATATGCTGAAAATTAGAAATTTGAATATCAAGACTGCGTAAAAGATACAGTTACCGTAACGGTCAGATACGTTGACGATGCGATCGTTTTCAACTGTCAATTTCCATGAGATAATTGACTGATAAGATTTACCCAATCGGGGCAAAACTCCATGAGACCAATTATGATCAATCCGTCAGTTGTTTTAGATGCCCACATTATATAAGAGAAGGTTCCCATACTGATATATCAGCATCTATGATAAAAGAAACGATTTCCTTTTTAAGATTTTCACACTGTCTAATTTTAAATCTAATATTAGCGTTGGAAGTCACCTTAATATTATTATCATGCAAATTTTAAGATTAAATAAAATTTGCATTGGTTAGACTTCCGCAATGTTTTGAATTGTCTTAGAATGCAACATTTAAACAAATATTGAGGTTCTGTTTTACAAGCTGATAATATTTTTTTCTGTTGTCATTCATAAGAGCATTTTTAAATGTGATACAGTATCCAGTTTAAAAATTATTATATTATTTGTTTAATGAATTATGGATTTTGTTGCATAAAATTTTAAAGAAATCCTAAACAAATTGCTAAAGAGATACTAAACAGTTTGTTAAAGAGATCCTAAACAGTTTGTTAAAGAGATCCTAAACAGTTTGTTAAAGAGATCCTAATTTGTGAAAAAGATCCTAAACAGATTGTTAAATATATCCTGAACAGGTTGTTAAAAAAAAATTAGACAACTTTTTAAAGAAATATTAGACAACTTTTTAAAGAAATATTAGACAACTTTTTAAAGAAATGGTAGACAACATGTTAAAGAAATGTTAGATAACTTGTTAAAACATATTATACAACTTCTTAAAACATATTAAACAACTTATTAAAACATATTAAACAACTTTTTAAGTCGTATTAAACAACTTATTAAATCATATTCAACAACTTGTTAAAAGATATTAAACCAAATTTTCAATTTATTCAGAATTGTTAATAATTGTCTATGTATATCTGGTCTAGTCAACGAATTCCAGAGATTTTCTCCATTGGATTTTTTCAGTCAGCTTCTTTCGATGCTTTTTCAGTAACCTTTGTTCCCCCATTAAGATTGTTTATTTCAATTACTGTATTTCCCAAAAAAATTATGATTTTAATTATTCTTTGCTAAAAATATTACAGTTATATCCAATTAATTTAGATTATGATGGCAAGAAAACTTAATAAATATTTGAAGTAAATAACATTTTCCGAAAAATTACTACTTATTTCTCAACCACGAACATGGCAATTGAGCTCTTAATGCATATATATGAACATTACAATCTCAGTTACTTAAATTCTTGTTTTTGCGCCTCATTATTTCAACTTATAAGAGCAATATGAAGAACAAAGAAAAATACCACGCGAAAAAAATAATTTTAGTATATAATCGGCAAATTCATCATAATGGAAATCTACTTCTACATTCAAGCTTTTAAGCAATATACCAAGTTTAAACCTACAATAGCCACTACTATATTCAAGCTCCTAAATATTACCTCTTATTCTATATTTTATGTAGAAAATTTGCACTTCATTTAAAGTTTAAAATGCTGCATAAAATTGGTGAAATTCTGCCCTTTTTCGTTTTATGTCTCTGGTCCCTTTTCAGGCCATGTCATTTCACACGTGTAATCCTTCTGAAATTTTTTTGTTCAAATGTCAGTCTTTATCTTTTTTGCTGCATAAAATTTTACGAGGTTATTTGACGTACTATAGATAACCATGATTTATTTCAATCGTTTTATCGACTGAATCTGAACTTTGGAAATGCAGAGTGCATTCTGAGGGGAAGTAATTTTTTTCGACTCCTCAAATTCCTTTGAATTCGCAAAACTTACGAAAAAGAAATGTTCGCATTTAAGTCGCAATTGTCGATTGACAATATTTGGTTTCTTTATTCACGTTGTACCGTTTTTCAACTACTTTTTTAACTTATTTGTTGCGAATCAAACAATGATTTATTCCCTCTCTCTTTTTTTTATTGGACATTACTCCTCGCGTAATATTAAATAGTAGGACTTCTGAATTAAACACACACACATACGCAAACATTTCTTTCAAAGCTTTTGAAAGCTTATACAGTTTTATTGTAAATTTCATGAAATTTTAAGATAAAACGAATTGTATCGTAATTTTTTTAGCACACATTTCAAAAACATTTTGCAACTGTTGACAATGTTCGAGGATTTAACATATATATTCAAATAAAACAGAAATTTTAAAACTCAACCACGTTTCTATTTACGGCACATTCACACAAAGCTTTTCTATTCTCCAGTTGTTTTAAAATACGATGTTCTTTTAAAATAATATTCCTTTAAATGATAGTCTTTTAAAATTATATTTTTAATATCTTTTCTAGATCTTCAGCATGGATAGATCTTCATATCTTAGTTAGATCTCCAGCATATCCTTCCTGCTAATGCTGTTGCTTTTTTGACAACAGTGCTTTGGCATATCTAGCTTCTTTAATACTTTCCCTTAAATATTCATCATCATAAAACCTGGATATATTATAGTCCCTTCCTCTAGAGGGGGACGCTAATTGTACGTTAATGAAATGTTTCAATTTTTATTACTTAAGGATTTTAAGGCCACACAAGTTCAATAGTTCTAATTTTAAACCGTAAGCCTGAAGATTATAGGTTTAGTTCCGACTTGCATTGTTTTATGTTCACTATTATTATTATAACGATGTTACTGTGATTATATTTCCAATGCAAGAAATTTGCATATAAATATTATAATTTGTGAAATCCAAGTTAACATTAAGTATATAATCGTTTGTTAAGTATAAAATCTTTAGTTAAATATATAATATCTATCTCTCTCTTTTAGCTTAATCATTTTAATTGCAGCTAGAAATTTATAACTTTAGATTTCGGCAGAATTTCAAAATAAGAATGAAATCCAATTTCAGTTCGATGGCATCAAACGAATTTTTCGCTTCTTTTTCAAACTTAAATAAGGTATTGATCTTTGAAATTCAAATCAAGTTGTCTGTTTACTATTAAACCAACTCTTAACTTCTTCCAAAGTCTCAACATGCCATAAAAGTTATTTCCAGAACGGTGTTTACTCTGAGAACCCCGACGATTGCATTTTGGGAAAATGTTTAGGAAATAAGATGTGTGAATGAAAATCTTAGGAATCTATGATCAATGGGTTTCGAATCATGTGGCATATGTATATGAGTGACCTGACCACAAGAATGATTTGTATAGCACGAAGGGCAAAGTAATAACTACATGGACCGTTTTTCACCCTAACGATGGACCTATTTACTGTTTTATCTAGCTGTTGCAGCTTTCTGGTTCTGATATTATTTGTTGCGTTTTGGTCTTCGTTTAGTATCGATGATTTATGTTCTGTGATTCGCAAAGAAAGAATTTTTATGTGCTACAATACTCAGAAAAGTAGTTTACTTCTTTTTTAATAATCGGGAAAGTTACACAAGGCTTGTTCCGATCAGTAATTTGTTCCGAGGCGTCTTTAGATATCTTCACGAAACAGCTTCTCGCCGTACGGAGAAGTCAGTTTAGAAAATTCGAAAAAGCTGTATTAATAGGTAGATTCTTCTTTTGAAGTTCAAGTGTAAACTTTATTATTATTAAATTTATTTTTCAACAGGGCATACATACACATACCCTGCGGAGGGAGAGAGCGGGAAAAAGACTTAATAAAAGGCCTGATGAGCCCACTGCGTCCCCAAACCAATAAATTCCGTAGGTGAGTATGTTAAAAGGAAAGACAAGAAATTAAATGACAGTAAATTCCACACATATAGTTATGATTAGGGTCCGGATCTTGATGACCTAAAAATACCCTTAAAAACAAGAAGAAAGCCCTTAAAAGGATATAAAAATGACCTAAAAGTAAAAAAAAAAGTCCTTAAAAAGATATAAAAATGACCTAAAAGTAAAAAAAAGCCCTTTAAAAGATATAAAAATGACCTAAAATTAAAAAAATACCCTTAAGATTAGAAACCACTCAAAAAATGTATTATATTTTTAAAATTTTTAAAATTTTAAATTTTAAGTTTTAAATTAAATAACTTCAACTTTATACAATTCAGACTATAATTTTCATTCTTTCACCATGATGCGTCAGAAAAAATAAAGTAAATACCTTTTATAAATTAATTTTAATGATGTTTTCTAATCTCTTGCAAGAATATTGAAATTGCACTTCAATAATTATACAGTTTTAGTACTGTCAAAAGTCTATTTTATTTTCTGAAAGCAAATTCTTATACCTTGAAAAACTCTTTTCGGCACTTCCATATGTTGGTACAACGATTCACAGAAAAACTTACGTAATCTGTTGGAGTATATTTGAAGAAAATGCATTCATTTTTATGGAAAATTTTTCATCAATTCCCGATATTTCTCCCTGTCCAGTTAAGATAACAGAATTTTTTTTCAAGATTTGAAATTCAGAGGGTTTTTTTAAACACAGTTTAATTTTGAAACAATGACGTGTCCAATCTTCCTCATGGCCTTTTTTAGCAATTAGCTTTCTTTACTGATATAACCAATTGAGTCAACGAGTTCCATTCTGTGTTTTGAGCTCATAATGATGGATGGTAAAATACTAAAATTTAATCTTATATGCCAAATTTTCTTCCACTTTTCCTGAGAGAACAGACTTTGTGCAATTCGCTAAATTTGTGCAATATGCTAAATCCTCTGGCTGAAAATCATTTACTGTCGCCTATACAGCATCAAAATTTTCGCTGTAACAAATATACATTCATTGAGCATCCAACCATGTTCCCTAATGCGTTGTCAAAGAATTTGGCAGCAAAGTTAAACTACGAGCTTGCGTTTTAAAAGCTTCTATCCAATAAAGAGATTTCAAGAAATTTTTGTAAAATTAGAAACAGGTCTATCTACACATTTGAGCAAATTAATTGAAACAAAGCTCGTTTCCTGTATTACTCGTAATCGTGTACTCAAAAGAAACACGAAAAGTCAGATCATTTGTTTTGTCTGCTGATGCAATCATTACGTCAACCGCTACTATATTCATCAGATTTTAGAAACCTGCCCAACCATCATAGTGTTCATTGGCTGATGCAATCATTATGTAAGCAGCTGAAGTATTTCATCAGATATTAGAAACCTGACCAGATGTGATTCGACTGCTGTTCGAAATGGATGTGATGCCTAGGAAACGTATGAAGATTGTAACTCTGCACAAACACACAGCTTGAATGTATCGAGAGATCGCATCCGTGGTTGGTGTGAGTTTAGCAACTGTCAACCATGTCATCAACTTGAAGCAGAAAACCTCCTAAATGTAAAGGAAGGTGTGGTCGTAAGAAGAAAATAACTCCTAGAGATGACGCTTACTTGCTTTGACAAAGCAAAAAGGATCCCCGCAAGACAAGCGACGCATTGAAAACGGTTTTGAAGAAGAAAGGAATTGAAATCAGTTCCTCTACAGTTCGCAGGCGCCTTATTGCAATCAGACGAAAAGCCAGAAAACCTATCAAGGAACAGCTTTTAACCGCAACAATCAAACAAAAGCGTTGTAAATGGGGAAAAAAGTATAAGGAATGGACGAGAGATAAGTGTCGAAAAGTCCTCTTCAACGATGAAAACCATTTCTTTGTAGAGGGTCAGAAAAGTCAGAACGTTTGAAAGTTACAGGGAGAGAAGCTTCGTGATTGATAAATCGATCAGTCTGTCAAGCACCTACAAAAGAAGATCTTTTGAAGACGTTTAAGTTATTATGGTGTCAGAAACCTGCAGCTAATAGAAGAAATGATGCGCTCGTCACAATATATTGAGATCCTACAAAAAAGAGTTATTCCAAAGCTGGAAACGAGGTATCCTAACGGTATTAAGATACTGCAGCAGGACCAAGTCTCCTGCCATACATCGAAAGTGGTAAATTTCTTCACCACTTTCGATGTCCGGGGAACTTGGCAAGGGAATTATCCGGACGTAAATCCCATTGACAATTTGTTAGCTACATGCAAAAGTCGCCTTCGTACTGTAGACTGTACGACTACGAAGAAGCTCATTCAGGCGCTCATTCAACTGTGATACAGGAATCGGAAAATCTACAGTGACTGTTCGAAACCAGAAGACTCCATGCCAAACTGTGTTTAAATGCTGCTTAAAAACAGAAGAGGTCATATTCGTTACTAATGTATGCATAGGTGAATTTTTTTACACGTATATATGAGTTTGATACATTAAACTACTAAATTCATTGTTCGTTTCAATTAATTTGCACAAGGGCGTACGTACATCCAGATAATTTGCCTGAATTTCCTCAGCAACCCTCCTTAAGGCGTCATCAACGCAAATGGCATGCACTAGCTCTGTATACAATCATTTAAATTTTTTCTAACTTTCACTATGTTTGGTGAAGCATCCGCTAAAAAAAAGGTAAAACATGACGTTTCACAACGTTTGATCACAAAAGAGTAAAATATTTCTCAAATAGCTGACAGAAGGTTGAACGATTAACTTTTTCAAGTACCTCGAAATTCGATAAAAATACTTAATATAAGGTAATAGTTGGGAAGTGTGACTACAGCGTTGAAATAAAAGTTGGGAATAGCGCTAAAGGAAAAGTTAAAAGGCTGCGATTTATATACATAGTTGATTGACAATGAAAGCTATAGAAGCGCTGGTTTTTTGTTTTTTGCCTAAAAATTCTAGTTTTGGTTATTGCAACTTGCTTGTAATTCTTACGAAAATTTAATTGTTATGGGAAAAATTGGCAAAAAATGACCTAAAACAAGGAAAAATCGCATAAAATGCCCTAAAAACAGAACCCCCCCAAAAAAAGCAAAAGCCTAATTATGATAAAACTTTGTCGTCAAATTTTGTTGAAATTTCATTGTTATGTTGAAATGTCATTGTTAAAGCGCCCCTGTGTTTATGTCCATCAACTACTGACCCACTGGGCTGGAGTTGATTACAAATAAACTTAATTGTGTTTAAATACATGGCAGTTTGAATGTCACGTTAAGTCGTTTGTCCCATCATAGATGACCGTGGTCTTAAAACTGTACTAGTCTTAGGACCACGTGAACAACAAAATAACAGACAACAACACAAAGACAACAAATAATGCAAAAATTTTGTTCCATGTTCAGATTCTATTGCTGTTACGTTGGATTTTTATTGATAAATTATGTTCAAATTTTATTATTGGGTTCAGACGCTTAAATATTTTTAACATTATATTATTATGTGTTATACAATTTTGTTGAAATTATATTATCTGGCATTATTAAAATTTTATTGTTGAATCGTTGTTCCTCTGCTATACGACTATATACTATACTATAATATTCCATGACTGGCATAAGAAAAAATATGTTGATATAAACCATTGAATTTAATGTTGCACAAAATATTCAAAAATACATTTCAAGTTATCATGATTATTTCTGTGAAATACTACATGCATATCATCATCATATACCAGCGTTATTTGTTGTATGCTAAATGAAACTACAAAGTTGTTTCGGTAGATGGTTTGTAGGAAACTACATTAGCTACATAGTGACCCGTTGGTAATTGAGAGACAAGAAACAACGTTTTAAAAGCGTATTTATGTCAAGATTGAGTTCGAGCTACGCGTTTCGGGCGATAGATGTTCGCCCTTCTTCGGGAGTGAACACGTGGAATATCGTCAACAAACGAGGTTGATTCGCGGATGTAACTAGAGTTGAGTTATTAAGTGAAATGTTCACTTCCAAAAGTAGGAAGTCAAGTAATACGTGGTTTTTGTGGTGCGGCCACTCCTCCCAGAAATTACCAAATTGTGGAAAAGTTGGCTGTCTGTTGGTAGAGGTGGCAATTATGGTGGGACTATGGACTAATATCAGAAGGAGTTAGGTGGAGTACATTTCGCCAAGCTGAGCTGAAGGAACGCCCGAAACGCGTATATTGAATTCAATCTTGCCATAAATACGCTTCTAAAACGTTGTTTTTTGTCTCTTATTTATATTGCGTATTGTTTCGTCGAATATTCCCCGTTGGTAATTGTTGTTGGTAAAATCATTTAATTCTCTCGCCTGGTTCTTTTATTCATATTATTGGTCCAAAATGTAAGAAAAAATTCTTCAACGTTTAGAGAACTAGCGTTCGCTTCATCAAACTAAGTCCGTCGCTTGATAAAGGGAACATTAATTCTCGAAACGTTACGAAATCTTTTCTTATACTTTGGACCAGTGACAAAATTTAACTAGTTGTGGTCACTCGTTGTATTCTTTAGTCCTTTTTCCAGTTTATCAGAAACTTTATAAGAAATATGCACTCAGGTCGGCTTAGTGCATTTGGGAGTTCCGAGTTTGATCACTTTGGGTGTGTGGGGACTTTTTACACAAATTCCTAATTTTTTTGCTAAAAGAAAAATATAAATTAAACAAACTTTGCCAGAATGGGGCTTCTGTTTGGGTTGAGGTCCGGGTCCAGTTGGCCCACCCGATAAGGCGGCACTGTATACATCACGTAAACATGAGTTTTCGGATGCTCTCTACATACGTAAATAAACGCGCATGCATTTGCATAAACAGATGCGCATGCGTGGTATGGGCTGAATGCTGCATATAAATGGGAACGTCTGTCAGAACTCATTAAAAATGGCTGCCACGTGGAGTTGAATTGATGAATTTCCAATTACCGCGTCATACAGTCGTCGTATGTTCCAATGGGGTACATAAATAAATAAGAAATTAGTGAGGAATCAGATCAGTAAATAAAATTAATTAGACAATTAAATTAGTGCTTAATGTTTACACTTTTCTCGAATTTTTCAAAGCATCGTTGCTAACGTTTTTAATCAATAAAATTGGATACTGGGATTAAAGTGTAACCACAGTTTAGAACGTCTCACAAACTGAATAACCGGAAAAAACCAGTTTCACAATGAAGTGGCGCTGACGTCATATAAACTACTGGAATTTCCGCTTATACCAGGACAATTCATCGAGAATTAGATGCGTCGGTTATTGTGCTTGGTTAACTACCCACCCATTCCATATCATTGAAAAGAATCTCAGACAATAATCGTATTTGTGCCTTGTTCACCGGTCGTGGACTACGGAAGGATGGAAGTGGAATAGCAAATCGCTTTTCTCATCTTTCTTTCGAATTAGCGTGTTTGGGTGCAGCGTTTGTTAATGAGGAACGTTTTCTGGTTAGTTGCATTGTCCCTGAAGATAAGTCTAGAAGCGCGCTTGCGATAGTGGGTTGTTTCTGTTGGAAAGGATTTAGTTCTGCTGTTGTAACGTTCTCTAGTTGTACGATCAAAGGATAATTTAAGTAGAGAAAGAGATAATAAACCGAGACAAACTCAATGAGACCAAATGAGCACTTTGGGTTAAATTTAAATGTGTAAAATTTGCTTATTTAAAATACATGACTTTCGTAACATGCATTGGAGTGTATAATGGAATATGCCTGCTCTCCTCTTGGGATGCTTTTACCAGTCTTAATATTGAAAGAAAGTCATATAAACAAAATGGAATGAGACACTCCAATGTTTTATTACCTGTATTTCCTATATTTCATAAAATATCTGCAGAATATTCTGCGACTGATCTAAGCTGGTGAAGGAATCAATTTGGGTCACTTCTGTGGGCCCAAATTGTCGGCGCCCCCCCCACTTTAGGCGATTGAGCTAGTCCTGTTGAGCTACATCGGTTAAATCGGCTTAAGACATAACGTCCAATTTCAGCTAGTATAATATTCCTCTGTGGCAGTTTTGGCAAGAAATTTGCCAAAAAAATAATTAAATAAAAAAAAATAAATAAAAAAAAAGACAGACGAACAGAAAGAGTGAATTCGATATACAGTGTCGTCGAAAGCGTGCATAGTGGGATAACTGCATTTATTGAAACCAAAGATGAGTGGATGCATTGATGTACGCAGTGGGGTATTGCTGTCAATTATAATCCCCCCCATTGCAATGAAATTTTGTATATTTAACATAGGAATATGTGAGTTGTAGCTCAGTAGCACCCTCCCTCACTGAGCTTATAACCCCCCCATTACGAACTTTCCACGTAAGCCCACGAGTGGATGATGGATAAAAACATGTAATACAATTAATAGAATATTTAATAATATGACTACCATTCTTTTCCCTCAATTTAATTAGCTGAATACTTTTGTCTACATGTTGCATATGTGCAGCTTAAGCTTAATTAAGCTAGACGCTTATTAAGTTTCGGGTCAACAAATTCATTGAAAAGTCTAAGTTAATTGACGAACTTAAAAATTCATATACTAAACAAATGTTGGAAGTGTACGTTTGTGTTTAAAGCAAAGAAGGGAAAAAGATAAAAGAATAAACTATTCTCGCTGAATGCCAAGAAATATATAAAAGAAAAGCAGGCTCCATACTTTCGAAGTGCGGTGCAAATTTGTTTTCAAAATTGTTGTTGCGTGAGTTTTCGCGTCATTCCACAATTCATTAGAATTTTTACCGGCTTTATCACCAGACGTAAATTCCATGGCTTTTCAGAAAGTGCAGAGAAGCGAAGTTTATTGTGTTGTCTTTAAGAATTGATTATGCAAATTAATGTTTCTGCGGTCCAGAATAAACATATGATGTTTTTTAGTTTCCTACGAAGTTCGCATGCATATGTTGTATTGTATGTGTGCATACGCGTGTCTTATCATATGTTCGTACTTATCTCGTAGGTTATATTTATATTTTTGTATACGTATGTCGTATTAAATGTTCGTGTACATATGTTGTATCATATGTTTGTATACATATGTCGTATTATATGTTCGTGTATATATGCCGTATTATATGTTCGTGTATATATGTCGTATTATATGTTCGTGTATCTATATGTCGTATCATATATTTGCATACATATATCGTATTGTATATTCGTGTACCTATGTCGCATCATGTTTGCATACGTATGTCGTATTATATGTACGTATATGCACATCGTATTCTAGACTTGTATACATATGTCGTATTAATATGTTCACCGATGTTACACACCACATGTTACACATAAAAATTCACCGATGTATACACGTTACAGATGAAAGTTCACCATATACACATGTTACACATAAACGTTTACCGATCTATACATGTTACAGATAAAAGTTCACCATATACACATGTTGCACATAAAAGTTCACCACATATACATGTTACTCATAAAAGTTCACCAATGTATACATGTTACACATAAAATTCCAACGACGTATACAAGTTACGCACAAAATTCACCGATGCATACATGTTGCACATAAAAGTACACCGATGTATACATGTTACACATAAAAGTACACAGATATGTACATGTTACACATAAAAGTTCACCGATGTAACGAAAAAGTTCACTGCGGTGCTATATGCTGTCAATATAGTCTATAAATCTGTATCTCAGTAAAGCCATAATAAACTGTGTGCTGTCAAAGGCAAATCTATTGTTATACGGTGACTTATCTTTTATCCATAAAAAAATGAAGACAGAAGCATAAAAACGAAGTAACAAAAAAGAGTGACATGCGGATAATTGAACACCTTATATTCATGATCATTTGATCTCCTTGATTATATTTTCTTTTTGTTTTAAGTTTGCCTTTTAACAGTTGAAATGGTCATTTATTCTCCTTTTTTCTGCTCTTAAGAAGTTTTTATATTTCCTTTTTAGATTTTTGTTACTTTTCTTTATTATTTATTCCTATTTTTTACCAAAAATTGTCCATATTTGTTAATAATTTTCCTTTCCCATCCTTATTTTTTATGAATTTTCCTTTTATTGAATTAATTTTCGTCACTATTGCTTTAGTAGCTGTTTCAGAAAATAACTTATAGATGAATCTAATTAAAATCTTTGACTAATATTTGTATAAGTAATTCCCCCTTTTTTAATTTTTATGGAAAGAAAATTCTTTTTTAATTTTGAGTAATTTTATTATAATTTTTTTGAGAAAAATATTTTTTGGAAAGAGGTATTTATTCGTGATTTTGCTCTCTGTTTTAGAAATAATTACTTACGTGTCTAGTTTCAGCATTTTACACTTTAGTTCCTGTCATTATGAGAACGCATAAATGGGATGGGGAAACTGAGTTATCTTCTTTTGGGGATGCTATTAAATGTCACTGACTTAGGATATCAAAGTTGATTGCGAACGAAGAGCGATTTTGGGTGAGTTTCTTTGTCATAAAACATGTCGGATGAGCCCGTGAGTTAAGCCGGGGGATTTCTGTAAAGGCCAGTTTACGACAATTGGATCATCAGAGAGCAAAAATAGCTTTTCGACAAAGGGAGAGCCGTAAACAAAGTTATTGATCTCAATAATGACCCCACGGGGATAAAAGTCATTTTTTCGCATCTATATTTGAAAGGAAATGTAACTGGTTTTCATCTCCAGCTTCACTGTGCCCCTCCTTTATTTCCATAGAAACTACTGATGCGATTACATCATTGCCATCTCCAAGATAGCAAAGGTTGTTCTAGGGACGTCCTGAGAATGTCTAGAATATCCTCAGAACGTCCCATGGACGATATTTGCCATCTGGGCTATAGTTGTTAGACTACTGGTATATATGTAAGCTTGCATTATTCTGCCCAACAATTATCGATTCTGAATAAAAGGAAAGTTTATCGTATTTATATCTATACTAAGTATAGATATAATAATAGATATCTATACTAAGTATAGATATATAATTGCTTTCCATCCTTTTGTTGTCTGTCTGTCTGCAAGTTTGTTATAATAGACCTTAAAATATTGGATTAATGCTGTAATATAATAAAGATATCATTACCATTTCTTGTCTCAAACATTTCGGATAATGATTACTTAATTTGCGCAATCCTTGAATTGATCCAATATTCTTAAGTGATTCCTCAAGCGCAAACTATGTGACCCTAAATTTTGCCTGATATTATAGCGTTAATAATAATAATTAATAATAATAAATAATAAGTTATTTATTAAGATCTGCTATTTAATTATTATTAATTTTAATTGTTTCATTGCATTGTTTTTAAAACTGATTTGGATTTTGTAACTGGAAAACTATTTTTTTTTATAAATTTCTCTGTTTCTCATACCGAGCAAAGAAAACATCATTTCTCCAAGTAAATTTAATTATATTATGATACACCGGCGTACACAGGGGTGTTTATGTGGTTGAAAATTTGTACATTTAACATAGGCAAATGTTAGTTGCAGTTGTAGATCTGTAACCCATAATTAAGCCTATAACTCCCCCTTATGAATTTTCTGCGTAAGCCTATGTTATGATAATAGAGTTTGAAATAATTATCAATACACTAACAAGTTTTACAAACTATTTTAAATTTCAAAGAATTTTGCTTTCGTTTTAAAAGTAGAATTTTTGGGATGAAAACACTTTTATTTTTATTGTAAAAATTCCACTTTTAATGCATCATCATTTAGAATATATTTCCCACTTAACTACGCGTGAAATAATAGCTTAGATAAATTAAAACCAAAAGCGTTACAAAGGAAGAAAGACGGAATCACGCCGTTTTTTTTAAGCATCAATTTGAAATTCAACGAAGACGACTTCGATGTGGATTCGTTTCGTCTCGCAAGGCTTAAGTTTCCACATTAGGAATTATGGTTTCAAGACGAATTTTCCTGTCGCTAAATTCGTTAACGGAGAGCTTCAATTAACTCACAGGATTTAATTTTAAATTCTCAAAGAATCTGCTGCCGTAAATTAGGCTAGATGGGTTGTGTGAGTTTCTAAGAAGTTTCCTAAAGTTTGTTTGCCGTGAAGTTTACGCATTCCGAAATCCTTGGAATATTTACAAATAAGCAACATCGTCTGATGACATATATAAACCGCACTTACTTTGCAATTAGTACGGGTTCTAAAATGTTCAGAACTAAATGGGAACAGACGCAGCAGAGCATACTAAAAAAAAAAACTTTGCTATTTCGAGAAGATGCGTTTCATTGACTTTTCATTTTCGCAGTTGGAGTGTATGTAGAAAAGCAAATGATGATGACAAGAAAATACTAATTTATTCTTATGTATGTGCATCGTTTTTCACAAATTTAAGACCACACGCAACAAATCTCAAGAAGTCAAATATATTATTAACTTTTACCCAATTTGGTGAAAACTAATATCATATAGATATAAAAAAGACACAAAATTTTGGCGTGAAATATTTATCTTCTATAAAAATTTTCACACGAAGAGCACAGTTCATATGCTGGGTAAACAAATAGCCAAAGTACAATGCAGGATTATTTGACGTAGCGCTGTACTATTAAATTTGTAAACAGAAGACTTTGGCTTTATAAAAGTCGACACTATAGGCTTATAGTACACAAAAATTTACTCTATGCTTATAAAGTAGAGTAAAGTTTCGTATATTAAAAGTTTATAGCATCGATTTTTTACTTATAAAGCTAAAGTACTATTGCGAAATGCTTTTAGAAATGTTTTTAAAGTGACCGAAATAATTTCTGTGATCGTGTTAGTGCTTTTACAGTACACTGTGATAAGAATGTTAGATAACCATGGAAAACGTGGGCGCCCATACGAATAATGCTAGGGTGTGCTGAGAAAAATTAATGAGTATTTCTGGGGGGCTGAGAAAAATTATTACCTCCTTCTCAAAGCTGTCAAAAATTTTAGTGAATGTACAAGATACTAAAATGCTACAAAAATAATTTATACTGCTTGGCAATTAGTAATGAGCTAAAAAGTACCTTATTTTAAAATGTGACTCTAAAACTTTTGAAAGTAAAAGCATGTTCAAATTTTTGAACGGCTGGGAGGGCTCGAGCCCCTCTGCCCCATATGGGCGCGCATGCTGGCAACGTGGCTTCTGCCCAAATTTAGCCCACATACAATGAATGTTAGAAGACGTGTATATGCATTAACAATATAAAATATTTATTTTAGTAATTGTAAATTAACTACACCATTACTGGTAATTAACAATAGCGTTGTTAATTAAACAAAATATGATAATTGTATTCTTATGTGTTTTAGAATCCTCATATACGATTCTCAAATCCTTTCGAAGGAGGTTTATCAATTCATTTAATAAGTATGGTAAATAATTCTAAGACATGAAATCAATGGGATAATAATACAACAATACAGATATCTTTTTTAGAAGGGTCTGTAAGAATTAACGTAAATATAATACGTGATCATCTACAGGGGTGCCAAGAGCTAACGCGGGCCCCATGAACCCTTCCCTGGGCAGTGGTATGGATATTTTTAAGGTCCCCCCCCCCACACAACATAGGTCTTTGCCAGCGCGGGCCCCTAGACTTTATTCGGGCTCCAAGGCTGCAGCCTTTGCTATCCCCCTTCTCGTCGGCTCTGATCATTTAAGGTTTAAACTCATTATTCTGGATTCTTTTGGATACCAACCACGTAATTTAACAGTCTTTGCAGCTAATCTTATGCCTAAATATGCGTATTTTTTAAGATCTATTTTGAGAAAACATTATTTTAAGTCACTCACAGAAAAACTTCTTCCAAAATCTCATCACTGAATCAAGTTTTTAATTCATTTTCATCCTACTATCATATTTGATTGGTCAAAAAGGATATGAAACGTTACAAAGATAGCCAATCAGTAAGGCGGGGAAAAATACGCCCACATTACTAAGCCTCCTACTGAGAACGCCCATTACTGACCATAGGGATCATAAATCCAGAAAATTGATATACGTGGACAAAACTTTTAGCAAAGATAAATCTAAACAAAAGATGACAAAACTTAAAAAGTTTTAGATTTGCAGCTGTACAGTTTGCAACTTAAGTACAATAATTTTGTATAACAGATAATGGATATCTCCCATGCAAGAGAAATAGAGGTCTGGAGAATTCTGAGGTTAGGAGAACCCCTGTGTATACTTTTCGTTGCGGATTCTTGTATTGCTATATGTTTCTCGTTGCGGATTCGTGTGTTGCTATATGCTTTTCGTTGCGGATGCGTGTGTTGCTATATACTTTTCGTTGCGGATTCTTTTGTTGCTATATGCTTCTCGTTGTGGATTCGTGTAGAAATTTGACAACCACCTCAATGGGAATTATGTTGGCCGATGGAATGGGAATAACATCCATCTTTATGATGATCTATTGTATGTGATTGACTATCATGTTTATATTATGATGACCTATTGTGTGGATGGCGTGGTGCAATAAATGAATGCATTTTTTTATAAATAAATAATGATATAATATATTTAATATATATTAATATATTAAATATATATTAATATATATTATTTGTTTTATTATATATTAATATATTAATATATTAATATATTTAATATATATTAATATATTAATATATTAATATATTTAATATATATTAATATATTTAATATACATTAATATATTTAATATACATTAATATATTGATATATATTTAATACATTAATATATTTACTATATTGATATATTTAATACATTAACATATATTTATTATATTAATATATATTTAATACATTAACATATATTTAATATAATATATATATTTAATATATTAATATGCCCAATAAATATATTTAATATGTATATCTATACAATGTAGGTAAATATATACTCGTTTAATGTATATTACTTTTTTGCATATTGCTAAAAGCTTATTTCTATGGGGGGAGGGGGACATTGTAAACACACAGAAACGCGTAAAAATGTGTTAATATTGTTTTTATAAAAATGAACAGATTTTGTAAATTTTAAGCAACTGTACATAAGGCTTTTCATTTATTTTTATTTTAATGAACAGTATCTTTGCTTTTGCGAAAGTCCTTTATATTTTGTTTTTATTGCGAGTAGAGGCAGAAAACGGACAAAAGGACCTCGTAAAAAATCGTTTTCATCCACTTCAGCTGGTCCGTTTCTAGACAGCTTCATGTCAAGAGACCCCAATTACATGGACCGAAGACGACAGGCGTAAGCAAAACGACAGTCTAGGCAAGAGAGAGGGACTTGCGTGTAATTGCCTTCGGACAGAAGGTCGCGATTCTCTCCCTTCTGTATGTCTTCCGTTCATTTCTTGACATAATGAAGGGAAGCAATAGATCAGGATAAGAACGCGTTGGGAGAAAAACGTTAGTTTTATGCAAAAGTTTCTAATTAGTCTTTATTCAAAGATCACCATTAATTTGTCGGTTAATTGTAAATGTGCAATGTTCCTTTGTGGTTACAACTGGGTCATATGCAATTCGAAAGTTAACAAGAATATCACTTTGGTAAGTGCAAGCGTAAAAGACCACCTAAGATGTACAGAGTTCGTTAATAGTACCCATTTGGTAAGGATAAAAAGATGCGTATTTCTTAACGCCCCACCCCGTTTCTGATTGGATATAGTTCAGTTTTCATATCCGGTCTTCACCAATCAAATTTTTTGAAAATTTGAGAAAGGAGCGCCGATGAATCGCAGAAGTGTAGAGAGGGAGTTGAAGTTTTGTAAGGAGTAGGAAGACGGACTAGAAATGTAGCCAAGCCTCGTACAGGTAAGTCTCTAACTCTGTATCTTTTAGACAGGTTCTGTCCTGTCTAAGCCTTAGTTTTAGATAATATAATCGTTAATTGCAATAATGATTAAGGAATTTATCGAACTTAAAATATGAGTTATAAGGTTGCATGTCGATAAGCGTAGTAGGGTTAAAATATATTGAATCGATACGGGAAAGTTAATGTGCTGTTTACGATGCAATTAAATGTTCTCACAGCACACGAATTAATTATCGTTTGAGTAATAACCCGTGATGTATGTTGTTTAAAGGTTATTTATGATTTTATAACAAACCTTGAAGTGTATAAATCATATTAATATCTTGAGTGCAGTGGCACAGGCGCACGAGGCGCGCGCCTGTGGCCTCAAAATTCCGAGGGCCACACAAAAAAAAAAATATCGTTTTAAATTTTTACGTGTTATTAAATATGTTTTACAATTTCTTACTACAAATAAATATTTTTAAAATACAATGTGTGCTTGCTCTGAATTCATAATTTTCGCCGAAACATTTATAAATTATACTTTTATGGCTTGCACACTATGTGAGGTATCATGATGTCTTCGCACAAAATGTTTCTGTTTCGTTTAAATACAGACAAATGTTGGGAACTGAACGAAAGAGAGTCGCAGTTAATTTCCACCTATGGTCATGTGTTAAACTTTCTCTCCTCCCACCCCCTCGAAACAGGGAAAAGTCTTCCACCTGCACACATTTCTTGCGTTTTCTAAAATTTTGAACGGCTGCCGTTGAACCTGAGGCGAGCGCTAGGGTGCAGGTGGTAGTCTCCTATTTAAGAAACATTTTTATATTTGGATAATGATCAGGAGGAGGAGTGCGGAGGCTAACCAGAATAAAATATTCCAACCGGAGAGCATAGTGAATATATGAAAAAATATTTCGAGGATACGTTATTCAGTTACAAATTTCATAAAGAAACTTTGAAGGGTAATAATATCTTACAACTTAATATATGGAGAAAAAAGCGTTTGTTCTTGTTCTCATTCGTCTAGTAGGTCAAGACACCGCGGGCTCAACGCGGGGACCCTGGTTCGAATCTGGGATGAGGACGGCGTCTCTTTTTCTCCTAAACAAAAATAGCTCTAGTTTGAGCTACTAATACGTGGGTGTCAAATTTATTTGTAATAAAAAAGAAAATTTCATTCATAAAATTGCTAAAGAACCTTTCATTCACAAAATTATTGAGGAAACTTTTCATTTGTGGAATTCGTGAAGAAACGTTTTTATAAAATATGTGAAGAGATTTTCATTTAATAATTTGTGAGAAAATTTAATAATTTTCGAGAAAATTTAATAATTTGTGAGATAGTTTAAAATGACGATAACATATTACATGTATCGGCAAGTAAAATAATCTAATAAAATTATTAAAAACAGATCACTCAAATTATCATTTTAAATAATCATTCTATTTTCAATATCTGCAACTTTCACTCAATCTTTGATAAAGGGAAGACCATTTTTTTGACGAAGTGTTTAAGAAAATAATGTTGTCTAAAGTGATTAGACATAAAAAACAAATAACATTTTAGCGTATTTTTTAAACTTACGTTTAAGTTTTGGGGTTAATTGGTAGTGATAAGGGAGTAATTATCACTAATTACGGAGAGTGATTTTAGAACAACTACCTCATCAGATGTATGGAAGATAACCCAAATTTTGGTTTAATCCAGAACTCCTTTCTTGAGCTTTTTGGGACCAACTTGAAGATAGTCTTACCCTACAACTGGCCAGATCAGATCCAGAACCTTCTTGTTACAACTCTTGATAAATATATTTTAGCTCTTAGCAAGGACTATAAATTAAGTTTGGGTTTATGTCCAATGAGTGAAATGTCTATAGTGACCTAGAACGAAATGAAAGCCTTTGCAAAACTTAGGTTTCCATGAATTGGCATATAATCGCCCACATTGGCGTACGCAGAGGGGTGTTGATGCAATGAAATTTTGTATATTTAACATAGGAATCCATGGAGTTGTAGCTCTGTAACCCCCATTGAGCCTATAATCCCCCTTATGAACTTTCTGAGAAAGCCTATGGTCGCCCATTTACTAGCTTATGTAATTTGTGTATCTTTGAATTTTGAATATATTGCTTCCACCAATGAAAACTTTAGATTCACAAGTTACCAAAAAATTAAATAACCTTACTGGTATCGAAACCTCTACGCAAAACAAATAGTAAATTGAAATTTTCCATGCTTCGTTTGCTCTTGCGAACGCTGTTGCTTCTTAATTTCAATGTTGTAAATAGATTAAAGAAGTTTACTTTATATGCGGTTCTTAATCTATGGATGAGGCTCGAATAGGAATTTAATTAAAAAAGTGCTTTGATGGGAAAAAATTGAAAAGTTGCTGACTTTACCATTATAAGTAATTTAGTAGCGGGCGACAAAATGCCGATTTTTACAATTCATCGCTAAAATTAAAATAAAAAATTAATTAATGGAATTTGGAATTGTCTTTGATTTTGAGGCATTTTTCTTATATATAAATACTTATGTACAACAATAGGGCTGTATAAATTATACATACGCAAATGTTTAGTGTAGTCATAACCCTTATTAAGGCATATATATATATGCTGCAATTTTGCATATACATGCAGTCCAACCTCGTTAACGCGAACATCAAGGAGTGGGGCAGATAATCTGTTCGTGTTAACAGTACACGTTGTCTGGAAAGTATGAAATCATATTACTAACTTATTCATTCCATACTTAGTTACCCTATAACAAAATTAAAAGTTACCACCAAACGTTAATCGTTACTTGTAGATATTCAATATGAGATGCCATTACTTCATCTTCAATATATCGTCAAAAATTTGTTAAAATATATTTTTAATTAATCAATCCATCAACAACATTCGATTATTGAACGAGCAAAATTCCAAATGAATTACCGTAAACGGAGGCTAGTGCAATTGTAAGTTCCAGTGGATATGTATTTTCGGGTATCGTCTTATTTCACTGGTGATATTGACGCACTTTTCCTTAAATTATAGTGGACTCTAACTTTTGAGTTTTCCATAAAAGACTAAATAGACTTGTACTATGAACGGCAATATGGCCTTATTCTATAAAAAACACAATAACCTTATTCCATAAAAGACACAATAGCCTTATGCTATAAAAGACGCAATTGCCTTATTCCATAAAAGATACAATAGCCTTATGCTAAAAATGGCAATATAGCCTTATTCCATAAAAGACAAAATAGCCTTGTGCTAAAAATGGAAATATAGCCTTATTCCATAAAAGACACAATGGTCTTGTAAGTAAAGTCGCTACAATTCAAGATACAGAGATTTAACAATTCACAACATTTTATTCCAAGCCCACGAATTACCAGATACAACACTGTACTTCCAAAAAGTTACATTTGCTAGATTGGAGAGAGGTGGTTAGAAGGGTTGTACAGAATCGTGCCAACAACAATTATAAAATTTTAACATTTCTAGACCTTTTCACGACACTTCAGAGTATCGTGAAACTCATAGGGACTCCAATATTTCGGGACACACTGTTTACATACGAGGAAAAAGAATGGACTAATCCTAAAATTTATCAATAAATTCTGGTGCACTAAGAGCTTTTTTTTTATATAAAAACATAAATTAATTTCTAAATGTGCACATTTTAACCTGTAGTACAATATGCTATAACTAAAATTATGAATTGGCACATTTTGAG
The DNA here is from genome assembly GCA_006491805.2 of Dysdera silvatica. Classification (NCBI taxonomy): domain Eukaryota; kingdom Metazoa; phylum Arthropoda; class Arachnida; order Araneae; family Dysderidae; genus Dysdera; species Dysdera silvatica. The sequence goes on along the minus strand of QLNU02015359.1, from coordinate 45,808,837 downwards.
CACTAAAGCGTCGACATTCAAAGTTTGGTATTATTAATTATGCATTATTATTAATTATTAATTCCGCCAGTTTTAGTAATTATTAATCAGGTGAAAATGAGGCATCTTCTACTGTGCCCCTTCATTATTTCAGTTAATTAAACGAACCTAAGAATGGATTTAAATATTAATCACGCATCTTTCCCCTTCTACTCATTGCACGTTAACAATTCTAAAGTAATGCTGCCGTAATTTAAGTATAATTAAAGTAATCATGCGTAGAAATAACCATAATTATTAATTCAGCTGTAATTAAGTTGGTATTTGAATGATACAGGAATTAAAAGGTCTCGATACTCAAAACATCTTTATTTCGAAAGATTTGATAATCCAAACAGTTTTGAGAAAAGAAAAATAGTAGTAAATCATATAAAGAAAGCAGTTAAATACATGATGAAAAGGTATATATTGCTTGCACACTTTTATATATAGTAATTTTTTAGAGCAAAATTTTGAAATAATGAGATTATAAGAATAGAATCTTATGCCTGTATATTCATTTAAGATTGTCTTCATTATTTTACATCATATGAATTTACAATTAGCTATTAATATTCCTTGGTGAAGGGCGTGTGTTATCTGATAAGGGTAATAATAGGGGAGAATGAATAATTTCTTGATGCATATATTAAACTATGTGAGAATACAACAACCCCACTAATTCAAAATATTCATTATATTCCAATCGTCATAGCTCGTTTCAATTACAAAACGTCTTTAATGGACCCTAACTTGGACCAAAACGCTGCTCATTCACGTACAGCTTTCTACATTACGCTTTGCACAACACAGAAAGATACTATTACGCACGATGTTGGCAATAATCAGAAAAATTTATTTATTAGTTTGTGTTTTATGGTGCAAGGGTATATAAGATCATTCTGCACCAATAGCTTAAGAAAGGGGGCGGGGCTTAAGGGCTCAAGCCCCCCATTGGCTGTCAAAACACATTGTTTTCTCTAATGCCACATTACATGATCGTCTTTAAGAGCACTTGAGCCCCCTCCTTAATTTTTAATTGCTTCCATAGGCGAAGAGTTTTATGGGCCCTAGCTCCCAATGATTTGCAATTGACTACAATTTTACATGTACTGCAATGCATAAATGACATAACGTGGGCTTGAGGGCCCACTAATTTCGAAAACTCTGCGTTGATGGTTGCTATGCACCAGGACCTGCAGTTCTCTGTGTAATCCACATACCTTTCACTAAGAAAATCAATCCCGTTTTCAGAACTGTAGAAGGAAAAAAATCGAAAAACACTGAACAGCTACTGAAATCGAACTCAGGACTACCCGCACTGGAGCCAAATGCGTTATCATGAACACCATCGCGGGGTTGGATAGATTTGATGAAAATGTATTTGAAAACAAGCGTTTTTCATTAACAATATACTATATTCTCTTTCGCTGATGACCTTTGTTTAAGAAGTAACCATTTGGATACATTTTCATACATCAGGATATTGTAGCCATATATATTATTCCAATACCATATAGAAATACAACGGATAATTGCTTTTCGGCATCGTTGTGACTTTAGCGTTCTGCAGACGGGGGCGTAGTAACCAAAAAATATGGGTATCCAAGTGGCTTTAAAAAGATTATGTGATTCAGCGTTGAAAAACAGAATGTGTCTTGAAATTCACTTAGAGGGTCTTAACCCCCCCCCCACTCCGATCTTCGCCACTTTCTATAAAAAAACAATGACTACCATTACTGAGAGGCCTAAAGAAAAAATATCTGAACTCGAATGTGTGTGCGTGTGTATGTGTGGAAATGCTATTGGCCTCACTTTATTTTGGGATTTGGCGACATCTAAATACATTATTGTTGTTGTCACTTACAAATAGGATGATAATACAAAATCTATAACTAGTCGCCATCGTCATCAAGTTCCCATTCCGTTTCGGAGGTTGACGGCAAATATGGACCAAATTTCCTTATTCACATGGATAATGCTTTCTGTGATTAGTCCAGTCAAGTCTTTAAATTGTCCACTCATCCTCTTTTCTGTTTGCCACCAGATCTCTACTCTGTGTGATGTTTCCCTCCAGTGCTAATTGAGGTAGCTTGTATTTTTTAACTTGGCATAATGGATAACAACATCTGACAACGTGTTCGCAACACGTTGACTTTCTTTACAGAATTTTAGTCACAATAGCTCTTTTTGTACTGTATTTGTTCAGGATGTTTTGATATAATGGATAATAATATCTCACTTTATGTGTCCGCAATATGCTGACTTCCTTTTCAGAATTGTAGTCGCAATAGCTCTTTTTGTACTGGATTTGTTCAGGACTTTTTGGTATAAAGGATAATAATACCTCACTAGATGTGTATGCAATATCCTGACTTTCTTTTCAGAATTGTAGTCACGATAGCTCTTTTTGTACTGAATTTGTTCAGGACTTTTTGGTATAATGGATAATAATAATGCCTCACTATATGTGTCTGCAATATGTTGACTTTTCTTTTTCAGAATCGTAGTCACAATAACTCTTTATGTACTGGATTTGTTCAGGACTTTTTGGTATAATGGATAATAATATCTCACTATATGTGTCCGCAATATGTTGACTTTCTTTTCAGAATTGTAGTCACGATAGCTCTTTATGTACTGGACTTGTTCAGGACAATGGATAATAATATCTCAGTATATGTGTATGCAATATGTTGACTTTTTTCCAGAATTGTAGTCACGATAGCTCTTTTTGTACTGGATTTGTTCAGGACTTCTTGTTTGGAGATCTTTTCATTCCATTTTTTAAAATAATAATAAAACAATTAAATCAATAATCATGGGAAATATATTGGAACATTTATTTAAGTGGTAACAACGTTTGAAACCCATAAAGCGAAGTCATTATACCCACTTTTATTTACCAGAACCATTGTGGCTACAAGAAAGCTACCGTTTTTATTGTCAAAAAGACTATATCGATACAATACGTATATTTCGATGAATGATCAATGATATCGATCTCTATTTTCGATGAATGATTAATGATATCAATCTATATTTAGATGAATGATCAATGATTTTGATCTATATTTAGATGAATGATCATTGATAGTTTTCATTCACTTTGCCATTTTCCCATGTTTATATGGGGTCGTCATAATGATCAATGATATTGATCTATATTTCGATGAATGCTAAATGATATATATCTGTATTTCGATGAATAATCAATGATATCGATCTATATTCTTTTAACGAAAGAACAATGACATCGATGCATATTTCGATGAGTGATCAATGACCTCAATGATATTCCCTTAACAAATCTTTTAAATAATACAACTTTGATTATCGAAACTAATAAGCATTGAACCAGGTTTCGATAATTATCAGATCCGGGCTTTGCTCTAATTAGTGCATGCAACTGAAGATCCACTGCTTATGCCCAATAGCAAAATTAAAACCGTTTCAAAATAACCCTAAATAATCTGGGAGAACGCTAAATACTTTACTTTGAACGGAGAACTGGCATCACTAACTCATCCATTTCCGTCTGCCAAGCTGGGGATATTAAATTTCGCCGGACTTTTCTAATATAACCGAAGGAGATTATTGATTTCATACTGCGCTAGTCCCTTTCGATCAGCCGTAAAATTCCAGGAATACACTGCTCCGAATAAACGAAAATATAATTAAATTTTGTAGTTCAGTTTCAAAGAAGGAAAAGTGTTGAATGATCGTATTCAGTAGAGTTTATAGAAGAGGAATTTGACATAATGCTAGTATAATATAATGGTGAGAGAGAGGTTCTCACAGTATGAGATATTCTTTTCATTATGCAGTAACAAAACGGCTTCAAACGTGTTGACACTAAAACGAGTTTGAGACAAGAGAACAGGGTTTTTTTTTTTTTTCAAATACACGATTAATTTTCTTTTGTATGTTACAAATACATTTTATCTATTACTGGAGTATTAATACTTTTCATTTGTACTAACTTATGTCTGTATGCAGTTCTTTCTGTCTCTTATAATCCCCCAATAGAAAGATCAGCTAAGGATAAATAAACAGTTGGAAGAAGCTTGGGAAGAAATTGCTGACGTAAGGAGATTAATAAGATACATAGTCAGTACGCATATTAGCGTATAATATGCATATAAAATAAGTTGTTTGAATATGTAACACTTACACTTATACATGCTGAGCAACGAAATGAAGTACTCGTACCTTAATCCAATGGAAATATACATATTTCTTTAACTAAAAAACATCTTGGTCACATGTTGTTTTTCGTATATGTAACTTTTGACTGCTCATTTTGTATTGAATCTATATCGGGATTGTGTCCAGGGTGTATTTGTCTGCGTTGCGTTTTTGTTTCGAATAGTGTTTAATTGGAAAATCCTTACGTAGAGTTAACAATCGAAACTTTTGTATTTTTGAGTACCGTACTTGTGTATCGATTGCTCTCATCACAGTCCTTTGTGGAATTTTTAGCACAATTTAAAAAAACGGTGTTGTAAATGTGTAATGATCCCATCAACGAACATTTTTACTGTTGAGTTAAGGCATTAGAACAAATAAACGTATATTTATAAATAAAATTTTAAATGGAGTTTTTTATGAGTTTGTTTCTGTTTAATTATAATTTGCACACGTGTAGTTTATTTACAAGAAGTATTTACAAGATGTCTTTACAAGTTTTTTATATAAAGAAATTAGTAAGGTAAAAGACTTGGTAAGATAAAAAACCAACATTTTCAAAATATTTTGCAACATAAACAACAAATCTTGGATTGCTGATATATAGTTCGGATTTGTACATATAAGTGAATAATTTACTTTTGAAAATGCCAAATAATTTTTTGAATATATTGGGATGCGTGGAAAACCAGTAAATTATAAAGATATAATTTTTATTACATAAAGATATAATTTTTATTACATAAAGATATAATTTCTATTACATAAAGATATAATTTTTATTATATAAAGATGTAATTTTTTATCACATAAAAGTATAATTTTTATTACATAAAGATATAATTTTTATTACATAAATGCCTAGTCGCGTATGATTTTTGAATATCAATAGTAGCGAGCAGGGTTTAAGCTGGCTCAAAACATGCTGTCGCAAAAATGCTAAAATGGGGCAAAAAAGTTGTAGCAAAATGCTAAAAAATATTAGTTGCTTTCGTTGCTCGAAAAATCGTATCAATGAAATTATTTATATCAACGATGCTTAACAGGTGCTGTTAAGAATTTTGAAGAGGAAACAAAAAGGAACAAGAAAAGATCGCTGAAGTGCAAAACGGATATTCTGGAATCGAGGAATCCTGTTTTCAGAGAATAAACTGTGGTTAAAAATGCCTGTCGCATTTTCGCGATGGGCAATAATTTTTTCTTCGCATTTTCGAGCAACTCGTCGCATTTTGCGAAAAATGCGACTGCAGCTTAAACTCTGCTAGCGAGTTACAGCATTTTTGTAAGCAGATACAGTAGTCTCGTTAATCCGAATTAATTGAGACCGAGGCCTATTCGTATTAACAAGTTTTCGTATTAACCGAAATATTTACTATAGAATCTATTGTGAGCTATAATTGTTTGTTGTGTGTGTACGTTTTGGTGTGCTCGCGTAACAGACGACGAGCGGGAGCCGCAAAATTTCCCCTTCCTTTATGTGAAAATTTCAATTAGTTGGCAACACACACTGCATTGTTTGCTTACGTCTTGCCAGTCGACTTCCGTTCCAGTCAACTGAAAAAAAATCGGATTAACAGAATTTTCGGATTAGCGAGTCGGTACTGTAATACAATTTTGGTTTCACCCTGAAATGGCGTAATGGCATCTAGTTCGCCTAGTGTGCTGTTAATCCCTGTTCGTCTGCTAACGGTGCTAAAAAATAGTACCTAATAAATGCCCACCACAGGGTGAATTCGACATAATCTGCCAAACAAAATGGGGTGATAGATGAGCCCATGTGAAGTATAAAAAACCATTGCAACCCTATCCTAACTCTAACCGTTTCCGAGTTATGGTGGAAAGATGGAAAATGCGTCAAGTCTGAAAAAAAAATTTGTAAGGTGTCTGAAAGATTTATATGCAAAATAAGCACATATTTGGGAAAAGTAAAAAAATTTCTATAGGATGACACCATTTCTATCAGGATATCTGAATTTAACGGCGAGCTACAGGCGTTGAAACATTGGCAAAATTCAAAATCGAGTTGTCGCCAAAATCTATAACTGGCAATTCCGAAAACACCCTTCTGGCTACAATTGATCAAATTTACCAAAAACTTGCCCATTCTACTAGCTTCCGAATGAGCCTACAAAAAACCACATCGGTATTCTAGTTCAAGAGAAATTTAGTCTTATGTCTGAAATACATCACTGAAATCAGCGTTCGTTGGAAAAGGCATTCGACGAACATTTGCAGATGTCTTCCAAACTTCCTGCGCACGTATCCCGCTTGGCCACCTACATCGCCAGATCTGACTCCAATGGGCTTCTTTGTTTGGAGTTTCCTGAAGCAAAAGGTTTACTGCACAGAATTTGTCAGTTTGTTAGACTTTAGTATCCGGCTCGACGAAGCAATAGTAAAACTGAGGGATAAGCTTTCGCTAAGAGCTACAGTGGTTTCCCTTCGTAAGCAGGCAGGTGCATGTATCAGGTGTGAGGACGACCAGTTTCAGCAGCGGCTTTAAGTATCACACATTCTTCTGAATGCATACATCCTTTAATCACAATTAGACATGTGATACGTCTATTGGGATTTTATTATTTTTTTTTTTGCATATTCCTTTGTGAAAGACGTAGGATATGTTACATTTCTTTCGTTTCCATTGTGTTTGTATACTTCAAAACAAATGTTACTTTTATTGGTTAGCTTTAAAACGTGCATTCTTGCACCTAAAAAACAGCAGGCAACTTTTCGACGAACGTCGATTTCAGTGATACACTGTAGCCAAAAGGCTAAATTTTTCCTGAATTAGAATACCGATATGGTTTATTTTAGGCTTATTCGAAAGCTAGGAAAATGGACAAGTTTTTGGTAAATTTGACCGACTGTGGCTAGAAGGGTATTTGCAGAATTGTGCCGGTTACAGATTTTGACTACAACTCGATTTTTCACTTCGCCAATGTTTCAGCGCTTGTAGCTCGCCGTTAAATTCAGATATCCTGACGGAAATTATACCATCTTATAGGATTTTTTCTGCTTGTTCAAATATGTGCTTATTTTGCGTATAGATATTTCAGAAACCTTACATATTTTTTTTTTTCAGACGACACATTTTCTTTCTTTCCACCATAATTCGGAAACAGATAGAGATAGGACAAGGTTGCAATGGTTTTTATGCTCCACGTGGACTCTTCTATTACCCCCCTTTCGTTTGGCAGATTAGATCAAATTCACTCTGTATATTTCGGGGATTGGTTTTCTAGACTTCACAGTCTTCGGGTACCCAGGGAAAATGCAACTCCACTACCTCATGGGTTGTTTACGTCTTGCCAGTCGACTTAAAAAAAAATCGGATTATCCGGATTTTTGGATTCGCGACGTTCGCATTAACGAGACTCTACTGTAATATAATTTTGGTTTCACCCTGAAATAGCGTAATGGCTCGAGTTCGCCTAGTGTGCTGTTAATCCCTGTTCGTCTGCTAACGGTGGTAAAAAATACCGAATAAATGCCCACTGTATTTCGGGGACTGGTTTTCTAGACTTTACGGTGTTCGGGTTCCTAGGAAAAATGCTAATCTGCTACCTCATGGTTTGTTTACGTCTTGCCAGTTGACTTCCGTTGCAGCCGACTGAAAAAAATCAGATTAACCGGATTTTCGGATTAACGAGACATATAATTTTGGTTTCACCATGAAATGACGTAATGGTATCGAGTTCGCTCAGTGTGCCGTTAATCCCTGTTCGTCTGCTAACGGTGCTAAAAAAAATACCGAATAAATGCCTACGGTATTTCGGGGACTGAGTTCCTAGGAAAAATGGAAATACACTACCTCATAGGGGCGTAATGTTAACGCATTAGTCTCTCTTGTTTAACCTGGGTTCAACACTCGATGATATTGTAGGACGCGCGTCGTTTTTCCACCCACCGTAATTCGAGGTTTTCTACCCTTGAGAGAAGAGGTTTGGATTCCTCGGAAAATTCTTGAATTCGGAGCAGCATGCCCTTTGCTGTCCTTGCGCCTTAAAAGCGCAAAAACTAATTAGGGATCCATAGAAGTTTATTTCATCTTATGTTTTATTCCGCTGAATGTTGAAACCTAAATTAATTTTTAACGATCGAATATGTTTTTTAAATTTGTAAGTCAGAAATTAAAAATTGTCGAAAGTTTTGATGCACAATGTATAAACAAAATCACATCTCTATACAAAAATAGCCATTGCTTTTAAATTCTGAAAAAGTGCACAGACAATGAATTTTTTTTTCAATAGTTGTTTCTAGTTTAACAGTAGTCCGAGTATATTGACGACGATGAAACGTCTATAAAACTAAAAAATGATCAGAAAATTTCGGTTTCCAACCTTATCAAATATACGTTTGAATGGAGAAAAACGCAGTAAAGGTGAAAGCTTTTCATTTTGCCAGATATTCGCCTATTTTTTTTGTGTAATAAACGGATACTGCTCAGTGTACTCAACATTCGTCGATTGCTTACACTCAATTTCCTTTTTTCCACTAGAAATTTGACCGTCCTTTTGTTCATAGAAAGAAATATCCTCCACTTTATTTTTATTTGCACTCTATATGCGGATTGCAAAATACTATGGGCGAATATAAGCTATATTAAGAAGGTTTAGTAATTTTTAATATTCTTTCTTATTTAATGAATTTCTCATGACTTTAGAAGAGTAAACTATTTACACAATTCCCTCTATTTTTCACTGGAAATTTAATAACCGTATATTTTACAGCAAGCTTATACTACATTCTACTTGAAGCTGTAAAATTTATTTTATACTTGCAACCACTGGTATTTTTTAATTTGTCCTTTAAATTCTTCGCTTTAGTAAAATAGCATTAAGGCATATTAAATTCTCTTATATTTTTGGATTTATAAATAAATGTTATAATATCATATACAATATAATATTATATACAATACAATACCTGTATATACAATATAATATCATATACAGTAAATGATTATAATATATATATATTATAATATAATATCAACTTCGTTGTTAAAATATATCTTAAAACTATGTTTTTGTAATCACAGGCTTCAGTGTGTTGAACGAAGAGGAAAGTAAGAAGGAATAAGAAGTTATAAGAATTCTAATTATTATTCTTTTATGTTTAGTCCTGAAAATAATGCCAATTCCAATGTTTTGCCACATCGTTAGATATCGAAAAATCGGTATATATTATAAGTATTGCATGAATGTGAAACTGACATCTAAGCTAGTTGTATCCTTGATCTTCCATTATACGTTCGGCCGAGGTGAATTTCCGTAATTTTATCCGTATTAAAACATGAGCTCATGTGGCCTGTGGCTCCATAATCATTAAATTGCTATAAATGTGTATGATCATGTCAAATTTTATAAGTTTGTGTGGATTCAATTTCTAAAAATATATGTAAATCAAAATGATATGCGAACAAAATATGTGAATGCATACTATAATACAATACTACATAGATTACAATATCACCTACATTACATATACATACTACTTTACATACAAAAAAAGTAAAATACTGGTAAAATAGCAAATGAAAAAGATCATCCAAGCTCTCGGATGTGTCGGCAGCAATCCTTCATCAGAAGTAATGTTACTCATATTGTAGTGCAAAAAAATCGAAGCTTTTACTACAATAATACTTTAATAACCATGTAATTCTTGAGTGATGTTGTGCATAACATGTCCGCCTCGTGTGGAGTTTATATCAGTATTAGGAGGAGGTGGGGTCATATTTTGTATATATATGGTTATAGGTTGTTATATGTCAGCTAGAATGTTTCCTTGCTCAAACGGTGCAACTGAACATACCAGACGTCAATACTTTCGTCTTCTACAGCGCCTACCAATCCAATAGTTATTATTATACTATTCTTAGAATGTGAATAAAATGAAAATTATATTAAAAATAAATGAAAATTATATTAAAAATAAATGAAAATTATATTAAAAATAAATGAAAATTATATTAAAAATAAATGAAAATTATATTAAAAATAAATGAAAATTATATTAAAAATAAATGAAAATTATATTAAAAATAAATGAAAATTATATTAAAAATAAATGAAAATTATAGTTGGAATGTGATCTTCAGGAGAGGGAACAGAGTGACACTTGCTCGACCAACATTTCCAGGTTATTTATTATTATGTTTTACATACAAAACAACAACAGCAACATGGAATGTGATCTCTATTTGTCATTGATCTTGGTGAAGGTGAATATTTGGATGAACCTTAAATTATTTTATGTTTTATTTTTAGACGCGTCTGCACTTTGTGAAACGAAATACTTTCGGGGTATTCCACTATAATTCATCTACGTATCATAAGTACGTACTTCGGATATCAAGGGAATGGAACAACAAGGAAAATTTCCCTTGTCGGATTTATCATGGACTATATAATAAAAAATTTCAAATGGTACAACTAAATCAGTGTCCATAAAATGAGGTTCCCATAAAAGATATATATATATATAAAGATGTCAAAATACTTCAAGTGCTTAGAGCTTTTAAGGTTCTTATACTGGCCCCAAGACTGGACATTTGAAACAATTATTGGAGAGAAACAACCAAGCAAACAGATTGCAATTAAGGAGACAAAGTCATTCGACATTATTAAATAACTGTCAATAGTAAGTATATCGGATGCAAAATAAAAATTAATCAATTGATGATTAACATTTCTAAATTTAGGAGTTGAAAACTGTGGTATTTTGATGCATGTGGTTATAATAATGATATTCATAAGTACAGGAAGTTTCGGTATATTTTTAACCCAAGTAATGACCGTTGAGAAAGAGGAACAGGGCTCACGTCCTTCTTTTTTGCTCAAAGGAGGGCATATTTTATGCAAATACACTACCATTTTTTTATTATTTACTAGACGTTAACATCGTGCAGTCTCGAGTCAGATATATTAGCCTCAGTCCATTTATCAAAACTGCAGGAAACGATGAAAGCCATAACTTTCTTTGGACGCCACTACTTTGGCCGTAAAAAGCCAGTAATTATGTATTTATGGTAATTCCCATGTAATTTTCCAGCTAACGTTACAAACGAGCCACAGGATGGAAAAAAAATAATATCCGGACATTTTTTCTTCTGCTACAGAAGCACCATGTTCTGGAAGCACGAGTTTTGACGTTATCGGAGATTCAAATACACCTACAGGCGTCTAAATATATTTTTAGACGCTGGTGCTTTCTAACTAAAGTGCGTTGAAGATATTTGGGAATATTTTATGCATGCTGTATGTGGGAAATAGTATTTTCTAATGGTAAGTTCATGAATATGACTTCAACGAAGTTACGACAAGTTACGACTGATGTCGCTGGTGTATTTGGTTGAGTATACTCAAGTGAAAGGTTATATTTATGGAGAAAATTTAGATAATAAACGTATGTTGAGGAATAAAATTCGCCTTTTGTAGTTTCGTTCTAAGTCTGTTTCCTGCATAGTCAAATTGAAGTTAATGTTTCCCAAGTGAATTAAAAGGAGTATAACATCACAACTTTCTCTTCATAATATTCAGAAACTGAATTCTTATTCATTAGGTTTAAATATATGTAGTGAAACTACCGTAAAGTCCTTTAAGTAGTGAATTGATAATGGCTGAAAATGAGTATGAGCGTGGATATATCAACGTCATGCAGTTGTTGAGAAAGGAAAAAAAGTTTCACATTTGCTCATAGCATAATCATCCGACATACAAAACAGGAAACAATCACTCAACTGTCCTATACAAAGAACAAAATAGATTCCAATATTTACCTTCTATTATTGTTAATCAATAGCCTAAACATCATTTTCAATTGCTGCAAATTCATTTGCAGCAATTGAGTAATTGAAATAAGGTTCTTCAAGTCCTTTTCATACGTGATGTCTGATACGAGCGAGTTACAATTTCAATTAATTAAGTAATTTCAATTAATTTTTTTCTTAACCTTTTCATCTTTCTTGTCCAGTTTAATTTTCATTTCGTCTGCTTCTTACTATAAATCAAGAACATTTGGCGTATATATTAACATATCTAGCTTAATTTACTTTTAAGTAGGGATAAGTTTAATTCCCGTATCTATTTAAATAGAGACGTCGAAAACTAATTCAATATAAATCTTAATTGAATAATATTTATATAATCTGGTTATGAGAGAGGTGAAATTGCAAATATATTTAGGGAATACTAGAATTGTTCGTGAGAAATGGCAACATTATAAGCCTCAAAAGCCTCTTTGCAGCCAAACTATGCAAGGCAAATAGGACTTAGTACTACACAGGTTAAATTGATTAGCAAAAGTAAACGGTATAAGAGATACGCTTTTAATGTTGACATTTTTTCATCAAATTAATTCACGAAGTTCAATCATCTTGTACTGGAATTGAGGTCCATGAGTGAAAATGGAACAGCATGGTGAAAGGACCCAGTGCGAAGAAAGAATGCCATCATACACGAAAATTAATATTTCAAAGGGTGTTGTTCTTTGCAAAGAATGAAAATTATATCTATAGAATTGATAATATTGAGATACCTCGGACATATCGTGGTATTTGCTTTGCAGGTGTCGCAGTGAACTTCATTATACCATCCCTCCTCCATGAAAGGCCGTGGATTGATTTTTAGGGGCAACCTTCTCCAACCATTCATCGCATTAATCATTGTCTCCAGTAGCAACCTTACAGCTGGGAATGGTTTAATCTATTGCTGCAAAGAAGCCGAAAGTTCAAATTAATTTAGCTTTCAGTTGCTTATATCATATGATTATATCATTAGTGGAAAAGCCTTTCAACCACTCGTTACTGACAGAGGAAACGTTTGTGTAATTATGTATTGAAGATTGGGAGATTTCGCTAATTGCAGGTCATGGGCAGAATAAAGCCTGAATTATGATTCATAATTAAACTTAATTATATAACTTATATCCTGTTTATATTAGCTCTTAGTCTAGTTACGGATTTAGTTTTTTTCTAAGATTTAGTTTTTCCAAAGCCGATTTATGTTGCTTGCATTAATCTTTCTATTCTCTTCATTCGATCATAGTTCATTTTACGTGTGTTGCACTTATTGCAAAAGAAAATAATATTTTCGTGGTATCATTACGCGATGTCTCGAAAATTTCTCATAAATATGACAATATTGCAAAAATAGAATGCCATGTAATGAGACGTGTCGTCTAACTTGAAAGAATGGTATTTTTATTTTTCCAACGCATTCTCTTAATTTCTTTCTATTGCCACCCGCAGATGGTTTTTTATATGGCAAAAATTGACCGAGTTCAATTTGATATGAGTCAAGTGGCATTATTTCTTCACTCAGCAGGTGACAAAATCAGAGCTGTAAAAAAACTTTAAGTGTTCTCAAAGACAGCTGTTTTTGAAAACCGAAGCGAAAAATTCAAATATACTATAATTTAAACAGAGGGAAATAAATATATTTTTTAAAACAACATTTACAAGCTTCAATTATGAAAATGATCGGCAAACTGTAAAGAACAAAATCTGTCATCAGTATTATTTTCCCTATCAAAATAAATTATTGATAAATTATTATTTAATTATCATAAATTAGTATTTAATTTTTTTATTTAATTATCACAAATTATATTTAATTATTATTTAATTATCATAAATTAGTATTTAATTATTAATTATCATAAATTAGTATTTTATTATTATTTAATTATCATAAATTTTATTATTTTTAATTATCATAAATTAGTATTTTATTATTATTTAATTATCATAAATTAGTATTATTATAATTATATTATTATTTAATTATTTTATTATTATTTAATTATTTTATTATTATTAATTATTTAAATATTATTTAATTATTATAAATTATTTAATTATTATAAATTATTTAATTATTATAAATTATTTAATTATTATAAATTATTGCATTATTAATAAATTAGTAATTCTCTATCGAAATAAGAATTAACTTAGTTTTTCCTTGGTTTTAAATTTATATGCTCAACAAATTTATGGATTCGTATTTAGCTGTGCTCTGGTTACTGGCTTTCGAGAACGAAGCAATGAAAGCTTAGTTCAGTAAGTAAAGCAATGTATGTAATGAATTGAGATTTGTTTAGATTGAATTGATTTGAGGCCTAATATATCATATTTATAAATATAATGTGTTTAAATTATTGGCTTTTAATAGCGACGCGAAGATATGTTCGCTGACTAATTTTGCTTATCCTTAAATGACACGCAAATTCATCCAGTGATCGATTAAGCACATCTTGAGCTTGTACAAAAAGGATATTGACGTACAGCGTGGACCATGCATCAGGTTTTAAAGAAGTTGGTGGAAAACTCAAGTGTGATATTTGGAAATGTAATTTACCAAAATAATCATCACATTTGTTAGATTGATCTACCAGGTTACCTTCGCATATGAAAAACTAAAAGTACGATGTTCGTATTTTTGTCAAAATATTTGTTTTTTCTCTGTAAGGAGGATCGGGGTGGCAATTTCATAAATCGTCCACTGGGTAAAATTATACGTTGTTCATTAAATTTTAAGAGAATTTAACGCAGAATATCATTGTATGCATACTACATAGACATGCCCATATCCAGAAGCGGGATCTTAGAGACAGGTCCTCCAAAACTAACTTTTTAATGGAACATTTCTGCGTCCTTGCATGTGCTGTGATTGCATCGATACATACCGTAAAATTTTTTGAATCCCCCGAAATTAAATTTTGGCTACACAGGTCTTGTACACAGACATACGTCACCTGTACAGGTAGGTTATAACCACACAGACTTTATTTCTAAAGTCTGAGATTTTAAATTCCAATACAGGAATTTAGGGAGAACGGAATATAACGAGATATTTTGTTGATTACAAGTTCCTCGTAAAAAACAGGTCCCACTGTACATATATTATATTGGATATTATAACTTTCGGCAGTCAAAACTTATGGAGTTTATTACCTTGTTACCTCCTTCCTAAATAGCACTACTTTTCAGGAAACTTTCTTCACAGCCTTGTATAGTCATTACTGTAAATTGAAGCACTAGTGCAGGTTTAAAGTCCTTAAGGGCACTTCCAAGAACAGGAGATGTAAATATTGGGGGAGGAAGAAATGTAAATTATAAAAAAGTAAGTAATGTCGAATATACCCAGTGTTAGAAACAATTTTTTTATTTCATCCTTAACCATAGATTATCGATATTATAGTATAACAACTCGCATAAAAAAAGAGAGAACTTTCGGAAACCTGATGGGGTACGATCTGTATCTCTCTCTCTCAGCGAGCATACATATAAAGATTTTTCACTATGAACTGGTTATTCTCGGAAAATGGGCTTGATGCATTGACTGCAATTTAAACATTAGAAGAGATAAGTTTTTTTGAATAAGCGACAGTCAATAGCGTGACGTACGAGGTAATAGAAGACATTTTTTTATTTCATCCTTAACTATGGATTATGTAAATTGTAGAACAACATTTTCCGAGAATAACCAGTTCATAGTGAAACAGTTTTATATATGAGAGAGAGAGAGAGAGAGAGAGAGAGGAATGGCAGGTTACCTGTAGCGTAGTGGTAAAAGCACCTTCTCCGGCAAGGAAGAGATATGGTAACGTACGTTTCCAAGTTTCCGAAAATTATCTTTTTCTGCGAATTGTTTTATTGTACCTAATGTTATTTCAATATTTTAAGGGACAGTCGTCTTTGTTACCCTTCACCAGCAGCAACATCTGGAGTTATAAGGTTCAAAATGCAATGTGCATTTGGTTCTGGCTTATTCAAAATTTTCATCCAATCGTGTTTTACCATATTGGGGCTGCATCTCCAGTTCACGGTTTTTCAATTCATAGCGTGTCAGCTTCCATGGTGCAGTACTAAATTTGCCATATTATGAGTCTGTCGTGTGCTCAGTTTGCCGAAGTACTTTTATCACGCAAATCTATCATAATCATTACTAAATGGTTTAAATGTGTTTGATTGCGTAAAGCTGCAGTTACGTATGGAAGTAAAATATTGCAGAGCGTGCCTTACCTACTAAAACAGGATTTACTTAACTCGATCCATAGAAGCAAAACCATGTTATACTTAATGTTTTCTCTACTTATAAAAATCTTTAACTCCCACTTAGGTCAACATATCGTGTGTAACTTATACTGAACTGCTTACAAGGGAACCTCGCGGACTGTCACAGTTCAATTTTTCCGAATTTTGGTTTATGGGCCAATATGACCGAGTAGATAAAGGATCGAAAATCTGGCCCAATCGACTTGGGGGGTCGAGCTATGACCCATTGAAAATAGAGCTCACCATACAATAATGCTTCGCAGCAAAGCATCATCCTACGATAGGCGCTTTGCTGCATGACAGGTCAAAACGGTGTTTTGTCGTGTTTCACAAACATTAGGCGCCAAAAGTTTTCGTAGAAAAATTAATAAACATGAACAAAATATAACACATATTTATAATATTCATTTTAGTTGTGACTGAAATAATTATATATTGCGTATGTTGTTGGAAGAGGGAAAAACGTTGGAAGTTTTAACCTTACGTTTGCATAACTGACAAAGTTCGAGATCTTATTTGGCGAAAAACTGGCTGGTGCGTAAACCGGTCTTGTATAAATTAGGCGCGCTCCTTTAATTTTCAAGTCAGTAACAGTTGTCATTTGCCTGTGTTTTCATCACTTTTGATCTTTTATTTTATTTTTTTTGGGGGTGGGGGGAAATGCAAATTCAAGCCTTATTTGTCCGTATATCTTGCTTTTCCATTATAGTAAATTCCTTTTTCCACATTGTTTGTGCAAAATAAGGGAAGCCATCTGATTTTGTATCAGATTATAAGATGGATATTGAGAAAGAAATATTTACATTTGCCAAAACTTTGATAAGTGGGTTAATCTACGAAATGAGTGACGAGAATACACTTGTCATTTGTTTAATGAAATGAAGTATAATGCAATACAGGGTAATGAAATAAATGATGATGAATGAGATGAACCAACTAATTTTCCATCAAGTGTAATTTACATATTAGAATATACGAATATGCGTTTGCATGGAGTGGGTCAGGAAAACTACGTTCCTTGAAAAGCATACAGCATCGCTTTAAAACAACAACAACAAATTTATTTTATTATTATTTTTATTTTAAAACAACAAATTTATCGCTTTCGGGATTATGTTGCTTCCCAGGGTACAACATGTGAAAAACTGTTACGGATGAAAGCCGAAGTATTTGAGAAGTTTAAAAATACCCGGCAACGTTCTTCACAGTCAGTTCACGATTCCGATTTAAAGTTACGGTTTCTGAGCATTGCAATGAGAGAAAATCTCACAAACTTTAGCGCAAGTGATGCTTTTCTATTAAAATTTAAAAATGAGAGTGGGTAACAAGTATAAGAATCACCAAATTCGTTACGCATGAACGTAC
>QLNU02015359.1:45769887-45791105 GCA_006491805.2 Dysdera silvatica | reverse complement strand
TTTAAGCGAATATTACATTTTAAAAAATATTTCACTACTTATTTAAATATACATGTATAATATACAGAGTGATTCAGAACTAATGGAACAAACTGAAAGGGGTGGTAAAGGACGCCAAATAAGCCATATTTGGCGAAATCAGGTCCGCAAAGGATCCGATTTGGCTGTACAGTGAAAGTATTATTTACATCCACATCATTGCTATGTAGGCAATTACAAAAACAAAAAAATGTTGACACATTAATTAAGTGATTGACTTAATAATGCAGCAGAGATAAAAAAAGTCGGAAATTCCCTTCCCTGGTCCTGAGTAGTGTTGCCATTTAGTCATCAAAGGTATGGAAAACGATTGTTTTACCATACTGCAGATACTTGGGTATGGTCAAATGTGCGTAATAAATGAAGACCATTAAAAGAAACAACATTGGATCAGTAAACAAATGCACAAAAATGAGACTTTCTGGAACTACAGGGATATTATTATTATTTACATTCATATTAGTTAATCATATAATAAAGTTTGGAAAATTTACGATTTTAACCTGAACGGCAGACCTCTGACTAGCCAAGGGCACTGGCGGATTCAGCGAGGGGCGGAGGGAGCGATTGCCCCCCCCCGTCAGATTTAAATAGGTAAAAAATACAATGAAGAATATTTTATATGTTGTTTGTTACGACTGTAATAAATAAAAGTCTTACACAGGCGTCCAAAGTCTCTAAGTCTTGGAGAAATGCGATCCAGACGTTTTTTTCACGAATCTTCAAGCTACTCGTCTTTCAAACTACGTTTACAGTAAGTGTTGCTTCAGCAAAACGTAGTTTTTTATCCTTGAAGCGCCGTCAAACTTGGCTTCGAACGCGGATGACAGAAGAGACTTTTAATGCACACCCACAGAGACATTCATATTGATGTAAATAAAGTGATTGACAAATTTTCAAAGAAACCAAGATGGCTCGACTTTGCACTATAAACTTCAAGTTTTTTAAAAAGTCGCTTGTTATAAAAAAAGTAAAATAATTACGATGTTTTTGTAGTTTAAATTTAAACTTGTTCTATTAATTACATTGTAAATTATCGTTTTTGGTTATTGTATATGTCTCCTTTACTAGCTTATCCTTCTGTCATACTTGACTATAATCTACCCTAAACCATATAGTTTAATTAAAGAAAAGCCCAGCTTTAATTCATTGTCGTAAATTAAATATTTTGGTGAGTATAAAGCAGGGTTGTCCAACCTTTTTGTGTAGTGGGCCACTTAAAGAATTTTCACGGGACAGCGTTTTTGTTTTTTTTTTAAAGGAAAAATAACACTTACACTTAACAACCTCCCCTTAGAGTTTTTTCCAGTTATTTGTGCTCTTGCGATGTAGAAAGGGGTCACCTCTCCTGTCCCCAAAATTTTTCCATATTTTTGAAAAAAATCTAAAATTTTTGTTTGTGAATTTTTTTTATTTCAAACAGTTGTAGGCAAGCCAGATAGTGGCCTGCGTGCCATATGTTGGACAACTCTGGTATAAAGGAAGGCTAGTAATATAACGACATTTACCTAAACTATTTAACAGTCCAAAACTAAAACTTTTCCTGGTGAGGGCCCCCTAAACCGCCCCCCCCGTAATAATAGCATGGATCCGCCCTTGGTCTAGGGTCAAATGTAGGATCCCTCCATTATATCCCGAGTGTCATAACTGCTAGGCTACCTAGGCACCGGAACGACACTCCCTTCTTCGTATATAAGGATGTAAGATATTATTACCCTTCTCAGGGATAACACAATTGCCAAATAATGGTCAACACACAAAGCCACCGGGACTTTTTTTGTGGGGATTTCTATAGATGGAAATATTCGATACCCAAGCTATAACAATTAGAATTCAGGTCATTTATGATTCGTTTGTTATAAATCGCACAAAACCTGTGTCAACCAAAATTTTCGGAATTTTTAAAATTGAATTTGTATATGGCATTTTAACGTATCATTCTAGATTTTTTAAATTCGTCATGTCTTCTAGTTTTTTACTAAAAAACAAAATTATTATCACCTCGTTTTGCTTTACAAAAATCATCAAAAACACGTTTCTTCCACAAATTTCCGTTGCAAATTGAAGATCCAAGAAAACCACAAAATCACTCCCCAAGGTCTCACCTCTAAAACTTTGCATTTTCATAATCAGCGTGAAAAACACACTTAAATACTGTTAAGGTCTTTCGATAATTTGAAGAAGTTATTTCCTATTAGAAGTGAAAATCAATTTTTTTTCATAGTGTGACTTATGTGTGTAAGAGGGAAGCTAAATTTCTCAGTGTTAATTTTAAAAATTCATAACAATTCAGGGATTGACTTTTGCATAAAACTTCTTCCGTTTCCCTTTACTATTTGTAAAGTTATGTCTCTTGATGTAGCCTCTTATTCAGGATACTAGGTGAGGGGGCTTAAATCAGTTCGCTTGTAAGTTACCATGTCCAAAACGACGATGAGAACAGCTGACACAAGGAAAAGAGATATACTGTAGGACATAGTATATGTTTCGTGATGAGGACATATGCCGACGCATCGTTCAGCCAAGCACGCGACAACCACAAAATATACGGATACTAGCGACTTCCAGAGTAAATAAGCGGTCACGCAATATCGTGTGTTCAAGCGGAATTTTACTGTGGACACTTTCTGGGAAATAAACGTTCCAATACCACCATATATTGCTTATATTAAGCTTTTACTGGCTTTACTATTAATAATGTTCTCTATGCTATCTGTCCTGGTGAGAAAACGATAGAAACGATAAAGAAATTTCATCCAAAATGCATTTTATCTTACTTATTTCTTAGAAAGCAGAAAAAATTATTTGGCTGGATATGCCAAAGTTAAAGAAGTATTATTTATATATTCCGTACTCAATAATATATATATATATATATATGCAGTTTAGACACAGAGGCAAATTATAAATAAAAGCGAGAATTTGCATTGAACTTCGCCGATATTGTATCTAAATAATCCTAGAACCAATAATAAATTGTGCAACTTAAAAGATTACCAAAAGTACTGAAACAAAATATCCCAACACCGTAATATTGGAATCTGCATGCCACAAATGTTTAGGCACATATGTCAGATTTATGCAAATTAACGGCGCGAAGTTCCCAAGTGATCGAAGGGGCGTTTCCCAGAGTTGTTATATAAGGCCTGAAATAATTTAGAATGCTTAGAACGATGCCGAAGTCAAAGCAATTTACGAATGACGAGATTTTGAAGATTTGGAGGCTGAAAACTAAAGGTAAATCTGTTACTCAAATTTCTGTTGCATTGAACCGTTCAAAGCGAGGCATTTATCGAGTGTTATCCCGGGGTGATCAGTATCAACCAAAATCACGATCTGGGAGGCCTCGAGTGACCAGCATTCGGGATGATAGACAAATACGAAGATTGGCTTCAAATGAAAGCCTGTCTGCAAATCAAATAAAAAACACGTTAGCAATGCGAGTGTCAAGAGAAACCATACGTAGAAGGATTGTAGAATGCAGGCATTTGAGATATGCAAAAATGCGCCGCAAGCCCTGCTTGCAATTACATCATAAACAAGCACGACTACAATGGGCAAGGCAGCACATATCATACAGTGACGAATGGCTGCAGGTGTTATTTAGTGATGAAAAAAAGTGGAACTTAGATGGTCCCGATGGCCTTTCGCACTACTGGCACGATCTTCGAAAACGCCCCTTAAGTCGGTTCAGCAGACGTCAAGGAGGAGGTTCAGTCATGGTTTGGGGAGCCTTTAGCTTCAATGGACAGACTTCTTTGGCGTTTTTGAATGGAAAACAAGATTCCAAGGCATACCAGGCAACTCTTGAAAGTCACCTATTACCTTTTGGCGAACTTTTATGTGGACGAAACTGGGTTTTCCAACAAGATAATGCGTCCATCCACACATCCAGGTCAACAAAAGAATGGATGAGCGCTAAAAATATTACAGTTCTCGATTGGCCTGCTCTTAGTCCTGACTGTAATCCCATCGAAAATGTATGGGGCATACTAACGAATGTTGTGTATGCCAATGGAAAGCAATATCCGTCCGTTTTAGAACTTAAAAAGGCTATAGAAGAAGCGTGGTTTAATTTTGAACCAGAAACCTTTCAAAATCTTGTGCTTTCAATGAACGACCGCGTATTTAATCTAATACGAAGTAATGGTGGCTACATTGATTATTAAAATTGTTCATTTCCTTATGCAAGTGCTAAAATTTATGTTTGTGCCTAAACTTTTGTGCCACATATTTTACTTATTTTAAGTTATATATTGCAGCAAGTTCGCTACTGATGTGATTTCTGTTCTCAAATTTTTAATTTGCATATTACATGTGTTCATACTTCGTAATATTAAAGTTCCTACTTCTTCAGTTTTAATAGTATTTTGTTATACTCAAATTTGTGTTGTGTCTAAACTTTTGTGCAGGCCTGTATATATATATATCATCATCATATTCAACCATTATCTATCCACTGCTGGATGAAGGTCTCTCCAAATGCTTTCCACACAAGTCTATCCTGGGCCATTCGTTTCCACGTCACCCCAACCTCTTTTCTTATTTCATCCACCCATCTAGTTTGAGGACGTTTTCTAGGTCTTCGGTGGTCTCTTGGAATCCAGTTCAGAATTTCTGTTGTCCATCGTTGATCAGTTCTTCTTGCAATATGCCCAGCCCATCGCCATTTCAGCCCTTTTACTTTAACAATGATGTCCTCTACTCTAGTTTGCTCTCTCACCCAAGTGTTCCTTTTTCGATCTCTCCTAGTTATTCCAAGCATGCACCTCTCCATGCTCCTTTGCGTTGTCTGTAACTTTCGTATTGCTCCAACTGTTAGACTACATGTCTCTGATCGATAAGAAGGACTGGCACTGGTTGAAGACCTTTTTTTTAGACACAAAGGCAATTTTCCCTTCAAAATAAAACTGCTCCTTCCCAAAGTACTCAGCCAAGTTTAATACGTCTGTTGAGTTCTTTCATAATGTTGCCATCCATTGAAATCAGCTGGCCAAGGTAAATATATGAATCAGCAATTTCTAGCTCAATGTTGTCAACTTGTACTTTTGTTTCCTCTACGAAATTATTGAACATGATTTTAGTTTTTTGTAGGTTCATCTTGAGTCCAACTTCTTTACTTCTAGTTGAGAGCTCCTGTACCATGTCTTGGAGTTCTAATGGGTTCGTTGAAAAAATAACAATGTCATCAGCAAACCGCAAATGATTTAAGTATTCACCATTTATTTTTATTCCCTTGTTATTCCAATTTATCTGCTGAAAAATCATCTGTAAAGCTGAAGTAAAAAGTTTTGGAGAAATGGTATCTCCCTGCCTCACACCTTTGCCAAGTTTGATAGTTTTGGTATCTTTATGTAACCGAAATTTTGCACTTGCATTTTTATACACACGTTTCAATATGTCAATGTACACATCCTCAACGTCTGTTGATCTTAAAGAGTTGATGACTGCTGATGTTTTAATAGAGTCAAAGGCCTTCTCATAGTCAATAAATGCAACACACAATGGAAGTTCATATTCATGTGTTCTTTCAATTAATTCTCTTAATACTTGAATATGGTCCACTGTACTGAATCCACTTCGAAATCCAGCTTGTTCTCTTGGTTGAGCTGCATCTAATTTTTTCTTCAGGTCATGTGTTAGCACTTTTGTGAAGATTTTATAAATAGCAGGTAACAAGCTAATTGGTCGCAAAAGTGTTGCTGGTATCTAACTGGACAGAGACCCACACGCTGAAAGTATGTGACGATGTGTGGAACCGGCCAGGCCAGTAACCTAGTGTCCTACCCCGCCTTCAAGTGGTGCAGGCTGGGCTTTCTATTTATGAGGCAAATTAATATTTGCTGCACGGATAGAAAGGCGGAAGGGGAGGGCTAATTCACCAACCCGTCTAGCCAGCGTGGTGAAATTATGGCTAATTCCTCCATTATGTTGACACACCAGAAACCATGGCCCCTAGTCTCCAGGTGCTGGAGTGCTCCTGATCAAGGCAGCGGTCAGTGTGGCATGAAAGCAGGGGGTGCTAAGAATCACTGGAATGGCCCAGGCTGCCGTTTGTTATTGACCTTGGCTACGTTTAATGGACGATCCCTTGCTTCTGAAGCAAAACTTCAGGAATTGGAAGAGGAACTAGACAAGATCAAATGGGACATTGTAGGACTCAGTGAAATTAGAAGAAAAGGTGAAGAGTTGGTGGAACTGAAAAGCGGACATTTGTTTTATTATAGAGGAACGGAAACTGGAAGAACAAGTGGTGTTGGCTTCTTAATCAACAAAAGAATTAAAGACTGTCTTCTGGAAGTTGAAAGTACATCAGATCGAGCAGCGAGGCTTGTTGTTCAACTAACCCAGCGATACCAACTTCAAATAGTACAGGTATATGCACCAACATCAAGCCATACCGACGAAGATGTTGAAGAATTTTATGAAGAAATCAAACAGTTACACACCAAAGGGAAACAACATATCAAGCTCATCATGGGGGATTTCAATGCAAGAATTGGACAACAGGAACAAGGAGAGACATCGGTTGGTAAATACGGATACGGGGAAAGGAATGAACGTGGCGATCAACTCATCGAATTTGCAGAAGCTGAAAATCTTAGCATCATGAATTCATTTTTTAAGAAGAAACCGCAAAGAAAATGGACATGGAAACACCCCAATGGAGGAACCAGCGAAATTGACTATATACTGGCAAACAAGAAATCAATTATTGAAGATTGCAGCGTACTGAACAGATTTAATACTGGAAGTGATCATCGAATGGTGAGATGTAAAATGCACTTAAATACTAAACTAGAAAGGCAGAAGCTCATTAGGAAACAAGTATGTAAGAGGGTGGATTTAAAGAAATTAAAAGAAAATACCGAGGCATTCAAGTTGGAATTAAAAAATCGCTTTTCTGCACTGGAAGGACTTATTGAAGAAGTTGACATCTCAGAAGCAAATGAAAACATTGTTAAGACAATAGTTGAAACTGCTGGGGAAATTGGTGGTGTAACCTGTAAAAAGCACAATAGCAAATTATCTGAGAAGACGAAACAGCTCATGAAAAGGCGAAGAGATATGAAGGTGGACAATCGAAATACCAGTTCCAGGATTGAGTACATAGAACTTTGTAAAACTCTGCGCAAAAGCATGAAAGAAGACATAAGAAAATTCAACTGTGAGCTAGTAAGGAAAGCCATTGAAAATAACAAGAGCCTTAGGGTTGTTAAAGGAAGTTTATCTGTTGGGAAGAAACACATCATTGCATTAAAAGGAGAGGATGGCACCGTAACAAGAAATAGGGAAGAAATACTTAGAAGAGTTGAAGAATTCTACAAAAAACTATATGAAAGTAACAGTGGATTAAACGAAGACGCCGAAATAGTCGAAGGAACAGCTCCTAAAATCTTAAAAGAAGAAGTTTCATTTGCAATAAAAAATATGAAGAAAGGAAGAGCCCCTGGTGATGATGGTATTACATTAGATATCCTAAAAGAAGCTGGAGAATATGTAGAAGACATACTTGCAAAATTCTTTACCAAATGTCTTAACAGCGGTAACATGTTCGAAATAATGGGAACTTCCTGCAACAATGCAATTCTTTACGCAGAGTGATAAGATGATTTAAAGAAATATATATATATATATATAGTTTCCAATTCAAAGCGCAAAATCACTTGCAGAAAAAGAAAGGAGTATATACTGTATTTCCCATGCTAGCACGTGAAAAAATAACTTTGATGGCAACCATACGGTGATAGTTTAACATGCTAAAGCAGATGTTTAGCAATATTTGCTCCAGTTTCAAGGCTTTGATATAGGGGCCGTTCAAGTATTACGTAAGCATCTTTAGGGAGGGGTTTGACATTTGTTTATATTTGCTGACAATGGGGATGGGGTAGTCTGAATCAAGCTTAGGTAAGACGTAAAAAATAGTAAAACTAACACATAATCACAAATTGACAACCGCCCTAACAGAACTGCAGTACTTGAATGCATGACACACTGCGAGTAGAAGATATAAAATATAAAATATACGTAATCGCAGTTAAATATTTAATTATTTAAACCAATGGTTCTTGAT
This sequence comes from Dysdera silvatica, assembly GCA_006491805.2. Lineage (NCBI taxonomy): Eukaryota > Metazoa > Arthropoda > Arachnida > Araneae > Dysderidae > Dysdera > Dysdera silvatica. The sequence goes on along the minus strand of QLNU02015359.1, from coordinate 45,782,992 downwards.
CTTTTTTTTCGCTCGAAAGCCCCTCTCTGATCCTCGTGATCCCCTAATATTTTTAAATTATTATAAATATATTATTTTTAATAAATGTATTTTATTAAATCCATTTCTTATATATTACACTAGTTGCTTACAACGTAAGAAATATTAACAATAAAAATGTAACAAAATACTTTCTTGTGCCAAAAAAATAGCAATTAACAGCGTGTTAAAATTTTTTAAATGCGATAATTTATTGTGATTACTCTCTATTTATAAATAAGCGTTTAATATTATAACGAACTTACAAATAAGTACTCAGTATTGCAACAAAAATGAAAATAAGTACTGTAATTTGCATCTCACATATTGCATTCTCATTTCAAAAACTTGTACCAAACAATTAGAGAACCGAAATCTTACGTAAGCATGAGAGGGGTTAGGCATTTGCTTATTTTTTCTTACAAAGGGGAGGGGGAGTATAAAATGGCCAGAAATGTGCTTACGTAATACTTGAACGACCTCATGCCGCCCGGTACTGAAATGTCAATTTCAATAATCATGCGAAAGAAAATGATTAAGAAGACAACAAATTAATACAGTTTAATAGTAAACCCATATTTAATCGCCTACCGCTGTTTTAATAGCCATAGGTTATCGAAACAGTTGTAAACGATTAAATATACTACTCAACTGTGTTAATTCGTTGTCTTTTCAATCATTTTATTAGTGCGCAGTGTCGTCGTCATATTATATCAAATTATCCTAAAAATTCAGAATGTCAAAGAAATCAAATATAGGAAATAAGTAAGCAATCAACCAACTATATACAATTGACACAAAATATATATAAAATTATGTGCATGTACAATATGACATGCACAAATATATATAAATATATTACATGAAATATAATACTGTATACAAAAATATATTCAAACAAACTGCTTATAAATTAATATTTATAAAACCTGCTACCCGATGAAGGGTTTTCCAGAAATTTCAAGTATAAAAAAGAGACAGAAACATAACATCGTCATTACTCCTGATGAAGGACTGCTGCTGATGCGTCCGAAAGCTTGAGTGATCTTTTTCATTGCTATTTTACCAGTGTTTAACCTTTTTATGTAATTAATATTTGCTGGTCTGAAGTAAAACTAATTTCAAAATATCTTAATGTGAAGCATTCAAAAAAGTTATTTTTTCCAGAGACGAAACACATATTTTTGAGACTGCTCCTTTGTAAGTCGCATTTTAAGTTACAGCACAGACCACTCATATGTTACTGACTTTGGAGCCATACAGATGAAAATGCAAACATAAATTGTATGAAAATTCCCCTTTTGTCGGCCTCTACATTTGATTAAAACTGTTCCACAAAAGTCAACGCTTGTGAAATTAAACGAAAACATTTTACCTACCCTTTCCTTCGGTAAATCTCCCATAATTTGTTCTTCAGCTAAAAGTTTTGCCTTAAGACAAATTATGTAATTTTAAACAATTTTATGACAAATGATTCTGACATTTAAGGGCCAAAATTCTGGCGATGGTCGCCTATTCCCAGTACACTACTTTTTTATGTAAAAAAGGATTCAAGTTTTTAATTTCCCAATTAGAAGTTTGTCTTTGAGAAGCTTGTCTAATTATCAACAAACTAACTTTCTTGTACACAACATAAAAGAAGAATACTACTCTTTAATTCCAGCAATGAGAGTGATTCGTTTATAGGGGCGGATTTAGAGATCATTCAAAGTGGGGGGGATGCGCTAAATGACTTGATGTTTGGAAATGCTACCTAACTGGACCTTTATCTTGTATCTTTTCAATGTTAAATTTTTATTCAAGGGGGCGCGATCGCCACCACTGCCCCCACTAAATCCGTGCCTGTTCGTATAGCTTACAAAATGGATTTCTTCAGTTGTAGGAAAATTCGAAAATGGAACTTACAACACGAATTAGTTTAGAGTAACTATTTGTAATACTATGGAGTAAAAATATGTAGAGTTCATGTTTAAAGTAGGAGTTATATGAATTTCCTTCTCAAATCCTTGAATATAATTTTCATCAGAAAAAGAAAGTAAGCTTTTTCATTGGGCATGACAGTCTCTTGATGAAGAATTTCTGGACTATACCATCACAAAGTAAGATCGATAATTTTATCAGGGCTAATTTCTGGAGAAACCAAGTTTACTGAGTTCTCGGTAGCATGTACGTATTACTTGGAGAAATTCTTGGTGGTGATCGTTTTAGCTGCTCAATAAATTTTCAAAAAAATGTTCTTCAAACATGCATCATACAGCTTTGCGGGATATTCGCCCGCGTCTGTTTATTAAAAACACTTAACGTTTCACTCCGTGCTATGCGGAGCATCCTCAGAAGTAATTGCCGACCAAGTTTCCCTCTGCAAAATGAAGATTTTCACTTGGTTACTCGGCAGAAAATACGTCTCATATTTTTTACTCACTCATTTTCTGCCAAGCAACCAAGCGAAAGTCTTGCATTTTGCAGAGGGAAACTTGGCCGGCAATTACTTCTGAGAATGCTTAGCATAGCACGGAGTGAAACGTTAAGTGTTTTTAATAAACAGACGTTGCGGAATAACCCGCAAAGCTCTATGATGTATATTAATAGACGCCGTGAAAGTCTTCATAAATGTATGTTCTTTACAATTCACCTCTCCTGTATTTTTTAAGCGAGGTGAATTTAAAACTGATTCAAGGTTTCAAACGCTTTTCACAGCGCCCATCGGCAGAAAAACTTTGTTAAAAATATATGCATTTGACGAAAAAATATTTTTGAAAATTTAAATTTACATTATATATATATTATATTTGAAAAGTTATATTTTATTAGTTTAAATTTTATGTGGTATATATATGAAGAACTATAACACCTTAATATACCCGAAAAATAAATCGTATTGTAAATCGTATTGTATTGTATATGAAAAATTCTACTCTTATTTTATTTTATTTCTCATATAATGTATTCTCGTGCTCTGGGTAATCTTAATGAAAGTGTGTCTAGCTAGAGGCTTCAAACTGATAAATCAACAGGTAAAATGTGTGCAAATTTATTAGCCATGCATTTCATACAATGGGGAAGAGAGTGCATTAATAAAAAATTAGTTCAAAAGTGCGATGACAGGACAAAAAGGGGGTATAGTTAACGGGTATGGTGGCTAAATTTGAATATCACGTAAGATTTGATACGTCTAAACGATAGAAAAGGAAGGTATGGAACTGTTCATCTCAATCATTGAACAGATTCGATTCCCACCAATACGTTTTGCTTATAAAGCACTTTTATCAAAATTATGAAAATGTGGTGGCCGAACTTCGCGATGACAGAAGCTGAAAAGGATTACGCAAAAGTTCGCTCATTAGGTGTTAATTACGAAGGATAATCTGTAAGTTTGAAGAGATCGGTAACTTCGTAATCTGAGTGCGAAGAGGGTTTAAGACTTTACAAGAGTCCAAAGAAGTTCCAACAGCTCTCTTTGAAAAAGTCAATGACAGCGCCGTGGGTTCAGGCATTGCACGGGCAATCTTCAGAAAGTTAAACTGGCCACACATTACTGTGTGGAGAACTTTACCAGAAGAACTACTATCCGTGTGAACTAAACCACAACCAAATGTTGCACACAAGTAAAGCCGGAGTCTAACATGATTTTGCATTGACATTTTTGACGCTCCTGGAAGTTGCCGAAACCTTGTCTTAGAGCAATCTCTGAAGTGGTAAGACATGTTTCCATCTTCGCACAACAGTAAACGCTCAAAACTGACGCATCTAGACCACATAGAATAAATATTATCTATTAACAGCGCCATTTTCCCTATAGGCGAATTTCTGAACTCGTTTGTTTTTAGTATTGGAATCTCTTCCCCCATTATATCTGAAATATATGCACAACAAATTTGGTAACATTTTGCCTTCTATGTCTCCCTCTAGAAGGCTCTGAATAAACATATTTTAATTTGAGCGACCCTGTATAAAGCCGTTAATGTTATACTACAATTAAAAACTCACTTACCCTTCTGTAATTCCACTTTGAGAGGCAATAATTATAGTTATACTGACATTAATGTTTGGAATTCTATTTCTACCCATGTGAAATCTACCCCATCATTTTTCGTGTTTAGATCTATTGAAAATCTATGTATTGAAAAAAAACCAATTCTATATATTATTAATCTTATTTAATATTTTTTAATTGATGTTCTTTTTAATGGGTTGGTATTTTGTGATTATGATTAGTAAACTGTTATTATCTTTTATTTGATTATATTGAACTTTTCAGACCGATTTTCGGATTTTTCCAATATTTTCTTATCGGCATATATTATATTATTTTTTTGTATTATATTGCGTTTTTACTCTTTGCTTACCTTGACCCTTAAATTATAAACAAATCTAATTTTTATTATTGTTGGCTTAATGAATTAATTTGAAGAAAGTTTATTAAAAAATTAATTATATACATGAAATAATGTACATAAAATAAAGTATTTTTCAGCATCCATACATCTATTTGCATGATATGGCATTGTATAAAAAAGTGCAACCTTTCATTTTATATATTGATAAACCTGGAAGAGAATCTCGTAGCATAAAAGTTATTGTTTTTCATTATATTCTATTTCAAACTTAACTGTGACGTTAGGAAGTTTTGAACATTATCGTCTTTGCGTTTAATTCATATATAGTTCACTGTATGTTACATTGAACATATATCTCGAATTGAATAAATTATTATTATAGTTAATTGTCTAGTTTTCCCAAAATTTCTCTCTAATAATTTAAAGATATTCATTTATTTATTCTTTTTACCGAATTTATCTTCCTTCTTTGTACAGTTTCGTCATTTCTTTGATATAATTTCCTGTCTTCCTCATTGATCATCTTTACTTTTTCGTGGTTTTGATGAATTTGTTTATTATCTCACTGAAGTTTTCAATCCCCTTACCTTTTCTTATAGTAATTGTACCCTAAAAATTAAAAATTGAGTTCGTTGTAATCGCATTCTATATTTCTCTTCCTTCCTCCCTTTAGTTTACAGTAAACATACAAAAATATCTCGATTTGCTTCAGTTTTCCAAAAATCTTTTAATCTCCCTCCATGTCTCACTTGATCCTTTCATTTCGTCTCCAGCAGTTCTCTATATGTTTATTTATCTACCTGTTTCTCTCTCTCTTTTGTGGTCCTAGTCCAAGGTTTATCGGTAAGTATTATTCGGTCCTTTCCTGAGTGTAGGTTTTAGCCAGCATTTCTTCGCTATGTTATTTTTTACACAGCTTTTCGGCCCCGGATATTCCAGAGTTCGATATGGGTTATCTGTTTCGGCCCGTGTATATTCACTGTTGTGCAATTATCAATAAATACTTGAATTTGATTTATTATTGCTTTGAGTGCCTCACATATTTGGAATGCATAGAGTAATATTCGTTTTATGTGATTAGAAATAGAAATGCGGGATTCCTGGTAGAATGAAAATGCCCAATCCGTAAGACAGAGGTGGGTGTAGAGCGGTTCTGTTGCACAGGACGTCAAACCAGAGGAAAGCACTAAATGGTCTAATAATCATAACGTGTGGACGGACGCGCATCCAATCTAATTACTTAATCACTCCTTATTAACACGGTGAATGCCACGCGAATTTATAAGGAAATCCCTGTCAGGCCACGCGCGCTGCTTAGAAGTGCTCTGGTATTGTGGTATAGCAATGCGAATTTTTGAAAAGAAATATTTAAATACATTAATGATACAATCCTGTAATACATAAAAATTAAGTGAATGTTGAATAAATTTTAGGTAATTACTTAAAACGATGTAAATTTTTTAGTTTTGATATCATATTTTACACTGTCAGTCACCGGTGACTGACGCGGCCTGAACGCAAAGTTCAGTGTCGGTCACCGATGACTAACGTGGCACTCAACGTGTTGAATAGCTTTCAACGAATCAAATTAATATTTTATGACTTATAAGCGTAATTTTTCCTTTTGTGTTTTATTAAATAAGCATGTGTGTAAAACCCTTTTCCATAAAAATCTCCTGCATAGAAATATACGAACATGTTTAACTATATGGAGAATTAATATAGATAAATTTCCATTGCCAATACTCCAAAAGAGAAAACACATCTATTTAACGAACATTTTTTTTCAAATTCCAATGCTTGCCATCCCTTAGCCCTCTCGAGTAGTGGGTATCCTTGAATAGTGAACAGATACTGAAATCCCGAAGTGTCCGCATTTTATTTCACTAAATTCAGGATTATTATGACGTATTTAAGGCCTTAATTTTCATGCCAAAAATAATTTTTGGCTCATAAAACTTATGGTTTGGCTGAATGTTTTTATCGTAATATAAAGATGTAATTGTCAGCGTGTTTCTTCACTTTTTGTTATACAGTAAAACCCCTCATTAATACACACTCACCGAACGTAAATATTTGTTTCTAAATGATAGCCGATCCTAAAAAAGGAAATATCACTTTGAAGGCGCTTCTTACGGGCAATTGTTACCTGACTGTAAAAATGGGACGACCGTATCTGCTGGGTGTCCGTTAAAAGGTGTTTTACTATAATAGGAAGTTTCTGTGGGTCTGCTTTTTGAGAAGATCCTTAAAATAATATAACAATTTTTTTTGGACAAATAAAAAGTATTATGAAATTAAGTAATTCTTAGGAGAGAATGAGTTTCCTGAAATAAGTATTGAAGGCATACAGTAATTCAATCCATTTAAAATTATGTCTATTTATTCTTTAAATATTCAGAATAGTTCATTAATAAATGCCAGAAAAGTAATTAATAAAATGCAACGTCAAAAGAATTTAGTACGCCTTTTTTTGTCGCAGCTTTCATGGTTTGTAGGCATAGTCGATGGCAAATTGAAGACTGATTTGATTTTAGAATTAAGGAAAAAATTGCACAAGGTTTTGCCAAATATAAAAAGTGAAATTATAATTATGAAATATATATTTGTTGCCGGATACAGAAAGTAAAATTACACATATTTGGAAAACATCATGCAAAAGGAAACAATTTGGCATTTGCTGATTTTAGAAATTGAACTTTTTAAGTTTGTTTTCTTGCGTTTCTAAGTGGCAACAGTTAAGAAAGCCTGCGAAGTGAACTAGCATTTCTATTGTGGGAGACCACAAGTTTATCAATCTATGAGTAATATTATTTTAACCCCAGTATAAATGTGTGTTTGTGTTTCATGGCTATGAAAAGCAAGGACCATACTACGCCGAAAAAATCCTGTAGCTAGACGCTGTCAGAGCAAAGACTCTGAAAGTTAATTAACTTGTTAATTTGATACTAAAGAATGATTCTTTATTATTGATTCTTTATCTTTGCATGATATGTGGCCTAAGGAAATCTGTTGCTTCAGAAAGATAAGAACAATGTTAAATCAATAAATGAAAAGAAAAAAAAAAGTTTTCATTCTTTTCTTTTTTAAAACTCCTTTATTTTCTGTTTATGTGACCGACAGGTCAAGATTCGATGTGCAAACCGTACTTTGTAACAGCCAATCCGAACTCCGGGAGAGATGGCGGTGATAAAACACGCAGTCATTTATTAACTCGCCTTTTGTGTCCAAGTAGCAACGGAAGATTAGATCTTGATTGAAAATGTCTAAGAGATTGCTTGTGCCAAATTTGGAGCAAAGATTGCTATTAGCGAGTTCCTATCTCATCAATAATGTTCCAGAGACACAGTGTGTCGTTAAATTTATTGTACACTGAGTTCATGTAGTGTTAGCTACTCCCTTGCATTTGATTATCATAATGGCACCTTCTTTATTCCGTAATTATCATAATTATTACAACTGTACAATCATTATTATGGCTATATAATTATGGTGCTTATAAAAATAACTTCAGTGAGCAGTTAAAACAATATAAAAGATAATTTTTTTAAACAAATTTAAAAAAATTAGGTCATCCATCATTAATGTAGTTGTATAGCCATCATAAATATAACATAACTATCATTCTACCATTGATGTATATAAATATCATAATTTACATAATCATCTCATTAATGTATATAACCATAATGTATGTAATATTCCTAGCTGTAATGTTCCATAATTCGTAAACATAATTTCCAGAATGTATATAACTATGATGCATATAACACTCATAAACCATAATGTATATAAGCATAATTAATGCATATGTTTCAATGCTTATTGTGCAATAAACGAAAAGACAGAAAAAAGCTCAGACAAACTAGAAACGAAAAATAACTGTTTGAAAAACTTTACCAATTAGAATTAATTATTAAAGTTATTTACAACTCAACTAAATTAGAATTATTTCTTCACTTACTCATTGAAATTTGGAACGACAAATTTATCCATAATGCTCAAATATTCTTCTAATCTCTAATCTCTAAATCTATACAACAAAATGATGTCGACACTTTACATAAACGATTGAAGGGGATTAAACGTAAATTCTATTGAATACTTTCGATAATAAAGGCTGAAAAGAAATCATTTTAGCGTCCATTGAAATACCAGCCTCCTTTCAAAACTGCATGCCGATAACAGATCTCTTCTCAATCTTATAAATCGGAAACTTGGATAAACATTTTGATCCGATCTTTGGATTCTTTGAAGTAAAATGATTTCTACGTTGCTGTTTAGTTCATATGTCTTAGCTTTGCATGAACTTGCGTGTTTTCGGCTGAGATCGGCGTATCTGACATAACTGTAGCTGACAAAAGCAGTCCTTGGAAAGAGAATTCCATGGCTCTGTTTTAATATTATTAGAATTTCTTATTGCTGAATGCACCCTCACGTGGAATGAGGGAGCCTATTTCAGTTTATACATTCCACCCCCCCCTACTCTCCACTCGATAACGAAATGTATGTGTTATCTTTGTCAATAACCCTTATTATCGATTGCAGGATAATGTCTCGCTAAGTATCGTCTATTATGATGAAAGTATCTTAAAGGCTTAAGTTCAAACTACTAGTCAAGTGAATCGGTAAGCTGGACTTTCAATTTAATCAAAAGTCCGAATCTTCAAACCTGTTACAAGTGGTCATCCACTCAATAGCCGATAACGCTTTAAGCTGCTTAACTTCAGTAATTTAGCAGGTATTGATATTTTCGTTTACATGTACCGTTAATTCCATATTCCAGGTGTATACGCATATATTGATTTCCGTTCTGTGCTTGTATTGCATGTTTCAACCTGATGACTCTTATAGTGTGTTTTATATATATCATCATCATCATATTCAACCATTATCTATCCACTGCTGGATGAAGGTCTCTCCAAATGCTTTCCACACAAGTCTATCCTGAGCAATTCGCTTCCACGTCACCCCAACCTGTTTTCTTATTTCATCCACCCATCTAGTTTGAGGACGTTTTCTAGGTCTTCGGTGGTCTCTTGGAATCCAGTTCAGAATTTCTGTTGTCCATCGTTGATCAGTTCTTCTTGCAATATGCCCAGCCCATCGCCATTTCAGCCCTTTTACTTTAACAATGATGTCCTCTACTCTAGTTTGCTCTCTCACCCAAGTGTTTCTTTTTCGATCTCTCCTAGTTATTCCAAGCATGCACCTCTCCATGCTCCTTTGCGTTGTCTGTAACTTTCGTATTGCTCCAACTGTTAGACTCCATGTCTCTGATCCATAAGAGAGGACTGGCAATACACACTGGTTGAAGACCTTTCTTTTTAGACACAAAGGCAATTTCCCCTTCAGGATAAAACTGTTTCTTCCAAATGCACTCCAGCCAAGTTTAATACGTCTGTTGAGTTCTTTCATAATGTTGCCATCCATTGAAATCAGCTGGCCAAGGTAAATATATGAATCAGCAATTTCTAGCTCAGTGTTGTCAACTTGTATTTTTGTTTCCTCTACAAAATTATTGAACATGATCTTAGTTTTTTGTAGGTTCATCTTGAGTCCAACTTCTTCACTTCTAGTTGAGAGCTCTTGTACCATGTCTTGGAGTTCTAATGGGTCCGTTGAAAAAATAACAATGTCATCAGCAAACCGCAGATGATTTAAATATTCACCATTTATTTTTATTCCCTTGTTATTCCAATTTATCAGCTGAAAAATCATCTGTAAAGCAGAAGTAAAAAGTTTTGGAGAAATGGTATCTCCCTGCCTCACCCCTTTGCCAAGTTTGATAGTTTTGGTATCTTTATGTAACCGAAATTTTGCACTTGCATTTTTATACACACGTTTCACCATGTCAATGTACACATCCTCAATGTCTGTTGATCTTAAAGAGTTGATGACTGCTGATGTTTTTATAGAGTCAAAGGCCTTCTCATAGTCAATAAATGCAACACACAATGGAAGTTCATATTCATGTGTTCTTTCAATTAATTCTCTTAATACTTGAATATGGTCCACTGTACTGAATCCACTTCGAAATCCAGCTTGTTCTCTTGGTTGAGCTGCATCTAATTTTTTCTGCAGGCGATGTGTTAGAACTTTTGTGAAGATTTTATAAATAGCAGGTAACAAGCTAATTGGTCGGTAATTTTTCAAATCCTCTTTATCACCTTTTTTATGCAAAAGAATTACTGTTGCAGAATCCCATTGGTTTGGTATGTTACCGCTGTTAAGACATTTGGTAAAGAATTTTGCAAGTATGTCTTCTACATATTCTCCAGCTTCTTTTAGGATATCTAATGTAATACCATCATCACCAGGGGCTCTTCCTTTCTTCATATTTTTTATTGCAAATGAAACTTCTTCTTTTAAGATTTTAGGAGCTATTCCTTCGACTATTTCAATGTCTTCGTTTAATTCACTGTTACTTTCGTATAGATTTTTGTAGAATTCTTCAACTCTTCTAAGTATTTCTTCCCTATTTCTTGTTACGGTGCCATCCTCTCCTTTTAATGCAATGATGTGTTTCTTCCCAACAGATAAACTTCCTTTAACAACCCTAAGGCTCTTGTTATTTTCAATGGCTTTCCTTACTAGCTCACAGTTGAATTTTCTTATGTCTTCTTTCATGCTTTTGCGCAGAGTTTTACAAAGTTCTATGTACTCAATCCTGGAACTGGTATTTTGATTGTCCACCTTCATATCTCTTCGCCTTTTCATGAGCTGTTTCGTCTTCTCAGATAATTTGCTATTGTGCTTTTTACAGGTTACACCACCAATTTCCCCAGCAGTTTCAACTATTGTCTTAACAATGTTTTCATTTGCTTCTGAGATATCACTTTCATCAATAAGTCCTTCCAGTGCAGAAAAGCGATTTTTTAATTCCAACTTGAATGCCTCGGTATTTACTTTCAGTTTCATTAGATCCACCCTCTTACTTACTTGTTTCCTAATGAGCTTCTGTCGTTCTAATTTAGTATTTAAGTGCACTTTACATCTCACCATTCGATGATCACTTCCAGTATTAAATCTGTTCAGTACACTGCAATCTTCAATAATTGATTTCTTGTTTGCCAGGATATAGTCAATTTCACTAGTTCCCCCATTTGGGTGTTTCCATGTCCATTTTCTTTGCGGTTTCTTCTTAAAAAATGAATTCATGATGCTAAGGTTTTCAGCTTCTGCAAATTCGATGAGTTGATCGCCACGTTCATTCCTTTCCCCATATCCGTATTTACCAACCGATGTCTCTCCTTGTTCCTGTTGTCCAATTCTTGCATTGAAATCCCCCATGATGAGCTTGATATGTTGTTTCCCTTTGGTGTGTAACTCTTTGATTTCTTCATAAAATTCTTCAACCTCTTCGTCGGTATGGCTTGATGTTGGTGCATATACCTGTACTATTTGAAGTTGGTATCGCTGGGTTAGTTGAACAACAAGCCTCGCTGCTCGATCTGATGTACTTTCAACTTCCAGAAGACAGTCTTTAATTCTTTTGTTGATTAAGAAGCCAACACCACTTGTTCTTCCAGTTTCCGTTCCTCTATAATAAAACAAATGTCCACTTTTAAGTTCCACCAACTCTTCACCTTTTCTTCTAACTTCACTGAGTCCTACAATGTCCCATTTGATCTTGTCAAGTTCTTCTTCCAATTCTTGAAGTTTTGCTTCAGAAGCAAGGGATCGTCCATTATACGTTGCCAAGGTCAATAACAAACGGCAGCCTGGGCCATTCCAGTGATTCTTAGCACCCCCTGCTTTCATGCCACGCTGACCGCTGCCTTGATCAGGAGCACTCCAGCACCTGGAGACTAGGGGCCATGGTTTTTGGTGTATTAGCATATTGGAGGAATTAGCCATCATTTCACCACGCTGGCTAGACGGGTTGGTGAATTAGCCCTCCCCTTCCGCCTTTCCATCCGTGCAGCAAATATTAATTTGCCTCTTGGATAGAAAGCCCAGCCTGCACCACTTGAAGGCGGGGTAGGACACTAGGTTACTGGCCCGGCCGGTTCCACACATCGTCACATACGTTCAGCGTGTGGGTCTCCTTCCAGTTAGATACCAGCAACCCTTTTGCAGGCCTAGCAGGCTATATATATATCATGATATGAACTACAATTTCTAGGCCCAATGTTGTCAACTCACTTTGTTCTCTAAGCAAATTATTGGTATCATAACTCAGTTTTTTGTAGGTTCATCTTCAGTCCAACTTCTTTACTTCTAGTTGAGAGCTCCTGTACCATGTCTTGGAGTTCTGATGGGTTCGTTGAAAAAATAACAATGTCATCAGCAAACCGCAAATGATTTAAATATTCACCATTTATTTTTATTCCCCTGTTATTCCAATTTATCTGCTGAAAAATCATCTGTAAAGCTGAAGTAAAAAGTTTTGGAGAAATGGTATCTCCCTGCCTCACACCTTTACCAATTTTGATAGTTTTGGTATCTTTATGTAACCGAAATTTTGCACTTGCATTTTTATACACACGTTTCACCATGTCAATGTACACATCCTCGATGTCTGTTGATCTTAAAGAGTTGATGACTGCTGATGTTTTAATAGAGTCAAAGGCCTTCTCATAGTCAATAAATGCCACACACAATGGAAGTTCATATTCATGTGTTCTTTCAATTAATTCTCTTAATACTTGAATATGGTCCACTGTACTGAATCCACTTCAAAATCCAGTTTGTTCCCTCGATTGAGCTGCATCTAATTTTTTCTGTAGGCGATGTGTTAGCACTTT
>QLNU02015359.1:45724988-45765509 GCA_006491805.2 Dysdera silvatica | reverse complement strand
TTGATGTGTTGTTTCCCCTTGGTATGTAGCTGTTTGATTTCTTCATAGAATTCCTCAACCTCCTCGTCGGTATGGCTTGATGTTGGTGCATATGCCTGTACTATCTGAAGTTGGTATCGCTGGGTTAGTTGAACAACGAGCCTCGCTGCTCGATCTGACGTGCTTTCGACTTCAAGAAGGTAGTCTTTAATTCTTTTGTTGATTAAGAAGCCAACACCACTTGTTCTTCCAGTTTCCGTTCCTCTATAATAAAACAAATGTCCACTTTTAAGTTCCACCAACTCTTCACCTTTTCTTCTAACTTCACTGAGTCCTACAATGTCCCATTTGATCTTGTCAAGTTCTTCTTCCAATTCCTGAAGTTTTGCTTCAGAAGCAAGGGATCGTCCATTATACGTTGCCAAGGTCAATAACAAACGGCAGCCTGGGCCATTCCAGTGATTCTTAGCACCCCCTGCTTTCATGCCACACTGACCGCTGCCTTGATCAGGAGCACTCCAGCACCTGGAGACTAGGGGCCATGGTTTCTGGTGTGTCAACATAATGGAGGAATTAGCCATAATTTCACCACGCTGGCTAAACGGGTTGGTGAATTAGCCCTCCCCTTCCGCCTTTCTATCCGTGTAGCAAATATTAATTTGCCACATAAATAGAAAGCTCAGCCTGCACCACTTGAAGGCGGGGTAGGACACTAGGTTACTGGCCTGGCCGGTTCCACACATCGTCACATACGTTCAGCGTGTGGGTCTCCTTCCAGTTAGATACCAGCAACCCTTTTGCAGGCCATATATATATATATATAATTATGGAAATTTATGATGTAACATGTAAAAGCATAATAAAAAATTATCTGAGAAGACGAAACAGCTCATGAAAAGGCGAAGAGATATGAAAGTTGACAATCAAAGCATCTTGACATTGTTGTTAGATTTAATCAAAACATAAGTTGCAAGATCGAGTATGTAGAACTTTGCAAAACTTTGCGCAAAAACATGAAAGAAGATATAAGAAAATTCAATTGTGAGTTAGTAAGGAAGGCCATTGAAAGCAACAAGAGCCTTAGGGTTGTTAAAGGGAGTTTGTCTATTGGGAAGAAACACATCATTGCATTAAAAGGAGAGGATGGCACTGTAACAAGAAATAGGGAAGAAATACTTAGAAGAGTTGAAGAATTCTACAGAAAGCTGTATGAGGGAAACAGTGGATTAAACGAAGACTCTGAGATAGTCGAAGGAACAGCTCCTAAAATCTTAAAAGAAGAAGTAGCATTTGCAATAAAAAGTATGAAGAAAGGAAGATCCCCTGGCGATGATGGCATTACATTAGATATCTTAAAAGAAGCTGGAGAACATGTAGAAGACATACTCGCAAAATTCTTTACCAAATGCCTCAACAGTGGTAACATACCAAACCAATGGGATTCTGCAACAGTAATTCTTTTGCATAAAAAAGGTGATAAAGAGGATTTAAAAAATTACCGACCAATTAGCTTGTTACCTGCTATTTATAAAATCTTCACAAAAGTGCTAACACATCGCCTGCAGAAAAAATTAGATGCAGCTCAACCAAGAGAACAAGCTGGATTTCGAAGTGGATTCAGTACAGTGGACCATATTCAAGTATTAAGAGAATTAATTGAAAGAACACATGAATATGAACTTCCATTGTGTGTGGCATTTATTGACTATGAGAAGGCCTTTGACTCTATTAAAACATCAGCAGTCATCAACTCTTTAAGATCAACAGACGTCGAGGATGTGTACATTGACATGGTGAAATGTGTGTATAAAAATGCAAGTGCAAAATTTCGGTTACATAAAGATACCAAAACTATCAAAATTGGTAAAGGTGTGAGGCAGGGAGATACCATTTCTCCAAAACTTTTTACTTCAGCTTTACAGATGATTTTTCAGCAGATAAATTGGAATAACAAGGGAATAAATTTAATTGTGAATATTTAAATGATTTGCGATTTGCTGATGACATTGTTAATTTTTCAATGAACCCATCAGAACTCTAAGACATGGTACAGGAGCTCTCAATAAAAAGTAAAGAAGTTGGGCTCGAAATGAACCTACAACAAACTAAAATCATGTTCAATAATTTCGTAGAGAAAACAAAAATACAAGTTGACAACATTGAGCTAGAAATTGCTGATTCATATATTTACCTTGGCCAACTGATTTCAATGGATGGCAACATTATGAAAGAACTCAACAGACGTATTAAACTTGGCTGGAGTGCATTTGGAAGAAACAGTTTTATCCTGAAGGGGAAATTGCCTTTGTGTCTAAAAAGAAAGGTCTTCAACCAGTGTGTATTGCCAGTCCTCTCTTATGGATCAGAGACATGGAGTCTAACAGTTGGAGCAATACGGAAGTTACAGACAACCCAAAGGAGCATGGAGAGGTGCATGCTTGGAATAACTAGGAGAGATCGAAAAAGAAACACTTGGGTGAGAGAGCAAACTAGAGTAGAGGACATCATTGTTAAAGTAAAAAGGCTGAAATGGCGATGGGCTGGGCATATTGCAAGAAGAACTTATAAACGATGGACAACAGAAATTCTGATCTGTGTTCCAAGAGACCATCGAAGACCTAAAAAACGTCCTCAAACTAGATGGGTGGATGAAATAAGAAAACATGTTGTGGTGACGTGGAAGCAAATAGCTCAGGGTAGACTTGTGTGGAAATCACTTGAAGAGACCTTCATCCATTAGTGGATAGATAATGGTTGAATATGATGATTATATATATATACAGTGAAAATCGGTTATAACGACCTTCAAGGGACCGTGCAAATTCGGTCGTTATAACCGATAGTCGTTATAAACGATATCTTTTTGTTAAATCATAGTACAGTAATACGCTTTAGCATTTTACAGAGAGTTTTAATAGGAAAAGTATAAAAATTTGTTTGTTTAAAAATAAAATACAAATATACTTAATTATGATGGATTTAATTACTACATATATTAAAATATATTGATAGCCACACCAAATATATAATGAATTTTTTTAAACGAAAAAATTGAAGCACATACTATATATTATAAAAACAAATGACCAATAAAACTTACGCAAAATTCCTTTCATTCAGATGAATAAATATAATATTTATTATGATAATGATTCCCGAAAAAGTCGGTAATTTTTGTTTGCTTTTTGGCGTGTCCTTTTAAGAATCGAATTTCTAAATCGTTTTCAATAACATTTATGGAAGACTCAACAACGTCTGTGAGCCTTTTCATCGTGCAAATAGAATGAG
Organism: Dysdera silvatica; assembly: GCA_006491805.2. Taxonomy (NCBI): domain Eukaryota; kingdom Metazoa; phylum Arthropoda; class Arachnida; order Araneae; family Dysderidae; genus Dysdera; species Dysdera silvatica. Next base: position 45,762,242 of record QLNU02015359.1, on the reverse strand, counting down.
CGAACGATTGTCATTGCCGACAACGCTTCCGAAATTGTTGGCTGCGGGAAGGTAATATCGTGATTTTCATTTTCCAGTTCCTTCTCATCCTCGTCTGCTTCGAACTCGAATAGTAGTGAAACGATGTCTGTATCTGACAGATCAGGCGTAGTTTCAACTTCGTCATCAACGGTAGCGTAGTCGTGGAAATTATTCATTTTTAAACATTCTGGTATGTTTAACTCTCCTTCCCAAATATTTAAGTCATCACCATCGTTAGCATTATCAGTGGTAGTACAACTGGTCATGCTGGGAAAAAATTCACCCTGTTTAAAGCAGTTGGCTATCTTTTGATGGCTGACTCGATCCCACGCTTTAGAAATCATGTTCACCGCATCTAAAATATTTATTGTAAAATCAACCCCAGCCTCAATATTTTGGAACATCTTTAGGATAAACAACTTTCTAAAATTAACTTTTAGTGAGTTTATTACACCTTGGTCCATCGGTTGTAAAACGCTGGTTGTGTTCGCTGGTAAAAATACAAGTTTTATGTGCTGAAGAGATTTCACTGCAGTTACCAGCAGGAGAAGATTTTTCTTTCCTTTGACACTCAATTCTGAGTCCTATACATGTAATCATCATCATCATATTCAACCATTATCTATCCACTGCTGGATGAAGGTCTCTCCAAATGCTTTCCACACAAGTCTATCCTGAGCAATTCGCTTCCACGTCACCCCAACCTGTTTTCTTATTTCATCCACCCATCTAGTTTGAGGACGTTTTCTAGGTCTTCGGTGGTCTCTTGGAATCCAGTTCAGAATTTCTGTTGTCCATCGTTGATCAGTTCTTTTTGCAATATGCCCAGCCCATCGCCATTTCAGCCCGTGTAATATTTTCTTAAAAATCTCGGATGTTATCCAAGCTTTTTTGTTGTTTTCGTGTATCACAGGAAACGTCTTCACATTTTTAAAGCACCTGGGTGTTTTTGATTTTCCAATTACAACAAGTTTCTTTTTTATACTGCCGGTCATATTTGCAGCAACTAACAGTTATTCGATCTTTAGAAAACTTTCCGCCAGAACATTTTTCTCCTTAAAGCCTAAGTGTATGACTGGGGGCAAGCTTGAAAAAAAGTCCGATTTCATCAGCGTTAAATATCTCGTCATCCCTGCATCATTCATGAACTTTTGGCCAAACAGTGCTAAGCCAATTATCGCTGATACCAGAAGGTACTTCTGCTGACTCTCCACTGATTTTCCCGAAGACGATATCGTGTCTCTTCCGGAAACGCTGAATCCACGACATCGATGGTGCAGTATTTTTTCTGAAGAGTTCAGCAAATTGCTTGACCTTTTCTTGTAGCAGTGGAGCGTTAATGGGAATGTTAAAACTCCGTTGTGTTTTGAACCATTTCACAAGAGCTTAATGGATGCCCGTGTGTTTGGGCTTCCGAAGTTTTTTGCAACGAAACAAATCATTTTCGAAATGCTCCAGAATTTTCATCCGATTTTTCAAAATTGTTGAATGGGATAACGAAAGTTACGTACCTATTACTTTATTACTCTCGCCAGCATCTAATCGGAATATTATGTTAGCTTTTTTCCTCCGTAGTTAGAACTTTTCGTTTTGCCATGTCGTAATGAAATTTTGCCGTAAGATTTGAGATGCTTCTCAGTCAGCTATAAGTTAACGTCTTAATAGTAGTTAGTTTTAAGTGACGTGAATATGTACAAAGAGCCTCTCCACTCGTCGGGTGTGGCTCGTTGCCGTTTCCTCGCCGCCCCCTTTTCTTTTCCGAAACGCCAATATAGTCCTGGGAAACCAATCTCCCAACATTCGCCGCTTTAGTATGTGTAGATAGTTTTGCTTTATGGGTTTATTAACGGTCGCAAGAGGGACAATCTGGCGCGACAACTTCATATCGTTTTGATTGCTACGCGAAAGGAAAAGAATGTGTTGTAATTGATAATTCGTGGAAGCAAGAGTTCTCACGTTTGCAAAGGATACACATGCACGCACGCACACACACACACACACGCGCGCGCGCGCCCACCATCCTTGCTATATACCTTTAGTGTTAGCGTTTTGAAGAAAAAATTGAGGTCAACTTGGATGGAACAAAACATTGACTTCTCCTTTCGTTTGAACGAAACAGTGTGATCCCAACATTGTTTCGAATCCACGTTGTTCCGATAAATGATTGTCAAGTCGTGTCGTTATATCCGATACGGATTTCCCTACTTCAGACAAAATCGCCGTCGTTATAGCAGGTTTCGTCGTTATATACGATGTAATTATAACCGATTTATTTAGTTAAGAACAGAATGGGAAACCAAACTTCTTGTAAAAATTCCGTCGTTATATGCGGTTGGTCGTTATAAACGATTTTCACTGTATGTATATATATATTACAAAAAAAAAATCGACGCACCAAAAAGTAGTTGTCCGATTGCGATAAAAATTGGTGGATGTGAAGAACATACATAGAAAAAGAAATCATTAAAATTTCAGAACAATTGAATGATTTATTGCAGAGTTTGACCGTTACAAAGGGAGGAAGTCAATAAGGCGTTGGTCCACCTCTGGCCTGGATGCAAGCTGTCACCCGGCGTGGCATAGACTGATAAAGATCCCGGATGGTGTCCTGCGGAATTTCTTGCCAAATTGTCTCCAACTGTCGGGCTAAATCGTCAACATTCCTGGATGGTTGCAATCGCCTTCCCATAGCGTCCCAAATGTGCTCTATGGGAGAGAGATCAGGAGATCTAGCTTGCCAAGGAAGTGTTGGGCAAGCTTGAAGACAATTCATAGCAACACGTGCCGTGTGCGGCCGGGCATTGTCTTGTTGAAACGTAAGTCCAGGGTGTCGCAAAAGGAACGGTAACACAACCGGTCGTAGAATGTCGTCTACGTACCGCTGTGCTGTAAGTGTGCCAGAAATGACCACCAAAGGGGTCCGGCTATCAAAGGAGATGGCACCCCAGACCATAACGCCCTGTTGTGGGCATGTGTGGCGTGCGATAGTAAGGGCAGGATCCCCACGCTGCCCTGGACGTCTCCAGACACGTCTGCGGTTGTCGTCAGGACACAGTTGGAAACGGGACTCGTCACTAAAGACTATACGTCCCCAGTCAGCGCAGTTCCAAGTTGATCGAGCCCGGCACCACTGTAATCGGACTTGACGGTGTAAAGGCGTGAGAGGTAAGCGGAGTAACGGTCGACGTGAGGGTAAATTCCGCTCTCTCAGTCGTCTGCAGAGGGTCATGTTGGACACATGTGTGCGAGCCATACGTTAGATAGTTTATAACGAATCCGGTGCTGTGACAGCTGCTCTGACAATCGCTCTAATAGACCTCTCTAAAAGACCTCTTCCCGTTCTGTTGTGGCCCTAGGTCGACCGCTGCCGTCCCGACGCTGACATCTGCCGTTGTTGACCCACTAATGCCAGCACCGTCCAATCGCCGCATCGCTTCGACCCACATGTCCAGCGATTCTTCGATTCATCCAACCAGCCTCTTTCAATCCGATAGCACAACCTCTTTCAAACTCTGACATATGCTCGTAATGAGCACGAATCTTTCGGCGAGGCATTGTTACAGTCGACGTAAGATATCCGCAGTCAAAATGCAACAGAAATTTTGACCACATATTGAGAATCGCTCCTTATATACACCTGCTGAATGCGCAGTTCCGATGCGCTGAAGTTCCCGCTATTCATTCATTGAACACCAAATTTTAATCATTTTTCATGTTCGGTCAAAATGTCTTCGCGTACGAAATTTCATTACAATCGGACAATTCTTCCTTGGTGCGTCGATTTTTTTTTTGTTATAGAGTGTGTATGTGTGTGTATATACATACAATTTATTTATTTATTTTTGAAATTCACATAGAAACACGAGAGAAGAGATTGGACACAAATGCGGGATTTTTCATTAATATGCCTGATGCTCTACCCACTGAACGCCAAATATTTACCCTCAACCTCTCTCTCATTGAGGTTTAGACAGACATACAAGGGAAAACCTTCACATATCATTTATATATCGCAGTGTTACGTTATCGGAAGGGACCGGGTTCGTGCTCCAGTGGGCCCTAACTGTTTTCTCTCATGTTTGTATGCAATTTTCCAATAAATATAAACGTATATTCAGCAAACGGATGTGAACTAGGTCACTGAATGAGTTTTAACCCGTTTGTTTTAAACGAACTGGGAATTAAATAACATTTTGGTATTTGTGTTCTATTGCGGTGATCGATGAAAGAAATGCCATTAACCAAAAATAAGGAAATTTACACTTTGACAAAAGATATTATTAATTCATGTTTATTTTGGTTATATTTTTATAACGGTTGCGTCATTATGTATAATGCGTGTATTGGTTTTTATAAAACGATACACCGAGTTTTAAAATCTCGCGAAAAGTTCATCCAAAATTCGATTTTCAGATCGTATCGCTTTTTCTTCTTGTTGCCGTTTAGTACATTAAGTTTCAGGGTTGGCCTGAGGTCAGAAAACAAGATTTATCATCCGTGTGAAATGGCGCCCCAAAAATGTTCATCCGTCTAAAGTGTTTTCTTCCTCGATGCACTCGCATCAAAGTTGGGAAGGTCATCTGTTCCTGTTACCTCTTGCTCCACGACGGCGACGCTACAACAATAACTTGTTGCGACGACGAGCGAAAAAATGAAATACCGTGTCTCTTTCATTCTTACATCCTTTACTTCCACATCTGTATCCTTTCAGTTGTTTCGGTTTTGACAAATGAGGTCTGTAAATCATCTCAGTTAACGACAATCTAATATAATTGTAAAGAAATCTAATCAATTCCCCTTTATATAATTGCTAAAGTTCATAAAGTACTTTAATTGTAACATATTAAGCACAGCAGTATATAAAGTACATAGTTAACTGATGCATAGTACCGATTAATGATAAACACGTGTTGTTTATGCAATCACATGACTTTTTATGCTATTTTATATATTTTCCTCCTATAAAAGTCTCAAGCAAGCTACTACAACTTTCTGCTTTTTCATTTTTAAACTACTTTTCGAACATGAAATGTTTTAATGCCAATGCAAGTAATTTAATCTCAGTCTATATAACTCAATGGCAATCTCTGTAATTCAATATCAATCTTGACAGTCCAATATCAATTCATTGTCAATCCCAATAACTCAATAATCGAATTGATTCAATGTCAATTCCAATAACGCAATAATTTAATTGAGTGCATATTAATCCCAATAACTTAATAATCTAATTGATTTAATATGAATCTATATAATTTAATGTCAATCTATATAAATCAACGTTGATCTATATGATGTAAACCTATATAATTTAATGTCAATCTATATAATTCAATGACAATTCTGACAATTCAATGTCAATCTAGATAATTCAATGATAATCCTGACAGTTCAATATCAATCTATATAAATCAATGGCAGTCCTGACAGTTCAATGTCAATTCAAATAATTCAACATAATCAGTTCAACAACTACATTATCCAGTATGTATTTTATTTGGAATAAAATCTATTAAATTATTGTTATTCTTATTAATTGTTTTGTTTTAAAGGAGGTTTTATCCTCGTTTATATACAGATAATTTACTGTTTTTCCTAATTTCCGTAAGAAAACTATTTTTCTGTATCCCTGCATTTTTCTTTTAAACCATAAAAATAAACTGTCCGAACACACACTTATTTTACGTGAGTAAAATATGTTTTTATAAAATTTACTAAATAAAGTATGAAGATAAAAAAGTCTATTATACAAAGACGTTTGCTTGAAACGTTAAAGGAAAGCACTTAGGAACTATAAATGGAAATGTTTTTCTTCCAGTTTAGAGCCTTGCAAAATAATATTTTGACGTGTCCTTTATATATTTTCAAATAAAATGCGGATGGTTTTATAGAGTTTGATATTGCAGAGGGTCGTTTATAGATAACTATGTCTTTGATACACAAATTCTTCAAAAGTTAGATCTTTAAGGAGATAAGAAAGCGTTGACATAAATGATATTGCTTTATAATATTTTATTTGCATCCAAAAATTCGACGTTTACGAAAAGAACTATTTTTCAATTGTACATTGGAATAAAAATATAGCAATTTGCATATTTTTATACCTCATAATATTTTTTTTAGATTATGTACAATTTATATATTTTCCATTTTATGCATTTATATATACGAAACACGTGTTTATTTTGAATTGGTTGATCTCGGTTGTATTTTTTTAAAAGTAATTTTCACCTCGAAGTATACAGAAGCCTACACAAACCCAGCTCGTCGTGAGAACACAAACAAAGCAACAGCAGATTTTATTCCCATAGAGTTTACTCGAATGAGCATCTATCTATCTATCTAGGAAACGAATCGTGTTTTTCGCTTCGCGGATATTGAATTTTTTACAAATTGAAGGTTTGCGGAAACCTTACCTCAAACAAGCGTATGAGCGCCATTTTCCCATCAGCCCTCTGGCGACAAAGAAGATGGCTAGTTTTCTTTGAAAGAAATTATATTTAATGGAAAGATGCACATTGTTTTTTAGTCATAATGCTGTTTCGCACCTCACAAATCAAAGTATGATGCATGGGGGTGGCGGGAAACCTGCTGTCTTCTAAATCATTAGATGGGGTCGTTCGAACGAATCCCAAATTTTGCAGAACAAATCCTATTATTTTTATGTATGTGTTTTTGTTCATCTTTTGTTATTTTTACTGCAACCTTAAAATGAACATGTTTAAAATGCAAAAAAGTAAGAGAAGATCGAACAAATAAATAAAAAAATAAATAATTCTCGCCCTTATTAGCGGATGCAATTGGTCTTTCAACATGGAAACGTTTCCTACCCCTAGTATAGTGCAAAAGTAACTTTCATAGGAACTGGAAAACCAAAAAAAAAAAAAAAAATGTGTAACTCGTTTTATTGCAGTGCAATGGAATCAAAAACGCAATATCCACCTGAGGCCCTGCAGTGGTAGCTAGCACCATACTAATTGCCTAGGCAGATAAGGCAGCTGCAAGGGCCCCAGCCTCGCAGGCAGAACTGGCGCCGAACTCTCCCTTCTCACTTTTTTTATCAACTATCTTAACAAAAAATTAAATTTATTTTTGAACCATCTTAACAAAAAATAATAAATGACCTGTTACCCCCCACTTCAGCAATTCTTTAAGCTCGTAGCATGTGATAATTTATGCCGTTTGTGGACTATAGTGGAGTATAGGACAGTTGTGGACTATTCGTTCCTTTGCAGACAAGAAAGTTCGTCATGTTGCAATGTAATTTGTAGAACTGGTAATTAAATGGCAGAGTTGTATATATAGAGGTTGAAGGTCAAAGTACGTTAAATAAACAAAAACTAATTAAAAAATGAACATAAACAAAAAGACCTTTATTTTAATATTACTAAAAGATGGAGCCCGACTTCTTTAACCCCCTATGATTCTGGGACCCCTAAGTCCGGGGGTTGATTCTCTAGGCCATAAGGGGTTAGGTTACGTCGAAAAACTGTAGGTCTCGGCGCAACATGCCCTTGCTGTCCTTACGCCCTAAAACTCTAAAAAAGGGTATAACCTAAGTGGATTCAGATAACACAATTACTTCTCAGTATTTTACATTAGTACTAAAATTTTATATATTGTTGATTTTATTGTATGTACCTTCGGTTGAATAACTACCGGGAATTGTTTATTCAAAACGCTAGTTTAAACGATATGAAAAATTGTTTCTGCTGTAAGTTGGTACCACTGTACCTAATTGTGACATAGAGCATTGGTGTAATTTGGTGACCAATTTGTTTACAGCTGTTGATTAGGTTAGTCGATCTCAGGTGTGTTTTCCGATTTCAAAAACGGATAAAAGATCGAAAACAGTGGTTGCCTCAAATTTGGTGTTGCCAACAAAATTTATTGTACCAAATGGCTGTAAATGTTGGAGAAGGTCTACTTTGAAGGTCTACAGCGCAACTTCATTCAAATATGCCGTTTCTTCCTCGAAAAATTTAACGTTACAAGAATAGAAAAAGTTACCTTTCTCGGGCAAATAAACTCTGAATGCTTTTCTATTATCGGAATAACCCACAAAAATGCCTTTTTTTAGAACGTTCGGCAAATTTATGCTTTCGTCCATTATTTAAACAATAGGCAGTATATCCAAATGTTTTTAAAAAGGAGACATTCGGAGTAACGTTATACCACAGTTCATATGACGTTTTTCCATTAAGAGCTTTAATTGGACACCTGTTTTGTACAAAATTAGCACTGTTTATGACTTCAGCCCATAACTTCAGGGGTAACTTTGATTGGGATAGCAAACACCTACCCATCTCTGTCAAATAACGAAGCTTTCTCTCTGCTATACCGTTCTGCTGAGGGCAGTAGGGGCGGTAATATTTCTCCCTATTCCATTTACCTTTAGAAATGATCAAATTCCCTATTGATGAATTCACCCCCATTATCACTCATGAAAACTTTGATTTTGGTGGATTTCTGATTTTCCCACAAAGCTTTTATCTCTTTAAAAGCATTCAAGGCTTCACCTTTATTCTTTAAAAACTTTACCGCACAACATCGTGAGAAGTCATCAATAAAAATTATAAAATAAATTGATCCACCAATTGACGGCACTCTCATAGGCCCACACAAATCAGTGTGAATTAATTCCGGTAATCCGGAAGAACGTTTCGATTTCTTTGGAAAAGGTGCGCGCGTTAATTTACTAATAGCACATACTTCACAATTGAACTCACCTGGATACTTTTCCAACTTTTAGTCCCCTTATGTTTCCGTTGCTCACTGAATCCATTAAATTTTTCACGTTGAGATGGCTCATTCTAAAATGCCATTTCTTCAGGTCAGCTCTTTTATTCTTAGAACTGTCCAGGGACTCACTCACAAGATTTGGGCTATTATTAATGGGTTTAGTATTGCGAAGATAATAAAAGTTATCTTTTCTTTCGGCAACTACTTCGACCTTGGTCTTTGTATTCTTTATTTCCGCGATGTTTCGTTTAAACGTGACAGTAAATCCTCTGCCACATATTTCTGCAACAGATAGCAAATTAGTTCGCAGTTCCTGCACAAGTAACGCGTCATGAACGTCAAAGCTTTGGGGTTTTCCATTTACTTTTGTGTCGGTAGTAGCTTTCCTGGAACCCTTCACTGCTGTTGTTGCATTGCTAGCTAAGTTCACAGTTTTAACCTCAGTGTTGTGGATGGTCGCGGATTCATTATTACACAGATGACGGGTACATATGCTATCAAGGCACCGTGAGTCTTTAATCTCCTTTTCAGCTGTAAGGAAAACTTCCGTCTTTTGAAGGCAACTTACTGCTTAGGAATCCAACACTTTCTTCTTTACGTCGATCGTTTACACGTTTTCGGTTATCAAGCTGAGCAGCTCGATATCCATGCCTTTTTCATTTAAAACATTGATCCCTGAATTTTCATAATTTCCAGGGTAACCATTTGATTTTCCATTTGATTTTCCAGTGTTATTATTCCACGGGGGGGGGGAGGGTTTACGTCGAACATGGCTGGCAGTGAACGCTCCGTGATCACGTGAACTGTTATGGCATCCACGGTCATGGCGGCGGACATCGTTGTCCTCCACAACTTTTATTCGAAGCACGTCCGGCTTTGGGAATTCAATCCCACGACTCGATGGCACAGCGAAAGTTCTCAAAATGTGATGGCAGGCTGTACAATAGCATTATAGCTAGAAAATCTCCATTAATCTTTATTTCCATTTCCAACAATTCATCAACAATGTCGAAAAACGTACGTAGATGTTGGCGTACGTCACATTCTTTATTGTCCGCCATCTTGTGTTGAATTAGCGATTTCAGCAAAGAAGCTTTCCTGGCAGAGCCTTTCGACTGATGAATCTCTCCCAGCTATTTCTACACGTCACTCGAGGTCTCACAATTCTTTACTTGCTTCAATTGGGAGGGTGATAAGCATAGGATGATCTCTGATTTTGCTATTTCATCCATATCGATCCACTTTTCAAACGCCCCGATAGACTTTTCATCCTCTTGTAAAACTTCAGGCTTTACTTCACTTTCCGATAAAAATTTCCATAAACTATTCTTAATTAGCAAGGCCTTTAACTGGATTCGCTAGGTCTCGTAGTTATCTCTATTCAGCACTTTTATTCGCGCAGTTCCACACTTCGCCATTTTGTGATCACAGTTTTCTATCTTACAAGATTTGAATTGCGCAGTGCCAGCTCGCTGTAGTCCATAACCTGTAGAGTTAAGTGATAGCAGGTACACATAGGATTAAAAAACTTTAATGAGAACAAACAAAGCAAGCCGAAAAAAATTAAAAGGAATCGAAAGCCAAAAGAATACATATATCACGAGAACTCGCACAGAATTACATTGAAAGAAGATATCCTTCAGCGCCTGCGCAGTCGAACATAGGTGGCGCATGTAAGACGGATTTTTCCATTATAAGAAAGGGTGATATCGAGACAGTGTAATACAGATATATTTAATAATCCAACAAAATCGACATTTTGGCACGTCAGTATAAATTTGTAATAAACTGAATTTATTACATATTTATACTTGTATAATAAATTGCATTCAGTATATATTTATAATAAATTGCATTCAGTATATATTTACAATAAACTGAATTCATTATAAATTCATAATACACTGCCTTCAGTATATATTTGTAATAAATTGTATTCGCTATAAATTTATAATAAATTGCATTTAGTATACATTTATAATAAATTGCATTTAGTATACATTTATAATAAACTGCATTCAGTATAAATAAAAAAATGACAATTTGCTATTTTAAGAAAGGATGGGTTTATATTTTCTGCCTCTCTTATTTCCCGTGATGCAATAATGGGTTTTCTGAAAGAACTTTGCAAAAGTTTCTACGGTGTATTTTCCTAAAAAAACATTCCTCAGAATCATATTTCTTTCATTTTTTATCTTATGATACTCTACGACTAAGGAAATAATTCTATAGCAGCGCGAATTTCCGCGGAGTTTAAGGTTTTTTTCTACAATTTCGCAAATTTCAATTTTTTCTTGCTATTGCCGAATTTCTACTTTTAGTTTTGACATCTTTTTGCATATTCCAGTAATTTTAATACTGTCTTCTTCAGATTTTCCCCCTAAGCTTTACAAAATCAATATCCCTTGTCAACGGATATTCATGACGGGTGTCGATGCAGAAAGACAATTTTCTAAATTTAAAACGCTGTGCAGGACAGCAGACACTGCATTAAAGAAGAACGAATTCGCTAGCACAATATAGTGTATCAACACCTTGTTCATTCAAATGGAAATCATTTATCGGAGTTGATAACATTGCCCGAGTTTGAATGGTTAGCGAACATAAATTTAAAAAATTATAAGACCATAGAACTGCGGCTTTAAAATATTAAATTGAAAAATAAATTATATTTGACATTCAAATTGCTCACCGTTCTGAGTAGCGTGGCAAGGCTTTCACTCAGAGCTGTCCCCAAAGGTGTGCTCTGTGTGCGCCGTATACTCTCAAGAAATTTTGAAAAATACCAAGTACGCACCGTATACGCTCAAGGAAGTTTTTGCATTTGCTTGTTTTTCAGCAACTTTCAACAAAGTTCAGCTTTTTTTTTTTTTTCTAGTCATTTACAAACTTGAATGTAAACAAATGAGGAAAAACATCCTGAACTCCCCCAAGCCTCAAAATAATATCCTGCGTGGGAGCAGGAGAGGAATGGAAAACGGATGAAACTGAAAACTGCCACCTTTTGTTTGGATAGACGATAGACGACCAGTCAAATGCCAGCCAGCGCGGAGCAGTGACGTCACCAAGACCAGTAACCCCGCAATTACGATACTCTTTACTTACCCGTTACTTACAATACTCTTTACAATACTCTTCAATTAAGACAGCACCGCATACTCTCAATAATTTTCTTCAGGACAGCCCTGCTTTCACATACCGTCACATCGAATTCATGAATTTTCTTGCTTTGCCCTTGATATGCACCCACTCTGGCCTTCTTTATTAGAATCCAATTAGCCTTTAGTGTTCCCTCTGTTCCCATTCTACGCCCCATTATTTTAGTGTTGTGGAGATAACCCTGAGCTTTGTTTACGAATCGCATTCAAAGTAGCTAGGCTAAGATATTTTAGGACTTATAACTTTAATACATATTATTTAATTATTCATACATATACATTTATAGCCCAGTTGTTTGTATTACTCTTTCGAAACTAGCAGGTTTTGTTTTAGCGGGTTTCAATAGATATTGAACCCGCTATTGATATCGGTTTTTCTGTCTGTCTGTAGCCAATAAAATGGGTAAGGTCTTCCTTAATCTTCCTTAGTCTTCCTTAATCTTCCGTAAATGCAATAATGATGGCTATTGTTAACGTTGAAAACCTACCGAGTTACTTGAGAATTCGAGGGTTTGGGGGGATTAATGTTAATTGAAACCCGCTAAATTTAAATATCGACCTTAGGCGATTTTCTTTCACTTACTTGTTTTTTAATTTTCGTGAACTTTTGAGATTTACCCTGCAATTAAACTGCGAATTTTGCATTTTTTTTTCCTCGACAAAGTTACTGCCCTGACCATGGCATAATTATTGTTTATGAAGAAAATACTCCCCTTTAATTTTTACCTCGTTTAGCGCAGCACGATCCTCGTCCTCCTTGTACCGTTAAAGTTCAGATAACTGATCTTTTTGATTATTACAGTTGTGTTATATTGACTAGATAATGCAAGCAATCCTTCTCCTTTAAAGAAAAAGAAAAACAGAAAAAAAGAGAAATTTACTTACCGAGTTGTAATGGCATCTGATTATTTTCATTTTAAATTGGAAGTTTAAATCAAATTGAAAATTGTATTACGTTTATTTTTTCGAACAAAAAATTATATATATATATTCAGAATATTTGGAGTTTAATAATTAGAAAAGTAATGTTTTAAAGAAGTATTCAATCTTAAATTGAGGGGGGGGGGCAGGAATTAGAAGTGTATGCTTTCGAGAGAAATACCTGTATAAAATTTAAATATAACGACAGTAAAGAATTATTACAAACCGAGTAAGTTTCTAATATTCTTCTATAGATATGCTTATAAATTAGTGCTCTACCAAGATACAGGTAGTGCATAATAAAACAAGTTTCAAGCTGATAAGTTTGTCTGATTTAAATTTAAATATTAAAACAATTAGTATAATTATTAAACATTTTTTGAAGTATGTGAATTCAATTTTTACCCGTATTCATTCGATTTCGATATGTCAAATTTTAAAGAATAACTATGACAGAGTGAATTTTAGGACGCAATTCTGACACGTCCAAGATTTAGCGTGTAAATTAAAAATAAATAAAAATAGAAATTTAAATCCAACGGTATAGACTTATTAACAATTTATGAACGAAATTTTTCAACGTCGTTTCAAAAGACTTGGTCATTCTTCGTCAAAAATACATGTAAAGAAGCAATGGAGTTTTGCCCTTTCCACTTACCTGCTGTGTTCCCATTTACTCCAGTTAAAGACTTTTTTTGTTTGACCGTTTTTACGGTGTTACATTAGTTTTAGTTTGTGCTATTGACATGTCCAATTGAGAGTTTGTAATTTTAACACGATAAGGAATACGTTATTTCAAGTTAATCTTAGTGCCGGATTTATAAATGGGCAAGTTGGGCACTTGCCCAGGGCACAAAATGTCTAGGGGCGCAAAAGGCTGCGGATTTCTTTTTTTTAAATTATAATTTATTTACCGTAGAATTCTGTCGATCAGCTTTCCCCGAGAAGACTCCCTTCAAATTTTTTTTCTAAATCTGAAATTCTGAAAAATTGCGTGAAACAACCCCTGCCCCTGAAGGCCAGATCCAAGCAGGGGGCGTGCGCCAGCCCCCCTCCCTGAAAAGAAATTCCCCCTGCAGAAAAATTGCATTAAAAATGATTATTTTCAAGTAAAAAATACTTAAAATAATGACCTATTTTCTAGAGGGGGCTAAACTGTATACCTCGATGTTTCGAAAAATTTTTCTAGGGGAGTTAGTTCTCCTAGTTACGCCAATAGACGGGGGCGCCAAAAATCTTTGTGCCCATGAGCATCGTACCCTAAATCCCGCCCTGATTAAACTAAATTAATAATAATCAATATTAAGTTAATTAATATTAAATAAATATTAAGTTAATATTAAATGAATATTAAGTTAATATTAAATAAATATTAAGTTAATATTAAATAAATATTAAGTTAATATTAAATAAATATTAAGTTAATATTAAATAAATATTAAGTTAATATTATAATATGTTAATATTACATAAATATTAAGTTATTACATAAATATTAAGTTCATATTACATAACATTAAGCTAATTAATATTAAATAAATATTAAGTTAATATTACATAACATAAGTTAATTAATATTACATAAATATTAAGTTAATTAATATTACATAACATAAGTTAATTAATATTAAATAAATATTGGGTTAAGCTAAATTAATATGAAATCAATTATTAAGCCACTGACATGAAATCAATATTAAGTTAAATTAATATGAAATCGATATTAAGCTAAATTAATATGAAATCAATATTAAGCTAAATTAATATGAAATCAATATTAAGCTAAATTAATATGAAATCAATATTGTTAGGCTAAATTTTCAGAATAATATTATAGAATCTTCATTTTACAACAAATAATTAAAATTCCACCAGTTTTCAATTTGTAATATTTGACACTCAAGTACCATAGGGGTTTTCCAATTTTAAAATACAGTGCAATTTTGCAAGCATTCTCAATGGTAAGTGCTATCCTTACAGTGCGATTTTGCAAGCATTCTCAATGATAAGTATTATACTTACAGTGCGATTTTGCAACATTCTCAATGGTAAGTGTTATCCTTACAGTGCGATTTTGCAAGCATTCTCAACGATAAGTATTATTCTTACAGTGCGATTTTGCAAGCATTCTCAATGGTAAGTGTTATCCTGCATAAGTATCAGAGTAACCTTCTTATACGCCCTATTTGTGTATGCTTTTCATAAAGCAAGAACGACAAAGACCATGCTGCGCTAGAATATACAGTTTGTCGAAGGTTCGAACATCTGTCGCTTCGAGGATCAAACCCCTGTTAAGGAATCGGTAGAAAACATCAAACATTATGCACCAATAGGTATCGTCATCGTATTGTGCAAGGAGTTTAATGGGAAGGGTGTCCGCCGACCAATAGGTATCAAACCTTCATTTCCTGTACGACAGACAAATGCGGTACGTCTATACCACCGTACAGCAATTGGTTTGGGCCATGCGATTTTGGCATTTAAATTGACTTAATACCGCGTGAATTTTAAAGCATAAAACGACTCTCACGCAAATGTGACATCAATTCTGAACCTTTATCCATTTATAATGTATGTTGATAGTTTCTTTACGCTTGGAACGTAGAAGCTGGTAGAGAAACAATTTGTTTCTGCCCGTGTAAATGAACGCACTCAGAACGAAATCCCATATCTGGACGCATGGGGTATGAATATGTTGTCTATCAATGCTTACTATTTATTTATTGAAATTTTCTTTTAATCTTTTGTATATATTTTTCCATCTTCCTAAACTTTTATATTTGGGGAAAAATATTCGTATACCGAGGAATTCATGAAGGACGAGATTTGCCTATACACTCACATTTCAATGCAGTCGAACCTCGTTAAGACGAACACGCTTAAGACGAATTACTTTTAATACGAACCGTTTTCTGAAGTCCCGTCAGATTGTATAGCATATTATCCTTTCCGGACGAAACGAATTACTGTTAATGCGAATAGATTTGCTGTTCCCCTGTGGATGTTCATCTTAACGACGATTGACTGTATAGTCGTCATTCGTTTATCGTTGTCTGAAATGTACATCTCTTAATTCATTATATACTTGAATATACAAACATTTTCTTTGACAAGCAATGTTATTGGGACACAAAAACTATACAAATGAATCTGATTCCGACGAAAGACACTGAGAAAAATACAGTAACGAAGAATACACCACTCTTTGAATTTCAGACAATAAAACATATTATAAGGAACAGCCAATGCCGTTCTTATACAGGTTGTTCGAGGAAAAGGGATACGTTGGAACTCGGTCGTTCTCGATTCAAATACGCTGAAGTTATTCCGAAATTTTCTGGAAACTATGGAATTTCTTTTGTTTCTTCGATCCTTCGCGAGGTATATACGTATATTAGAATAGCAATTCATTCCGCCTAAGCGGAAGAAGACAACTTCCCAACAGACAATGAGCAGCCCGGCTTATGCCACGAAATGGAAATGAATAATGCATATTTGTCTGTTTCCCGGCAAAGAAATGGCAGCATTCTTTCCCGAAATCAAAACAAGAGAACTGAGGATGAATTCTTGCTGCAGAGCCGTAGCATTATAAAGAAAGGATTTATTTTACTGAGCTCTACTATCAGGGCCGGATTACAGTTTTGTTGGGCCCTAAAATACTTTCTGGGCCCCTTGGTTCATGGATTAAGCCGGTGTAATGATCCCTTTTAGTAAATAAGAAAACAGGGGATATTTTTTTATTGTATCACTGTTTTATTAAGTTAAGATTTACTTAAAACAATATACGTACAGTGAAAATCGTTTATAACGACGCCGGTTATAACGACCAACCGCATATAACGACGGAATTTTTACAAGAAGTTTGGTTTGCTATTCTACTCCATACTAAATATATCGGTTATAACGACATCGTATATAACGACGAACGGCGATTTTGTAGTCTACGTAGATTCTAAGTAGGGAAATTCGTATCGGATATAACGACGCGACTTGACAGTCATAAAGCAGAACCATGTGGGTTAGTTATTAAAATTTAAAGTTAGTTATTAAAATTTAAAGTTAGTTATCAAAATTTAAGCGTTATTCTAATCTTGTTTATTTACAAATGTCCGAGAAATTTTTATTACTGCTAAACCTGAATATTAAAGATAGTGAACTTAAAAAGTGATTTATTAATTGAATATCACGAGGGTCATATTCTTAAGGGGCCTATTCTATTTTTTCAGCGTAGAGCCCATAAAACTCTTAAACCGGCACTGTTCTGAAGTCATTAGTATAATATAATAAATACTATTTATTACATTTGTTTTCTACATTATATACTTTAGTAGTATTTTCTACAATTTTTTCAATTTAAAAAACTAAGAAAGTACTATGTTTTTAGTGTGGTTATAAAACATAATATAAACGGAAATTAAATTCATTATAATTATGTTTTTATTTAATTTTGAAACCAAAAAGTTTAGTACTTTTTATTATCAAAATAATATATAAAACTCTAGGGTGCATTACTGAAGGCTAGTATGTGTCATGGGCAGGTATATATATGCGATCACACTTAGCGTGTGTGCAGGTAGTCGTTGTGCTGCTACCAGCTCGGCTCGTAACTGAGCAATCTACGTCTCTTCGTGAGGCGGGTTCCTTGTCCTTTTGTCTATGTATAACGATTAGAAGGTCGATGAAGAGTAAGGTAGATCAAGAATGAAAAAACGCTCTAACACTATTTATTGAAGGTGATTAGTATATACCTTGACATCACAGACAAGGCAACTATAGGCACACCCCCTAAGTTCCAACGTATTAGTCAGGCACGGAAATCACACACACGTGTGTCCTTCCTACTCCTCTGCCTCGTTCGATCTGCCCTCTCTTACCCACTGTACGCAACCAACTCTTTCTCCACTATGATATAATTGGTCAGTCTTAAGACCGTGGTCACACCTGATTGGCCGATGTGACCCTTCTCCCCGTTCCATACATGTTTCCCATAAATATTCTGTAATGTCAATCTGGACCTTGCAGACCAGAGTTATTGCAATTTTATCCGCCCACATCCGGACTGTTTCCTCTCGACCCTTTTCACAAAGAAGACCTACAAGTCTCACTTTCCCATGCTAACGCCATGTGATCATTACAGTATGGTTTTAAAAAAAATTGTTTATAACGACTGAATTTGCATGGTCCCTCGGAGGTCGCTACAACCGATTTTCACTCTATATTACTTTTAAAACTCTACGAAAAAATTAAACGATAATACATTTTTTAATAATATACAGACAGCGCCGTATTTCCCAATAGGCTATATTAGGCTATAGACTAGGGCGGCAAAATTTTGTGTATGAAGTCTGATATAACAAAATCAATACCATACGATGATATAATCAGATGTTTTGCCGAGAAGAAAGCTAGACGTCATGCTTTCTATTTAAATACCAGTGTTCGATAGGCTTTTATTTTTTGCTAAAATTAAAATTTATTTCAATAAAATTGAATTTGATTTATTATATACCAAGAAGAGAATACTTCAATATAAGTTAATATTGTTTAATGTTTATGTTTCAATTCATGATTTTGTTTTTTAACATATTTATTGTCAATACAAAAGTTTTTGGCGTATATTGAATGTAGCAATTTTTATGTTCCTACCACTGATTAATGGACGGACGGGTAGGAAGGGGTGGCAAAATGGTAAATCCGCCCATGCATACGGATAATAAAATTTATATTAAAAATCCTCTTTTCTGCGGAAAATTATCAATTATTTCCTCACCGTTAATATTGTGTAAGGCAGGAGTTCTTTAACTTTCCTAGACCGCGGACCCCCTTCAGAGATCACTCGCTCTCGCGGACCCCCAAGAATTAACTCAAAGTTTAAAGCCCGGAATTTGCATCATATGTATTTATTTCTAGTGTTTCATCACTAATTTTCACTATTTAAGGAAAGAATTTTTCGTCCCCTCATAATTTATTCTTAGCATTAAAGAGCAAATGCTCTTGCTTTAGTATTTTTCCGAACGTTTGTAGAACACTAGGGGGTCTTGCGGGCCCCCTGTTAGGGTTATGCGGACCCCCAGGGGTCCACGAACTACAGTTGAAGAACTATTGGTCTAGGGCATCTCCTTTTCTATGCACAACAAATCTAATCAATTTAATTTTGACCGAAGAATTTCATGATTTTTACTCGTTATAACACTGAAAACGAACTTACATTTGAAGTTGCATTCTAGTTACATTTGAAGTGGAATACTCTAGTTACATTTGAAGTGGAATACTCTAGTTATGGAATACTCTAGTTACATTTGAAGTGGCTTTTGGCCTTCAATGCATTCAGCCCCTTAAAGAAGCGGATACTACATATTTATTTCTCCCCAACTCCTAACATCTTTTCGCTCTGTATATAAGGAGCAATACCACTCACTAGGAAGCTCTATATTTAATGTCTTTAAATAACAAAAATATGCAGTTTTATAAAATTAGATTACTGCTATAGGTGAGCAAAGTCATTTAATTTGGCGTATGTATTTTTTCATTCTTCACTCCTTTCGAAGGAATGTATTCTTAGTGAATCCACTCTCATTCTCTTGAACCCATTATGGAATAGTTACTCTTTCTTCTACAACAAAATTTTTAAGTATTTACAGCGAAGTGAAATGTATTAATATAACCTAAGTGCTAATAATACAAACTAAGGAATTGTCCACTTCTCTCTCTCTCTCTGTTTGCCGGCCTTTCACTGACTATCAAGCCTCGTTCAAAATCACATAAGCGTGATACGTTGCCATCCTCACTGTAATGGTTACAATAATTGCAGAGGTACCTGGCTCTATCTGTATGTCAATTGCAGAATATATCATTTAATGCGAGGTTGAGGTGACATGCACTGCGACTGCGAACGACTATCTCCATTGATCTAATACTTTAACGTGTATATATTCTGTCCCGACAAATGTGAAACGTAACGTGAAATTTCTTCTTGCCCAGACTTGCCAATTAATTAGACATTCAAAGTCAGTGAACTATCAGGGGGGGGGGTGCGCTAGTCCTATGATTAACTTGATTTTATTAATTATATCACCGTGTGTTTACATCCTTATCCCTCGCGTTAAACATTATCGCTATCTAACGATTTTATCTGGATGTTTCTACTTTTATTTGCAAAATATGTGCGCTTGTAAATTATAGAAATAGTGGAAACATGAAAATCTCTAAATGCAGAATTTACCAATTATATACACCAATGTCAGTTATGAGGAAGTGCGTGTTTACATTTTCTCTTGACATGTCGTCTTATGTCTGTGCAACTCATTTTTAGCTGGTTATAAAAGAGAGACGCAGGTTAAAGCGAACAAAGACAAATTTTGCTTTTATTCAACAACAATCTATTTTTGAATTTCATTCTTCTTTACAATTTTAAAATTAAAAGCGTTGCTTTGTCAAACGTTTTGGAGTAAAAATAAAACAAAACAGAAATCTCTTGATTGATTGATTGATTGTTTGGCTTTTTTATGGCGCAAGAGCATCTGGGCTATACTGCGCCAAAGAAATTTCTGTTTCTCTCTCTCTCTCTCTCTCTGTGTGTGTGTATATGGCGTAAAAAAATTTTCATGAAGCTGATAACGTTAGTTATCAAGACACTTAGTAAATTATATTTAAACAGAAAATTGAATGAATTTGGAATAAAAATTAAAAGAAAAAAACTGAAAGTAATATAAAGAAGAAAAAAAGGTTATACAAAAGTATGTAAGGGATATAAGCATAATTAGTTAAGCTTTTACGGCGTTTTTTACTCTTCACTTCCTCCAGATAAAATAGATTTCATTTTATTATTTTTTCTTAATCTTGTTTCATATTCAGATAAATGGGAATGTGTTTTAGTAATCTACTCAATTATGATGCAGTAACTTAAGTGAAAATTGAATCGAAGTTTGTAAATAAGGTCTGCATTGATGAATTATAAATATTATCTCTAATCGATGAATTATAAATGTTATTTGTACCGATAAATTATAAATGTTACTTGCAGTTTATATTATGAATATTAAAAACATTATAAACAGTGGGTGTATCGAAGAATTATAAATATACACATGTGTTAACCCCAAGAAGGGTAGTCATAACCTACAACCCTCACAAAAAAAAAAAAAAGAGCGCCGCCCATGGACCTCGGTGGCTGAGCAAGATAGGACACTCGGGTTCATCTGCTGGCCAGGCCGATGTCTCTTTTTTTCTCAAAAACAAAGCACACTCTAGTTTAGGCTAAAAAACGCAGGTGTCAAAAACGTTATCCAAATAGTATTTATATTGATGGATTAAACAAATTTTCGATATACACTCTATAACAAAAAAAATCGACGCACCAAGAAGGAATTGTCCGATTGCGATAAAAATTGGTGGATGTGAAGAACATACATAGAAAAAGAAACGATTAACCCGCGAGCAGGCGCGCGGATTCGAGGAACGCGCGCGGGGTGATTTGCACCCCATCTAATTATATAGCATTATTTCATTAAAAACGTCCAATTTTACAATGAACAATAAGTGAAAAGTTCGCTTTATCACCCTACCCCAAAGATTGTGACTTTGAAAGTAACAGGGTGGAGTTCGGCCAGTTTCAAAAGCAAGGGTGGGCGGTTCTTTTCACAAATTGTAAGTTGTGGGGTGCGAAACACACCCCACGCCTGCTCGCGGGTTAAAATTTCCGAACAATTGAATGATTTATTGCAAAGTTTGGCCGTTACAAAGGGAGGAAATCAATAAGGCGTTGGTCCACCTCTGGCCTGGATGCAAGCTGTCACCCGGAGTGGCATAGACTGATAAAGATCCCGGATGGTGTCCTGCGGAATTTCTTGCCAAATTGTCTCCAACTGTCGGGCTAAATCGTCAACATTCCGGGATGGTTGCAATCGCCTTCCCATAGCATTCCAAATGTGCTCTATAGGAGAGAGATCAGGAGACCTAGCTTGCCAATGAAGTGTTTGGCAATCTTGATAACAATTCATAACAACACGTGCCGTGTGCGGCCGGGCATTTTCTTGCTGAAACGTAAGTTCAGAGTGTCGCAGAAGGAACGGTAACACAACCGATCGTAGAATGTCGTCTACGTACCGCTGTGATGTAAATGTGCCAGAAATTACCAGCAAAGGGGTCCGGTATCAAAGGAGATGGCACCCCGGACCATAACGCCCTGTTGTGGGCATGTATGGCGTGCGGTAGTAAGGGAAGGATCCTCATGCCTCCTTGAACGTCTCCAGACAAGTCTGCAGTTGTTGTCAGGACACAGTTGATAACGGGACTCGTCTCTAAAGATTATACGTCCCCAGTCAGTGCAGTTCCAAGTTGATTGAGCCTGGCGCAACTGTAATCGGACTTCACGGTGTAAAGGCGTGAGAGGTAAGCGGCGTAACGGTCGGCGCGAGCGTAAATTCCGCTCTCTCAGTCGTCTACAGAGGGTCATGTTGGACACATGTGTGCGGGCCACACGTTGGATAGTTGATAACGACGAATCCGGTGCTGTGACAGCTGCTCTGACAATCGCTCTGTCTTCCCGTTCTGTTGTGGCCCTAGGTCGACCGCTGCCATCCCGACGCTGACATCTGCCGTTGTTGACCCACTCTTGCCAGCACCGTCCAATCGCCGCATCGCTTCGACCCACATGTCCAGCGATTCTTCGATTCGTCCAACCAGCCTCTTTCAATCCGATAGCACAACCTCTTTCAAACTCTGACATATGCTCGTAATGAGCACGAATCTTTCGGCGAGGCATTGTTACAGTCGACGTAAGATATCCGCAGTCAAAATGCAACAGAAATTTTGACCACATATTGAGAATCGCTCCTTATATACACCTGCTGAATGCGCAGTTCCGATGCGCTGGAGTTCCCGCTATTCATTCATTGGACACCAAATTTTAATCATTTGCATGTTCGGTCAAAATGTCTTTGCATACGAAATTTCATTACAATCGGACAACTCCTTCTTGGTGCATCGATTTTTTTGTTATAGAGTGCATTTTAAGTACATATAAATATAGAGGTCACTGGGTATGCAGTGGGGTGTCACTGAGGTCATAATCCCATTCCGATGTCATTTGTATTTATATATATATATCAAATTTTATTTCAAATTCATTCATTCAAATAGAATTAACAATCATTCCTATCATTCATTACAGCACGGTATATATGTATATGTACACACAAACCCATAAACATGTTTTAGCTCTGTAAACCCTCCCCCACCAACCCTTGAGCAATCTCTGCGTGCTGTAATGAATGATAGGAATGATTGTTAATTCTATTTGAATGAATGAATTTGAAATAAAATTTGAATTTAATGTTAGCGAGGAATGAAAGGGAATTTTTACAAGTTGTCAATTTAAAATTTTATTCGTTGTTCATATATGTATGCTGACATATTTGAGAGAGAGAGAAAGAGACAATAAATATTTTGCCGGCATTTAATAAAAATGTCAATTTATTACTGCGTTCGTAACATATTTGTTATTTATTCGTAAACCTAGAACTACAAATTGCACGAGCATCAATTCAGCGTGACTTGTTTGAAAGATAAAAAACTTCAAAATTTTGGTTCGCGGCAAATATATTAAAAAAAAAGTAAAAAAATAACCGCAGAACCGCTTCTTTTTCTGAGTATTTCTTAAGGCAAATGCTAAAAATATTTCACTTGAATGGCGAACACTTTTACCTTCAAATCGTTTTTATAGTTTGAAAAGGTGAATTTATCTCGACTGGAATTTCTCCAACCAGTCAAAAACGCGAAAAAAACTGAATTTATATAGACTATCTGCGCACGAAAAATACCGTTTACGCACTAAAAGAGTAATTCACTGCCAGTGTATAAAAGCGCGCAAGAACCATTTTATTAAATGGAGTGGTTGAACAGGGAACTCTTTCGTGCATTCGTTAACCTTTGAATGCGCGTTTTCAAAGCCACGAAATACAAGTTTTCAAGAGATGTATTTAAACGTAACACTTGAAAACAGGGAGTAACCTGTTCCCGTTAAAACGTCGCTTCTCTTCATGATACGTTTTATTCATATTTTAACTTCAAAACTCAATTTAACGTTTAATAAATTTTGATTGTCCTATCATTTTCGCTTTCTTTTTGGTTTTACGGCTCAAAGACTACAGTGGTCATGCTGCGCCGGGACCTACTGTTTTCCGAGGAATCCGAACCTCTTAAGGCCTAGGGAACCAAACCCCGGACTACAGTGAGCAGTGCGATCTTTATGAGATCTCTGAGTAAGCGTTCTTTTTGCACTGCTGGGAGTCGAACCCGGATTAGCCGCGCAATAGGAGAACGCGTTACCACACTGCGCCACCGCAGGGCCCTATCATTTTCAGGTTATAAATAATTTCTCCCGTTTAGTTCTAAACACGTATTATAATTTGTATAACATATATAAACCTCATACAGACAACATATATGAACTATAAATAAACAATTGTTTGCATATATCACTTTATATAGTGAAATATTCGTATAAGAATAATCAGTGGCGTAGGCAGAAAGTTCATAAGGGGAGGGTTATAGGCTTAATGGGAGGGGTTACAGAGCTACAACTCATATATTCCTATGTTAAATATACAAAATTTCATTGCAATGGGGGGTTACAACTCCCAAAACCTCCCCCTGGCTACGCCTCTGAGGATAATAAATCTATAATGATATTTTCCGCCGATTCCTATATATATAAATCATATTCAACCTTGTATATAACGATGCTTTTTCCCGATCTCTTGAACATCGTTATAGATGTATTTATAAACTCCTATAAACATGCGGTTTTCCTAAAATATCTGCATTGCAAATGACTATCTATACAGAATTTCAACAGCTTTTTTGGTCTGTTGTTCACTCGTGGTTAGTTACATATCACAAAAATACTAAAAAGACCAACTTAGCTAAAATAGTTTAAACTAATCCTCTGTCATCTTACAAGCATACCAATCCGAGCTCAGCAAGTGAAAACACGTGCCATTTTAGATTCTAAGGATCTATGGTGTTAAGCTCTTCTAAGAATTTCAAGTTTAAGTAAAGATATTTCTGTATTCGTGTCGTATAACGCAAAGAAAATTGGCATTATTTTGTACCGGGAAATTCCTCTAATACTCCGAAATTTCTTCGCTTAAGGCAGAGGCTCCCAAACCCTTTTCTGAGTCGCGGAGCACTTTACGTTTGATACGGAGCAGTATTGTCTTCTGTATGCCAAAGGAGCAGATGTTCATTTTTAACTGCTTTCCATTAAATATATTTTTCAAGTTGTTAGTCGATATTTTATCCGATTAAAAATGCACGAATTATTTTTCGATCTTTAAAAAGCTTAATTTTTTTCATTGAAAAAAATAATTAAAATTTTAAATACCGTTTTCTCGGGACATCAGTTTTACACGGATTTTTGGCATAAGAGCTGCATTATTTTCATCTAACACTTACACAGGTACTAAATCCAATGACAACAGTATTTGACGATGGAAGATATTTTTAAATATATTTTCGCGTGGTTCTGAAAAGATGGGAGTAGGAAAAAAATCTGATTGGAGTGACATATGACCTGTATTTCAGTTTACAATGACTGCTACATACACTAATTCCAAACTAAATTCTGTAATTCCTACCCAATACTTACCTGTACACAGTTCTTGGTCGCACCATCTTACAATTTTAAGATTTCGCCATTTTTTTTTCGAATAGATTCGCAGGGCACAGTTGGAAGAAGAACAACCGACTCAGAGGATCCCACCTCAGACAGGGGATCCACAGAAAACTATCGGCAACCTCTTGGTACTTGATGGAACGACACTCGGACAAATCTCATGATAGCTAAACGCTATCTCACAGACTTAAACGAAGCCAATCATCAACTTCGTCAAACTATCATGACTACTACAACGATGATCTTCAAAGTCGATTATCTCCAATTGCTGAACATTTCATTTGAAACGGCTTCGTTTAGAGTGAAGCTTTTTTTTTTTTGCGATTGAGAAACTGTTGCTGTTTAAGGGCTGCTTGTTAAAAGAAGCAGTTTTGGCGTATTGCCACCCATCTCCTGGGCTCAACAAGTGCTCAGCAGACGATAAAATAAAACAAAACCCTGATGAAAAGACCTCTAAGCAAAATGGATTTTGAAAAGAGAGAAGCTAGAGTAAAAACAAAGCGTCACTATAAATGGGAAAGTTTCCAGCTCTCTGAGAACATATGCTTCGTTTGTTCCATCAGTGGTAGGGAAAATGGAAGATTTTTAAAACGTCGTGTCATAAAATAGATGGATTTTTGCTATAAAGTTATTTTGGAAAGTAGCTCATTTTTATTGGAGTAGTAATAGTAGTAGTAGTAGGAGTGGAAAGCTTTATGTTACTTTAAATTATTGATCATCCATTGGGTTATTTTTGGAATTTTCTTAGATCCTTAATAAACTGCACATTTTTTCGTTGATTTTGTAATTAAACATTGATAATTAAGGAATTAACGGAACGAATTAATTACAAGTGTGCAATTGTAGGAGCGTTATAAAAATGTCTCATTAATTATTTATATTACCTGTGCATTACATTAATGAATATTACATAATTAATGTATGAAATGATAACAGAACTTGTGCATATGGAATCAATAAAAATGCAATAGAGTAATAATCAAAAAATTTTAAGAAATGCAAAAGATTTGAAATTGCTGAATTATATAGAAATATTAGAGTATAAATGTGTAGATTATTGGAACAGTTCACCAGATAATTACAAGAACATTAATAATAGTGGTTTATTCAATAAAAAATTAGAACATTACTACTGAGGAGACTAATGGATTAATGGATAATGTAGTGGATTAGTGAATGATCTTTAGCTAGTTAAACCTCTAATTTCTTCTGTGAACCAATCACAACTAACAGTACACATGGTTTACACACGTAACAGTACGTTAATATTCATCTTGCTAACTTAAACCAATGATAAAATGTACATAGTAATAACGTATAGTCTATGAGGGGAAAAAGGTAAGCTGTTATTTATATGTGATATTAGATATGTTGTATTGTAATTTTAGTAAACTTTCACATAATATTTATACATACCAACTGTGACAAATAAATTTATAATTATCGTTAATAATAATTAGAGTGAAAATTACTTTATTCTACAGTATCTAACATAATTATGGGTGAGAATTATTAGATTACATGAGCGTTGCCTTCTTGGAGCCATGAAAATGCAAACGATTATTAGATTACGTAGATTACGTAGATTAGAACAACATTACGTAGATTATTAATCATCATAAAAATAATGGGCTTTGTTAGCCATTTTGTTTTGGGTAGCAAATGCGGTATTTAGAATTGCAGAGGTCATTTACTAATTACTAATACATTTACTGGATAATTCGTGAAGAAAAGGTTTTTCTTTTTTCTTTACGAACGTTTCACCATCTAACCATGCCGTAACATCGACATTGCTATTACTACGCCTAAAAAACGACGATAAAAATGATTTCGTAATTTAACTTTACACCTATAATTCGTTCCCGAAAAATAGTCCGGTGGTACCGTTAGAATTAACGGGAGCGGATGTCACAAACAGCCCAGCTGATTACAGCAGAGGGGAGGATGTTATTTCAAAACTGTGGATTTTAGCGAACGTTTGTCTGGGCCAAAAACCAGTTCTGAAATGACGTCCTCCCCTCTGCTGTAATCGGCTAGGCCGTTTGTGACGTCAGCTCCCGTTATTTCTAACGGTACCATCGGACTACTTTTCGTGAACGAACTATAGGTGCAAAGTTCACCATCTAACCATCCCATAACATCGACCTTACCATTATTACGCCTAAAAAGTTGATAAAATTCGTTTCTTAATTTAATCGACGTAATGTTCGATTTGTAAAAATAGGTGTAAAGGATTAAGACTAATGGACTCGTGCTTATCTTCAATTGCTTTTGGAACACATGGTACACTTATTATTTACTGTCCAGAACAAATCCCGGTGCAAAAGTTTTCTAATAAATTAGCACTGACCTCCTGAATTTCGAGTTAGAAAAGCAGACTTCAGTAGGAAATTACCGAAGGCAGAAAATTAGGAGTTTAGTACTGAATGCCAATTGATCCAATGAAAGACAATAAGGGCCGAAAAAGAAAAAAGCTAATGGTTATCACACAAGAAAGCTGGACTCTCGAAAAAGGTAAGATTCATCAAAGAAAGGCAGAGTCTTTGTTCTCCTCAGAAGAATGGCTGTTGACCTCCTCGTATTAATTAGAGCCCATGAACCGCTAACCTTCAGTTTGTCGTTGAGGACACTCGACTTCTGAAGTAACTTTATTTCACTATTTTCGCTCTAATAAATGTGCCGCCATAGTTTGCAACGGCATAATAACCAATTCTTCATCATTAGTTTTATAAGATTTCATTTATTTAATGCAACGACTTTACGAAGCAAGAGAAAGAGGGAGATTGTTCCAATTCTATGTCGTTCGAATAGTTGAATCATTGAAAGAAATTTCACATTAAACTTTCTCAAAATTCACGGAATGATTTACTTCGTAACAAGAGCTGTTTGACGCTCTACTTTTTTTCAAATTTCCAATGAATTCAGCAGCACAGGCTCACCATGAGGCAGCCATTTTTAATTCGATAACGATACAATCGATGCAAGTCCGGTGCCAAAACATAAAACAAAAATAAGTAGTTGTTCTAGTGTTGCCATGTGCTCCATCAATATCCCTTATTGAAAACTAAAACTCCATTACAACAAACCTGTTCCATTTGCACCTCAATGATTTCCTAAGGTTTTTCTCCACGTTTTGTCCCTTTCAATTCCTGTCTCACGTTTCTTAGTTCCGACTCTGATTTGCCGTTTGACTGACTTTCCGCATTCGAAAAGACGTTTCTGTTTCTCTCGGAGGAGTCCCCCTCCCGACCCTCCCTTTTCTTCAAAACATCTGCTTTTCGCCGAAAAAATTTGGTATTTTGTTCTCGGTTATGGATTTCTTTCCTTTTTCAAACTACTGAAAAATACTGAGTTTTTTTTCCCATTTGGTAAAAGCGCGATCGTATATCTAGATCAATATAAAATATTTAAACGAAAAGATATTTGAATAAGGTAGTTTTATGAAGTTAAATTTAAAATAGGGTTCGAATGAATGAATGTGTACGCACGCATGCATGTAATGTATGTATGTATGCATGTGTGTGCGCGCGCGCGTGCGTGCGTGCGTATGTATGTGTATGTGTGTAATGTATGTATGTACAGGGTGTCCCAAAAATGACTGGCCTATTTGAAAAATTAATTACGAGAAGGACGGGAAAAGATGCACTGTTTGCTGCACGGTGCTTGGGAAAACAATAAATTTTCGATCAGATAGGAAAACCGGAACAAACATCTCTATCGCTTCCTTCCTTTTCTTTTTCAAATAAGCCAGTCATTTTTGGGACACCCTGTATATGCGTGCGCGCGCGTGTGTGTATACGTGCGTACGTGTGCGTGCGTGCATACATATGGCTAAGCGTTTCTCCTTTTATGTGATAAACAAGCCCTAATAGGGTAGTGTTTTTTTTATGTAGTAGTAACAATGACGTGTAGTGCTAATAACAATATGACGATGATGGGTTAAGGTGTATGCTTTTAAATATAATATGGAATTCAAAGGAAAAATTTGTCAATCTCCTTATTGAATTGTGGTTTGGTTTCTCTTTTTAGGTGTCGACGTACAACTCAAGAGGTGACAGATCGTCTCGAGGGGATAAGACTTTGAGTGCGATAGTGAGGTGTGGACAAGCAGTACATGCTACAGTAGAGCGGTTCGTTTCAGTAGGAGAGGCCATTGCCGACGACAATTCAGAAATTAAGATTGACATGTACGAAGCGTGCAGGGACGCTAGAGCAGCAGGTAATAATAAATCGCATTGTTCAAAGAGGACCGATGTCATTAATTACGTCGTTTCCCTTGACTATTACACCAAGTTCTTTACTTGACATTATTATGGCATAGAAATTTCTGGATTGCCGTTCCATCGGCAGTAGTTTCAACTTTATGTCGTTTCACGAAAGTGCTTAGATTTTGGTCGTATTCCAGAGAAATTATTAAACGTACATTGAAAATTATAACTCTTATGCTGTGAATTAAAAATTATAACTTGCATGCTGCAAATCATAAATCTATAACTATTATGTTGTTAATTATAAAATTATAATTTTTATGCTGTAAATTATAAAATCATAACTATTGTGCTATAAATTATAAAATTATAAAATTATAACTCTTATGTTGTAAATTATAAAATTATAAATTATATGCTGTAAATTATAAAACTTATATAACACATCATAACCCATATTCTGCAAACTGTCACTGCTACTGTTATTATATAATCTTCCATTAAGCTTTCTTGCGGATACCCACATCTTTGTCAATGTGCATTTAGTTAATGTCAAATAGTGTATCGTTCCATCATATACGATGCACTCCATTCACCTACATGTAGATAACACGTATGCTATCTGCGAAATAGTACTACCTACTTACTATACAGAGAATTCAAATACATTCGTACTTTGCTATGCATTTAGCGTTAGAGGTTTGGCAAAAAGGAAATTCAGTTCATTTGACTGCACTATGAGTCCGACTTCTTTCTTTATTTGAATGGAACAGTATGATTTCAGCGTTGTTTCGAACCCACTGGTTCGATGTATGACTGTCAAGTTGCATCGTTATATCCGATATGAATTTCCCTACTTAGAATCTATGTAGACTACCAAATTTCTGTCGTTATAGCAGGTTTCATCATTATATACAATGTTGTTATAACCAATATATTTATTATGAAGTAAAATAAGAAACCAAACTTATTAAAAAATTCCGTCGTTATATTCGGTTAATCGTCATAGCTGGCGTCGTTATAAAAACGATTTTCACTGTGTGTATACAGGGTGAGTTCAATCCACACCTTCGATATATTTTTGAAATCCTTATGTTATTATAATCGTTGTTTGGTTGAAAAATGGATTTTTTTTTTTTTTTCGAGCGGACCATGTTTGTTGATTCAGCCAATCATGGGTTAGTGGAAGCCAACCTTCTTTTCAAGATTACACGCCCACTTGGCGAGATATTCGACTTGTAGAGCCAAATTAGTATAAGATTTATTACGGCAGTATTTCGTTATGACGGAAAAAAAGGTTTAATTATTGGTTTTATGACTATTCAACGCGGAATAGACTGAACGGAATGATTTCATATTTTTGCTAGAAACTGATTACGCATATAATAAATTGGGTAGAAGTGAATTGTGATAAAAGTGTAATATACAGTATTGGTCAAGAAAGCTCCCCAGACTCTTAAATACAATTTGCGAAACGCAAACAAAAGCAACACAAACGAAAGCACACAAAAGAAACACAAACAAAAAGCAAACGAACCACTTCGGCTGAAATTATTTCACGAAAACATTCACGTGCGGGACTGTAAAAAAAAAAAAATGAGATACTGAAATTCAGAGTACGTTGATATGCTATTAGCATTAGGAAAATGCGATGAAAACGCCAGTGTGCAGCACGGTTATACGCCCAACGACATCCAAATCGAAGACATCCACATAAAACTGTATTTAGTCGCTTAGTTAGGCGAGCCAGGGAAACTGGACAAATTTCGGTAATCCTAATTTGGGGGGTAATCTAAAATCAGTACCCTTGAATGTAGAACAAGCTGTTTTCTTAGCTGTTGCGCAGAATCCAGGACGAAGTAGTCGCTCTTTGGCACGAGAATTTCAAGTAAGTCAGCGTGCTGTGATATCCATTTTACACCGAAAATTGTTTCATCGGTACCATTACACGCAAGTTCAAGCGTTAGTAGCCATTGATCCTGCAAACAGGGTAACATTTTGTGAGTGGTTACTTCAACGTCACCCGAGCTTGTTTAAGCCGTATTTTGTGGACCAATGAAGCATGTTTCAACTAAAATGGGATTTTTAATGTTCATAACGGCCATTATTGGTCATTAGAAAATCGCCATGTTGTTCACGAATCTGTGTCACGGACGAAATTTATTGTAAGCATGTGGGTTGGAATCATCGGGATCACTCTTGTTGGGCCTTATATTCTACCCAATAGATTAAATGAGCCAAACTACTTGACGCTTTTGAGGGAAGTTTTGTTAGAACTGCTGAACAACAGTGTTTCTCAAGAACGTCAAGACAGAATGTGATTCCAACACGATGGATGCCCCGCCCACTATGATGTTCGGGAATTTCCTGACAAATGGATAGGTAGAGGAGGTCCAGTAGCATGGCCCCCAAGATCACCTGATCTCACGCCATTAGATTTTTTTTATGGGAACATATTAAAACTCTTGTGTACAGAACACTACTGACTGGGATCGAGGACCCCGTGGCGAAATTTCAATCTACTTTCGCAACTATAAATTTCGACATGCTACGTCGCGTTCAACATGACATTGTAAGGCGAGCGTTTTCTTTCCGCACAAATAACGGCGGCCATTTTGAACAATTGCTGTAAAGAAAACAACAATTTTTCTTTCTATTTGAAATGACACTTGTTTATTATTTTTATTAGGTATTTTTTAATTAATGTACATAATGTTAAGCTAACTGTTGTAAAAAATAATGTTAAGCGTTATTAGTTCAATTCAGTGCAAGTTGCTAGTGCTTTTTAGTACAAAACGTACTTTTTCATTTCTCAGTAGAGGAAGTACATTTTTTTTGGAACCTTATTATTGATCTATTAACTACGTATTATGATCAAATACTCGCCTAGTCTTCTTAAGCATTAATAAGCATTTTGGATAACGTTGTTCTATTCACTGGATTTCATAGTGCCCCAGTGGCGTAGTTGTTTAAGGCGTCAGTTTGACAACTCATCAGGTGCGGGTTCATATCCCTTGTACGTCCTTGTTTTTCTTTGTAAGTATCGCGTGGTTCAGAAGTCACGTAAAACCAGCGATCCTGTATCAGAT
Source organism: Dysdera silvatica (assembly GCA_006491805.2). Taxonomy (NCBI): domain Eukaryota; kingdom Metazoa; phylum Arthropoda; class Arachnida; order Araneae; family Dysderidae; genus Dysdera; species Dysdera silvatica. The sequence continues at coordinate 45,729,427 of QLNU02015359.1, read as the reverse complement.
AACCCATGATGTAGCTTTTGAACATAAAAGTATCAAACAAACCAACCATTGGATTCATTAGGATTTAAGAGTAAGTACAATAAGATAATACAGTCGAAACCGCATATATGCAAATGGACTCGGCAACGAAATTCTATGCATATAAGCGGGTTTCGCATATAAGCGAGTTTCGCATATAAGCGGGTTTTACATAAAAGCGGTATTCTCTGAACTATAGCGTGGAAATAATTTGCTCATTAAATTTTTAATGAATTTTATTATTAAATTAGATATTCTTATTTCTAATTTTATAAATCATACACATTATTTCAATATTTATAATGTACAGTACTATTACTCTAGTCATAAAAATAGAAAGTAATGTAATAGTAATTACATTAAAATAGTTATTACTGCATTTGTGAAGAAAATCAGTGAACTTTATTTGCCGGCATGGATGCTCTGATGACTTATTAAAAATTTGACATTTTAAAGTATTAACGTTTTTCATATTAAAATTGTTTGACCTTAAATAATCTTGCAAACGCATTAAAGCAGAAACAATTTATTTACGAGTATGCACATTTTTCACTTCATTTGGTACCATTTCTTCCTCTACAGTATCTAAGATACCTTTAGCATTTATGACAATGAATATCTTCATTGGTAAGTTCACCATAGCAATGCAAATCGTAATCAACTTTGATAAAATCATTAAATTCTTCTTCTGAAATCTCTGTTGGGATTTCCACTATCGGTTTTTTATCTTCAAGTAACTCATCACATTCAACCAGACAAGAAAATGCAGCTTTTCTGACATAATTTCGTATCGTTGTGGCTGTGACTAATTTCAAAGACTACTTGATGATATTCACTGCTTCCCAGACGTTAATTGTTTTTGGAAACTTTAATAAGGACTCTTCGTCAAGAAAAAGAAGCTGTTTGCAAATAATTTGTCACTGGTGTAAACCTTGAAAGCACCTGTTATAATTAAAAATAAGGGTTGCCAGCTATTTAACATGGATGAAAACTTGTTCATAAAGTTTGTTTGCATATATCCGGTTTAAATTCTATAATAAAACATTCGTTTGGCTTCAAAAATACTTGCATGTATGCGGTTTTCTCATGTATAAAATCGCAATTAAGCTGGTTTAGATAACATTAAAAAGATAAGAGAAAATTTGAAGCTCGATAATTTGCATGTATGCGATCTTCGCATATATGCGAACTGCCTATGCGCGAGTTCGACTGTAACATCATCGAATTGGAGGTTTATTTTTAGGATATTTTGTAAAAAGCAACGGTAATTCGCTTATTCCAATTCAAAACACCGAAGTTAGGCACCGCTAGGCGAGTTTAGAACAAAGTTTGTGACCTCTTTGGATTTGTCAGTATATTGTTGAGTGTTGACTTAAGTTCGAATCGTAGCTGCACGGTGAAATTCGCAAGAAAACGAGTATTCATTTGTGAGCTCATCCCATAATGCTGATGGACTGGCTGGACTGACAAGGAACCCCCCACCCCGAGCTCACACGCCGAATCTAACGAATTTAATTCAATTATAATTACGCGCTATAAGAAATCTAACGTGTGAAAATTAACAGCTATCTCTTCAGATTAACGCTAAAAATAATTAATGAAATATGAGTTTGAGTTGACAGAAAAGAGACTTCATCGCCACTTGGAGTCTTCTAATTTCTTTCATACATACATTTTTAAAAGATGCGTGTAATGAAGAGCTGACACGGTGAATCATAGGGGTCACGCGACCCCCAACAATATATTTTTCACTGTAAAGAATTTAAACTCTCGTGATAAATGAAGGGTGTTATTCCAAGACCATGGCAAATTCTGTCCTTGGTTCTCCAAAACCGAAGTCTGTGTCCGCCCCTGCTTGTAATGTAGGCAATTTAGCATAAGTGCTGTCACGGTTTATCTACAACAGCGATTCGCTGTATTCCTGACAGTATGGGTGCTGGTATGAAATATATTATTAAATATAAATATTTCTTCGTTTACAACCAAACCTGTTGCAATTACTTTCCCATAATTTTACAAAGCTTCGATAAATTAATTTTTGAGGTTTATGTCTCCTTCTGAGTACGGGGAAAATGTCATATTATTCGAAGAAAATTTCTCAAAAAGCATCTAAACCACATTAAATATATTTATAGTCTGTTCCATGTTATCCTCATACGGATAAATAGAATACAAGCGATACTTCGTTACAGAATTTTTAAAATAAAAACAAATGCTTCTCTTATGCACGAATTGAATTGTAACTTGCAATGTGATTATAAAAATTAAAGTAATTTGTTTTCTGCTATGACTTTCAGAAATAAAATAAAAAGAATATAGAACTTCAATTTAACAAATAGAGAAAAAAATAACTTTACAGCTACTTCAAAATCTAATACATTTAAATTTAACAAGTTAACGCAATCACGCTGTTACTGGACGTATTCTAAACTTTTAAAATACGACTTCACGTTCGCCATTCACGTTTTTCATTTTAACACTTAATTTTTCGATTACTTGGGGGGGTGGGGTGGAGATAACTCCTAATTTTCACACATTAAGGTTTGTTTTTAATGTGTCTACATTAAGCTCAATTAAATTCGTTAGATTCGGCATGTGAGCTCCGAGGGTGGGGGAGGGGTTACTTGTGAGTTTTCCTGACTTTCTCAGTCTGTAATCTAAATACGAGCCAATCTCCTAAAAATTCCTCTAATGAGGCAATCCTCTCTATCTCTCCAAGGGGAGCCGGTGCTTACACGCTTCTCCCCACTTCCTAAGTCCTTTAATAACTTGAGAAAAGCAAGAAAAGTTGAATATTATATTCAAATTTAGCCTTCTTATAAAGACCGAAGTATAGGAGGGGGCAACATAGGGTGAAGTCCAGGCCCCCACCACAAGTAATTAATAGGCTACGTATTTTTGTACGATATGAAAAGGAATATTGACTTTGTGCCAGTGAAACTCGTAACGTGTCTTATGTTCAGTGTATCTATTGGATAAAGAGAAAAAAAAAAAATTCAACGTTTTAGACAATAAAATTTTTTAGACAAAAAAATACAATGTTTTTTGTTCAAACATTTTATAAGGGGTTATGGGTGTACTAAGAAGCGGGGAGAGTTTCGACAATCAAAATTTAATTGTATACAGGAAAACAAAAGGTCAATGGAGTTATGACCCCACCAACCCCTCCTCCGTGTGTTATTACTAACAGTTTTTATGTTGCAACTACCAAATATTCAGAGTCGGACATTAGCTGAAGCCATCCCCTCCCCCCCACACACACAACCATCAGTTTTTAAACACAAAAAGATAAAAAGTATTACTACTGATAGGTTGTACGAAAAGTGCTCATGAACTTACTTTACAACTTTGTAATAATTTTATGAAAGACGCTGATTGGAGCGGAGCTTGCCTACCCTCTACCCACAAAAAAAATAAAATTAATTGATGAGCTTCGGAACCATTGATTAGTTGTAATATCATCAATCAGATAATAACAATTATTAACGCTGTATTAGGGTAAAAGGTCACTAAATTAAAAATTTACAGGACGGTGCATAAGCATTCCCAGAAAGTGGAAGGGGGTGAGGTTTATTTCAACCCACAATCCAGAATATTAACCATGTTTAAAAAAAATGCACGTCAAAACCTAGACAATGATCAGCCCCCGCCGTCAGGACGGCCGTCTGGGACGTGTCAGCTGGTGCCATTTTGCAAAGCGTTTTAATAACGATAGACAAAGGAGGAATTTGAAAATAGTGATAGGCAGCCAATTCTAAAAACTGTTCATCTTCGCTTGTAAGAATACTATAAATTTTACTTTTGTTGTTCGTAACACGGTGAAGACAGCATGCAAAGTTGCCAAATTGGGCTTACCCTTTGGCCGATAGTATAGAACTAATGAAAAGGTTATCTTGGAAAAATAAACAACCCAGTTGTTACTCGTTAGCGCCTATTGGTGAAACTAGTCCAATCAGTGAACAGATGGCTATTTCAAAAATGTTTCTCTAGTGCGGACTCTGCCATATATATACCATCTTACTTCACATTTGACCGTGATATCTACCGGGGAGAGAGGGGGTCTTCTAATATATATATATATATAGTCGAATTCGGGTATAGCAACATTTAAGGGATTACCAAAATTTTGACGCTTTAACCGAGAAATAAGCTGGATAAATAGGCTCGTGTGGAGACCAGAATTTTGACATAATAACTGGTTTGCCCTTACAACTGAGTTCAACTGTATGTACAGAATGTTTGTTCTTTAGGTTCTATGATCGAGCACTTGTGCGAGGTTCAGCACGACGACGGTGGTCAGCTTCGTCCTTACGCGGACAAGTATCACTTGGCACGGGCAGCTCGTTCCCTCCTTTCGTCGATAACCAGAGTTCTTCTACTCGCAGACACCGTCGTTGTAAAGCAGCTACTCAACAACAAGG
>QLNU02015359.1:45711248-45724888 GCA_006491805.2 Dysdera silvatica | reverse complement strand
ACACGAGTGGGCCTTCGGTTCCGAAAGCCCATATCAATGATGGTTCGTTGAACAGTTCGCACGCTGACACTTGTTGATGCCCCAGCATTGAAATCCGCGGCAATTTGAGGAAGTGTTGCACGTCTATCTCGTTTAACGATTCTCGTCAGTCGTCGAAGGTCCCGTTCTTTCAAGGTCTTTTTCCGGCCGCACCGCTGTCGGAGATTTGATGTTTTACCGGATTCCTGATATTCACGGTATACCCGTGAAATGGTCGTACGCGAAAATCCAAATTTTGTCGCTATCTCGGAGATGCTATGTCCCATCTCTCTTGTGCCGACTATAACGCCACGTTCAAAATCACTTAAATCTTGATAACCTGCCATTGTAGCGGCAAGAACCGATCTAACAGCTTTGCCAGACATCTCTTGTCTTATATAGGCGCTGCCGACAGCATCGCGTTACGCTGATTGGTTGCAAAGCTCCGTTATTTGCATACGCACGCCTGTACCAGTTTTTCTGGCACTTCAATGTATTAATATAATGTAATTCTTAGCAGCCTTTCTTAAGTTTTGTAATTGATGGCTTTTAGAATTTTTCAATTTAACCAATTCTAATTAGCCAAATTATACATTTAATTAGCGCATATCAGTAAATAAATTCATAAAATTGAACTATAATGACTAATAACAATTTTTTAATAAAATTATGTTAATGTTTTTAAAGTTGCAATCTAAATAAAAATACTTTAATAAATCGCATGATTTACGAAAATGATAAAAGATGGAGATGGGGTTACTATCTACTAAATTAATATTACATATAATGATTTTTTTGTTAGCAACGCGAATCAATCAACGATCGAAACGTGATTTAGTTGTGGCGCCATCTACTGGTAGCTTATGTATATTATACAGCTTTCGATCGACGATGTGATAGAAAGAAAACAGAAAAAAAATTACAGTCGAGCCCGCATATAACGAAGTCGCACGGGACACTCAAAATTATTCGTTATATCCGATATTCGTTATATCCAATATAATAGAAAAATAGACTTACCCGTATGTTCTAAAGCAAAATTTTCACACGAAGGCTAAAACTTTATTACATAAGTGCACAGGCGTAGAGTTATATGGGCCCGTGGAGCCTGAGCCCCCAATAATTTAAAATAAATTGTAATTTTACATATATTGTAATGTATAAATATACAAAATATGTGCTCGGGCCCCGCCAATAATTTTGAAAACTCTACGTTGATGCATAAGTGGGAAAAAGTCTGCAACTTCCTTTTGAACAGTTGAATTTACAACGCATTTGTATGATTTTTTTTACAGTGCGCTTAAATCATCACGGCAGTCAATGTTAATAAATTCAATGAACGCACGCGAATTTTGAAAACTGTTTAGGACAGATATTTATGTCACTAATCACTTCAATTTTAACCCTTTGACTGGCCGAAGCGTATATATACGTTTTTCAAAAGCGTTCGAAGAACGGCCGAAGCGTATATATACGTTTTTCAAAAGCGTTCGAAGAACGGCCGAAGCGTATATATACGCCCAAGGCGTAGGCTCATGATACTGGCCGAGACGTATATGAACTTTGCTTTCCTCCCCACTGTGGGACGGAATCTCACGGCGGCTGCCTGCGGTTGACTCCATACTTTACGCCTTTATATACTATATACTATACGCTTTATACTATGCCGCTTCCTTATATATATAGTATATAATGCTTTATATACTATACGCCTTTAGCCCAAACATCCCCCAACTCAAGTCGGATTTAGAAACTTTTCACGTGGGTCTGTTTCGATTCTTCTACTTTTGCTATGCCCGGTACTCCTCATTTTGTTTTCCATGATATAATGGCATATAGGCTGGGCTCAAGGGGAGGGCGATCACCCATCTTCGCCCCTGAATTCTCCAGTACACCCAACTCTGATAATTCGACGGCAAATAACAATAGTACATTCGTTCATCGTGATTCCGTTTGTCAGCGTTTCTGAAGGTCGCGGTGACATATCCATCAAGAACATGGGGAAATAAAGAATAAGACATGTATGTAATATATAAAAAGAACAGAAGACAGTATTGATTTTTTTACTATTTTAGGGCCGCGGAGCTAAAACGGTTGAGAAACGCCCTACGTTTATAATTTCTAAAATATTTTAACTACAACTTCCAAGACAGCTAAATTCAAGTTACTATATTAAAAGTAATCAAAAGTAGATAAGAAAAATTAAAGTAATTGTATTTAAAATATTCGTAAATAAATATTTATTTTTCAACTTTATATATTTTTAATTTTACTTCCCATTGCACATTAGCTGGCACAAGCGTTGTGACATAATGCTAACTTACTTTCATATGAATAACCATAAAGCGGGGTTTGGGCCAATGGGATGGGGTAGGCAAATTTAAAGTTAAATTCGAAATTCTCAAGTTTTGTAGTGAAAATAAATGATTAGAGGTTTATCAGAAACGTATATTATTCTGGTGAACAAAAGCACATTTATAAAATTATTTTTAAATATTTGTAGTGTATTATTGATTTACACCAAAACTATCGAGAAATAAAAAAGTAGATGCTGAACGAAATATCATATATAACGAAAATATAAAACAAATTATAAAAAAGATTTCTTTTAATTTTAAGAATAAAAACAATGACTCTTATTATCGTGAAATTTAAGGTTTATTTATTTTTTACTGAGTTACAGAATAAACATAGTTTTACCGAATACAGTTTGTCTTATCATAATGTTCTATGATAAAATTTAACTTCGTATTCAAATCCACTTAGTTAAAAAAAAACTAACGTTTACCCATTTGCATAATATAAATCTTTTCTGGAAAGAGTATGTGTTATTTAGTAGTTGCCCTATCATGACACTACTTTTGTTTTCACCTTGAAATTCCTTTCATTCAGGCAAAGTCCCCCACCACCACCTGGAAATGTGGTCAGCCACGCAAGGACGTAGTCAGGATTTAATTTATGGGAGGATTCAAATTTTTTTACAAAATAACGAATAAAGGTATGTCACTTTTATCGTAAAGATATATAAATATATAAGTGGTATAGGAAGGGCTCAATGCGCTCAAGCCCCCCATTGTACATCAAAGCGTATTTTCTCTAAGACTGCATCACATGATCTTCTTTGAAGTCACTTGAGGCCCCATGAGATTTGAATTGCTATGCTACTGAAATAGATTACTCAAAAATAAATGAGGAAATACCAATTTTGCCTACAGACATCGCTGTAAATTTTTGATTGTAGTTTTGTCATCAAAATTTGATTTTTCAAAAAGCCCCCATTTAAAAAAAAATAGTTTGTAATATTTCATAACTTTTATGAATTTCATTTACACAAAAAAAAAAACTCATCGCTTCAAAATCGATCAGTAACTCCCATGGAATTTTATCGTAGAAATCTAGTGAAATTACATATATTTTTCATTCAATAAGCATCTGATATTATTAGCAAATTTAAAAGGAATGTGTGAAAAATAAAAAACGAATAAGGATGCGCTAGTTAGAAATTTAGAATATTTCAATTAGGCAAAAAGTTCAAATAATTCAGTTATGATACGAATTACTCATCAAGGTAGTCGCATACGGAAAAACATTATCTTAGTCGTTGTTTTATTTATTGTCAACTCTTTATAAAGAACAAAACTATTCGTACCAAGAAATCCTAATGAAAAGGATTTTAAAAGTAGCAAAAACTTGTTTAGAATAAATAGTGCAATTCCCACTTTACCTATTTTTATATCTTAGTGATTGTTCTCACAATAATAAGATAATAGTTTCTCAACAAAACTGATGAAGTGAACATGGCTTTCTACAGGCCACTAAAATTGTACACTCTGAAAAGGTTTTTGACTCATAATAGTCACACATACGAAATTCGTACAAAAGAATATTTGTCAATCCTTTTTGTTGTTTTGGTAAGAGTCAGCAATGCTGTAATTTACTATTCAGATTTCTTGTGTGAACAAGAAATCCCGTTTTTGAAATTGATTTATGCATCAAAACTTTAATTTCAGATGTAAAGCGAGCGTAAAGAGAGAGTGAGAGATGTAAAGCGAGCGTAAAAGAGTTCCAGACGTAAAGCAATAACGTATTAGCCTGTCAACCTTTCCTGCAAAATAAAAAATCGTCGCCAAGTACGCGATAGACAGCCAATGTTCGTATTTAATCGTAAGTTTACGATCCTTGATTATTTGCGAGACGCCATTTTGTTTGTTTGTTGACATTTTGCAGAATGAGTGCTGTTTCATGCCTGAACCCTGTTTTTTTTTGTTTTTAATAATTTTAGATGGATTATACTCTTCGGTAATTACCAAATGATGAGCATTCTGTGATTTTGTTTTTGCAATGAAAAAGGAATTCTCCTTTCATCGTTTACTGATTCAGGCAATGCACATCGAATGTAATGGAAATGGTCACAAGTCACGAAGCGATGAGCGGGGGGAGGAGATCTCCTCCCAACTCAGTCCCTGTGATTCAGGTAAATGTACTAATTGCGTGAAGTACATCGAATGTGATCCAAACGATTATGAGTCGCAAAACGATGAGAAGGGGTCTCCTTTCGTCGTTTTTCTTATGTAAAATTTTGAAGATATATAATAAAAAATATCATAAATAAATTTTTTAACGATAACTCAGAAAACATTCCTCACTAACGTTATTTAGAATAGAATCTATGTTGTCTAAAAAATCATAAACTTGCGATTTTTTAGACAACAAAAACATCGTAAAGTTACGATTAAATACGAACATTGGCTGTGTAGCGTGCACTTGGCGATGATTTTTTATTTTGCTGAAAAGGTCGACGGGCTAATACGTAAGTACCAATTTCTATTGCACCTAAAACATATAATTATTTAATATCAGAACCAACAAATTGAGAATATGAAAGACAAACATAGGTGAATGTTCGGAAGGAAAGCCATAGAAACTATTCTAAAATCTGATAAAAATTTGCGAGCTCATTTGCTGATGAAAATTATTTTAAAATAATCATAATATTAACCGTATATTTTGATAAAATGTACATTAATATTTTTACCTAGTAATTTAATGCTAGACTATCATGCTTCGCAATAGATTATTCGCAAGATATTAGCCATCAATAAATCGATTATTTGTGTCTCCTAAAGTAATACAAAAATGTTAGAATCCAAAAATTTGCCCCTTTTTTTTAGAGTCGGTCGGGTTATGATAAAAAAAACACCCTTTTTTTGCATGAGGTAAAAAAGTCAATGCTAAAAAGCAATTCTACTTTTAAAGAATTTAAATTACAGTTTAAAAATAATTCTGCCTTTTTCTTTTATTTTACGGCTCAAGGACTACAATGGTCATGGTACGCGCAGACTTGTTGTTTTCTAAGCAATCCGAACCTCTCAAGGCCCAGTGAACCAAACCCCGGACTACAGTGAGCAGTGTGATCTTTATAAGATCTCTGAATAAACGTTCTTTGCACGGTTGGGAGTCGAACCCGAGTTAACGGCGCAGTAGGCAAACGCGTTACCACCGCAAGGCAAATTATAATTCTCTCGATTCAACGGGCACCTTTCGACATTATGGAATCTATGCCTTGCTTTTTGACACTTTGGTTTGTACAACATTTTCCTAACAACAAGCAATGGTAAAAAATTATTTTCCAGACTTTTTTATAAAACGTTAAATTCTTACAGCGCGGTCGTGGATCTAGTATGAGAAACATCATGTCCAACTGAAGTAGTTTTTATTTTTGTCAGATGAGAGGGAAAATATTAGTTGTTCAATTGCTAGATCCACACCATTGTGTATCTCCAAGCCCTTTATTTCCTCTGGAACCAAATTCCGATCTATGACTCCTTCAACCCCAAAAAGCCTCAAGCTGGAAGGGATAGGCCCAAGGTATTATATTCCAAACCTATTGACTACTGCTAGACAAAGATGAGGTATCTATTACCATTCTAGACATAGAGCCTGTTAATCAGCAACTAGGGGATATTATGCGTTTTATTTACATGGAAATTAAGAAAACTGAGGCAGCACATATCTTATAGACAGGATGGTTTCTTAATTTTTGAAACCTAATTGTGCGATGTTTTTTAAAATCAATATGAAAAGCTAGATAACGTTTAAGAAAAAGTATATTAAGAATGTGTCCAAATTTTGTTTTATTCTGATAGAAACTTCGCAAGTCAGAAAAAATTGTGTTTTTTTGATATAACATTAATAATAAAATCTTGATTTAACGACTGCTAATCACACGTACGCATATATGTGCATACAAACAACAGTGACAGATTAAGGTTTTCAAGTGCTCCAGGCTAAAAGTACGTGGTTCGACTAATGGCGGAATTTGCGGGAAAATTTAAAAAAAATTACTTATTATATATATATATGTGTGTGTGTGTGTGAAATAAATGGGTTAATGGATAGTGGAATTGAAATAAATTTATTTTTAAAAAATTCTTTATTTTTTTTTTAAAGAAAGCTATATGCGTCAACGCATAATGCGCATCAGCTGCAAGTGAATGCATTGACGAGAGATACATAAGGTACATATGGATATATTGTATTATCGATATGTTAAAAAAATATTTAAGGAAGAATAATAACGAAATCAAGCAAATATAGCGAACTAGGAGTGGAGTATAAATTAAAAACATATATAGCAAAGATATTAAAAATAATGGAAATAGTATATTGTAGTGTTGGCAGCAACAAACCCTTCATCGTAGTTGGTTTATAGGGAAACAAATCTTAGCAATAAACGTATGTTATTTACTATTGCATAAGTAAGTTATTTTTTATTTAAAATCAAAGAAAAGCGCGAATTTTGAATATTGTTTGGAATTTAAGTGTTGAAAACTGTAATGAAAATAAATTTTCGCAATAAATTCTTCCTTAATGTTGGCTTGAAATTTTGATAGCTTCGTGTTTAAAATTTTACTTATGCGAATACTGTAATACCTCTAATTAGTACCACACATAATATCTCTAATTAATCCACACACACACATACATACATAATTTTGGCATTTTTAATTAAATTTCAAGCATCCAAAAGCGCTATCTGATATTTTACATTTTCATCAATATGACCGGCCCTTTCTGGGGCTCTTGGTTACTTTGTCTATACAAAAATCCGGTACTGCATACGTTTGTCTATATGTGTCTGTAAATTAATTAAAATATTGCTAAAAATCATCATACATGTATAATTGCTACCATTCAATTTGGTAAAAAAAAGTGGATTATATGATTGTGCGGGTTTTAGCTATAACTTTTAAATTTTACGCAGGCATATATATATATATTCATCCTTATATCGATATTTTATTAAATATGCATAAAAACGGGTTTCTTTGTAAATCTATTTAAGCGGATACTTATCGACCTTACAAAATATGGAAAATTTTTGACCTAACGTTTTTCTACACTTTTGAAGCAAATAATCGGCATTTGAACTAATAATCGATTAATTGATGACCAATAACTTATTGCATAATCGACTACGACAAGTATTAATACCACAACGACCAATTTAATTATATATGCTAAAGAAATTTTAGTAAAAGGAAAACTTTTTCTGACCGAGCGCCTCTAATTTTTTTGCCCATGTTATGGGAAACAAACCATTTTTTTCTATTTGGCATTAATTCAGTGATTGATAACTAATTTCATTGTATACTTGTTAACATACCCCAAAGTATATATAGGGATATTAATTTTCTTTATGATTATACCATAATTAATTTTTATGTTAGTTTAATTTATGAACTTTGAAAAAATTGGAAAGGTATTTACGAATAAATTTGTTGGCTCTTATCTTATACAAAACATTATTTACTGGCCTGCACTCTCACGAAAGTTGAGAACTGCAAACCAACAGAACTTGATTAAAACCAGTATTGAAAGGAAATTCCCGCTGTCAATAATATGTAAATGAATTACTTTCAAACTTCGGGACCTCTCTTTTCTCCTGCGGTGAACGGCAGTCCCGTACATAAAGGACTTTATACACTGTGGTTCTTAAAGTGGATCGTTGTTTGTTCTTGATAACAGATCCCGACGAGTGTTGGTTGGTTGGTTAGTTTGCTTTGGTTTTACAGTTCAAAGGACTACAGTGGTCATGCTGCGCCGGGACCTACTGTTTTCCGAGGAATCCGAACCTCTGCAAAGGCCCACAGAGACCAAACCCCGGACTACAGTCGGCAGTGCGACCCGACAGTGTCATTGCACAAAAGAAATATTCTGAAGGCTGAGAGAAAGGGGTAAGGAGAAAAATAGGCTCATTGTCCTGGCAGGAAATTTAGCTGGGTGATAGTATAATGGCTGTGTAAACCATAGGAATTGAATCTTGCTCATGCTCCCCCCCCCCAACTGTGAGGTGTCAATCATTGGGGGAGGGAAGGAAATCCGGAGAGAGAAATGTTAAGACCATTTGCTAAAATGTGGCCGTCGTTTTTAGAAGCATTATATGCTCAATCGGGTGCATTTTAAAAGAGCATTCACGGAAAACCGTCGGCCAGTCAAAGGGTTAAAGTGTACTCCACGGTAACTAACATACCTACACATACTTACGGCGTTTTTCACCATTAACATATTAGTTTAATAGTATGGAATTAAACATATTTTTGAATAAATGCTATAGGTTCCTTCACTGTTACACTGAAAGCTGAATTTACACGTTATCCGAAATCGAGTCCACCCTACTCACGGGCGTAGTTTGGGGGGCAGGGGGTCAGTTGCCCCCCCCTCTCTAGAATTGAAATATATGCAATATTTTTAATACATTAAAAGGTTAAAGTGGCTATTTGCTTCGGGTTAACATTGACAAATACCGCCCCCGCCCCCATCCTGAAATTTGCCTTAAGAACGCCTTTGTCAACATCTCTTTCATTTTGGATATTAGGGATTCTATCGTATCACATCTATAATTGAAAACAGACATTGCATGCAGTGGCGCAGAAAAGGGGGACTCGGGCCCCCCATTGGATATCAAAGCACATTATTTTCTTACATTTTTTTCACACAATCTTCTTTCATGCCAATTGAGATCCCTCATAATTTTTGAATTGCTGCGCTACTGAAAACTTTCTCAAAAGTTAAGTTTGAAAGGTGTTAAGATTATAATAAAGTGTTCTTCTCACTGAATTTACCTTATTCAAAATTTTCAAGAAGTGAGGTTAATTACATCATGTACAGTGGCATAATGATGCAATTATTGATCATTAATAGCTGTGAAAGAATCATGTCGACATTTATAAATCATTTAATAATGAAGAATATAACGAAAAAGTAGAGCCGCACTTTGAAAATAATTTTTGAAAATAAACGTGGCCTCCGGTTGGAAAACCTTTATGAAAAAGAAGTTCTTTTGAAGGGTTTTCTTAGGAAACCGATTAAAAATTTCACCTTTATTTTATAGGTCATTAAAGCCGGGGGCGTTTGGCTCAAGTATTGAACTTTCATCGCCAAATTTTTCTGTTGGATTATTTTCCGCCAAAGGCCAAACAACTGCAACACTAAAAGTAGGATACCATTATCGCCCAGAAATAACGACCTCTCCGAAAAAGTTCGGAATTTCATCCTTTCATCCGCCTTGCAATCATTGGTTGTTTAGGCGAACGCTATTGCACTTAGCAGTAATGGTATAATGACGTTGGCAATTGATTGCCAAGAGCCAACTCACTTGCAGCCAAATGAGCGTTAATGTACTGGAGGCAGGAATTTTGTATTTTCTTGTCACTTACACGAGGTTGCGCAACTCACTTCATAATTAATCGGATGTAATAAATCAATCTAATTTTAAAACATATATTTGTGACTTTTCGATAGATATCATTATCTCTTCCTCCTCTTCTACAGAACAGAACCCCCTTCTATAACGAACATTCGTTCTTCAACGTGTTTTTACATATATAATAGAGTCTCGCTTATATGAATTTCTTTTTCAGTCTACTGCTATTGCAATCGACTGAAAAGACGTAATAAAATAGGGCAGTGTGTGTTGTCAACTAATTGAAATTTTCTGTAAAGGAAAGGAAAATTTTCCCTCGTCTGTTGCACTTGCATACCAAAACACACACACATTACACAATTACAATTTACAGTAAATTCTGGTCAAGACGTCAATTAATCTGAAAATTTGTTAATCCGAACAGGTCTCGGTCCCAATTAGTTCGGATTAACGAGGCCCTACTGTATTAGCTAATTAGGTGAAGTAATTAATTTTACCGTTATCGTGGATATGCATGTAGAATAATTGTATTAATTGTTACCATGAAGACAAAAGCAAAATTATAAAAGAGGAAATGCTAATAATAAATCACCCATTAAAAAGTAACTTTTAAACTACTGTGAACATCTGCCTCCACCTTCTAATACTGGGCAGTTATGACCATATGCTGTGTGTATCGGCTTGTCAGGAAAGAATTGTGTAACTAAGTCAGAATAGGAAGGGAAACAGGCAGTAAGATTTAAATTAAAATGTTTTCGTTTACAGAATGCTTCTCTATATTAACAGTTTTCCATCATTATTACGATTGATTCATTTCATCGATTGATAATTACGATTGATTCATTTCATCGATTGATGATTACGATTGATTCATTTCATCGATTGATGATTACGATTGATTCATTTCATCGATTGATGATTACGATTGATTCTAATTTCATCGATTGATGATTCCGGTGTTCATTTCTAAATGGAATTGATGATTACGATTGATTCATTTTCATCGATTGATGATTACGATTGATTCATTTCATCGTTGATGATTACGATTGATTCATTTCATCGATTGATGATTACGATTGATTCATTTCATCGATTGATGATTACGATTGATCAAAATTACGATTGATGTGATACACTGCGCAAAAATATTAGATAAATAAAACACAATACTGTCACTGTTAGAAATTACAAAATTTAATGTCGTGGCAGCAGTTCCTTTTGCCCAAAATGGGCAATATGGCTATCAACGATCCTAGTGAAAGCATATTTTTTGCGGAATGCTACAAAAAACTGTTGCCCCATTAACTGTATTTAAAATCCTCATCAGTTTAATTTTGACTGCTTTTCTGAACATTTCCGCCGTCTCGTGGATCGGCGTTGTATCCAGAGATGTTTCTCCTATCCCAGTAAAAACCGGTTATTTTTCTCCGAAGCATTACTTGTAACCCGTGGTGGTGGTTTGTGCAAGGAGATTAATGGGAAGGGTGGCCGCCGAAGGGGGCAGCGCTGTATTCCCAGACAGGCTTTTGTCATATGATATGACGACCAGTGGACCGAGAAGGGACACTGGGGGGGAGGGAGCATTGCAGGGGATTGTCGATCGAAACAGGCGTACAGAGACGCACAGCTCACATGATTGTCGTCATTCAACGTCGACCGGAGGCCATCCACGATCAGTCCGCCCCGAAGAGCGGCCGAAATAGATGGATGGCGCGGAAGAACACCCCGGGCCGGCCGGTATTCCTACGGGAAACCACCGGACACCGTTGAGTGGGTGTGGTGCCGCGAGCGGCAGCGAACAGGCGAAAATCATTCCCCGCAACCAGGGCGCACGAGACCAGCATAGTCCGGACAGGCATCACGTGCCCAAAGTATCATCCACTGTTTGCGAAAGCTGGCCCCCAAGCGATCGCAGCGGACGAAGACAATGACGAACGCCCGTCATGGACAGAAGGCCAAGCACGGCCCTAGCGACGAAGTCCGAATTACGAGGGAGGGCGGAGTCCGGTCCCAGAATAGCAGAAGCAGGCATCCATCCACCGCCGCCCGGCGGCCAAAGTGAATATCCCAATCACTCCGTCTTAAGCGAGCCGGAACCAACACCCGCCAGCCCGGACAGCAGAGAACAGACATCCGCACGCACTTGTAACTCGTATAGTGGCAACCTTGACAAGCATTACCAATCAACAGTTTGTTTGGTTTGTAAATGTATTTCGTTTGAAAAAAGTATGAAGAAGCTATTGAAAAAGCTGTTAAGGCATTAAATTATGCAATTTCCAACTGCAAAAGTATTATGTTTTATTTATCTACAGACAAGGTTATTAATGTCTAAGATTATTCATATCTAAAGTCATTCATATCGAAGGTTATTCATGTTAAACATCTACAATTTTACCTATAATATATAGGGCTCGACGAATCACGATGAATCGCATTCATCAAAAACAGAACAGTGTTCGCCCGCCTCGAAAAGACTTCTGAACTTATTGTTAGCAAGAAGAGTTTTCCTATTAGCTAAATCTATCAGAAATCTAGTCGCCAGTGATGGCCGGACTTATCCCGCAGAGATAATAAACACATAACCTTATTAACAGAACATGATAACACTAACAGCAACAAAGAGAAAAGCTAACTCACATTATGTCCTCTGTTAACTAAAGAAGCAAGTTCTACCATTTCGATGCCAAACTGGCTGAATGCCTTTACAAACTCAGTAAAGTTTGCCACGTTTTCCAGCCGGTTTAGACTTATAGAAACCTGTAAATTTTTAAATAGATCAAATATATTTATTAATTATACACACAAAATACCTATATAAATGCAGTATATGCATAATAATGGTATGTCAAAATGTTCAATTACAAAACCACTGAACGAGTCAGAAATTTTTTTTCTAATCATAGCCGATGATGTGGTAATATTAGATGATAAATTGCTCGCAAAGAAAAGAATGATTTCACGGTGCCTGCTGGGAACCGAACCCATGACCTCTTGGTATCTGGCCATGGGCTCTTTCAACTGAGCTACAGACGACCTATCACGCTCCCCTCTGCTAGCGACCTATATCATTTAATTTATTATCTAATATTACTACATCCTCGGCTATGAGGAGAAAAAAATTCCCGACTTTAATATCACGCTAGTCTCACTTTTCGGACGTCTACTTCTTTGACGTTGATTTTGTTTAAAAAGCAGTCCAGGCACTGCCCCATTTCAAACTCGTGTATTGTGAATGAGTGTATAACTTTTTATGATGCATCGGTCAAATCGATTTGTAATCGATTTTACCCATTTATTAATCGATGGTTGTTAAATCGAAATTTGATGATTGATAAGTAAAAATCGATGGGTAAAATCGATTCCTGCAATGAGTGGTTTGAAACACTTGTAATACATAATTCGAGGAAATGAGATAACAATACATAGCACTTTTGTAAAGTGGATAATATCAATAATTAGCACAAAAGCGGAATACGAATTATTATTCAGTAATGATTAGTTAGTTTAATTGAAGAGCTGTGGGTTATTACATTTTAACAAATATATTTTCCGAAAGAAGAGAATGCAAAATATTTGATATATTTTAATGAAAAGAAAAAAATGTGCATATTTATAATATATATATATTAAAATAAAGGACATGGATGATATAATGTTCATATTGTACTCGATTTTGAAGGTGTATTTTAATATAGTTGCTTCAGCCTATTTCTAATTTAATTAAGAAACTTTTCCAACGAATATTTTTGAACGAAGATGAACACAAGGGAAACTTTCGTAAATAGGTGGGCTAACCATAAAATTACGTTTTGTTCTAAACATGTTACATATGATAAAAATTTAAAATGTTTATTAGAAAATATTTGTTGGTATTCTACTGCTAATTACTTTGTCACGCTTGCGTAATTATTCC
>QLNU02015359.1:45697326-45711148 GCA_006491805.2 Dysdera silvatica | reverse complement strand
TTTCTCGATAGTTTTGGTATAAATCAATAATACACTACAAACATTTAAAAATAATTTTATGAATATACTTTTGTTCACCAGAATAATATATGCTTCTGACATAAGCTTACGCAGAAAGTTCGTAAGGGGGTTATAGGCTTAATGGGGGGGGAGTTACAGAGCTACAACTCACATATTCCTATGTTAAATATACAAAATTTCATTGCAATGGGGAGGTTAAAACCCCCATCAACACCCCCCTGCGTACGCCAGTGGCTTCTGATAAACCTCTAATCGTTTATTTTCACTACAAAACTTGAGAATTTCGAATTTAACTTTAGATTTGCCTACCCCATACAATTAGCCCCAACCCCGCTTTATGGTTTATGGCGGATCCAGGGTGGGGTCGGGGCGATGGGGTGATCACCCTCTCCTTGAGCCCGGCCTATATGCCATTATATCATGGAAAACAAAATGAAGGAGTACCGGACACTTAGCGAAAAATAGGAATCAGAAACAAATCGCCCCACGTGAAAAGTTTCTGAATCCGACTTGAGATGGTGGACGTTTGGACTAAAGGCGTCATGTGGAGTCCAAACCGCAGGCAGCGGCCACATAGAGATTCCATTGTGCAGCAGGAGGGGGGAAAGCAAAGCGTATATATATACGTCTCGGCCAGTATCAAGAGCCTACCCCCTGGGGCGTATATATATATACGCTTCGGCCAGTTTTCGAACATTCCGCTAGACGCGTATATATACGCTTCGGCCAGTCAAAGGGTTAAAGCAAATAAAAGTCTCCTCGCCGCAACAAGTATCTATCAAAAAATAAAATAAGTTCACCCGGATTTTTGTTAAGTTAGGTTCGGATAATCGAAATTCTACTAATTTTCGATAAAAACTGAAAACAGTTTACGGCTTTAACCACATAATATATTAATTGCTGAAATTAGAATTCAAAGTTGCTGACACATATGCATATACATGCACGCACGAACACACACACATAGGTCACAAAAATAAAATTTGCAGCAAATTCGGTAATACAATAACAATCATTTCAGAACCAAATTTGGTACAAAATATAGTATCCCCTTCATCGCTTGACACTCACAGATAGAAACTTTTTTCTGGATAAGAGGGACTATTTTTTGAAAGAATTCCTCGCAGGGGAATTTTTATTGGACCCCAAAAAAAAGGTAACTATATTTGAGGGATATCCATTAAGAGAAGTTTTACCATACATTGTTTATATACTTTAACATATATTAGCACCAAAAAAAACAAAAGAAAGAAAAAAAGAAATGAATTCATGAAGAAATTATCTGTTTTTATCGAAATATGTTCATCCAGCACATACGCAGGTAAGGAAATGATAAAAATATTCAGGGCCGTAGGACCCATCAGTGGCTAGGAATTGCATATTGAATGTTCAAATCAATAGTTGATGACCTCCGCCCCATCTGGCGACGATGCATGCGTCTATACGTCTAGATAAGGTGATAAAAGTTCCTAATGTCATCCTGCGACATATTCTTCCGGGCAGTCCTTACTTGTTGCCCCAGGTTATATAACAGCTAGCGTTAGAGTCAATTGCTCCTAACGGTGATTGACTTTTAACTTAGCATATAAAAGTATACTAGCCATTACAAATCAATTTAACTATCGGGAAATCAGGTAGCTACGTGTTGGTTAACATTGGCAAACAATATACGAAATCGTGAACAGGTGTTTATTGTGCTCTAGAAGTTACAACAGTAGCAATAACGTTCAAGCCTAAACTATCCATCCTTTCGAGCGAATGTCTGCACTGGGACTATGATCAATACGTCAAAATCACACGGCAAACTCTGGAACTGCTTAAGAACCCATCCACTTGTGAAGACCAAACCGGGGCAGTATTACTACAAATATATTAAATAAATTAACCAAACAAATGGCGTAATATCTAACTAGCAATTTAGGTTAATTACAGCAATATTAGACCATAACAATAACCTGCACTTGGTATCCAGCAGCTGACGTCTCGGGCTCTTCTACACAGGTCCTTCTAAGCACTTGGACTCAATACCAGGTTTAACCAACAAATCTTATTAAACCAATAAACTAGCTCTTTATAACTAATGACTTCTCTCAAGTTACTCTCGTTCCTTATTAACAAGTCCCGAAATGTCCTAACTGGCTAACTAATATCTGTTAGATAAATTATAAAACACAGTTCCGCAACGGTTATTCTTAATTAAAGAATAACAAAAACAATATCACCCTTTTTGGCAGTTCGTTGAATCAGTCTCTTCATTCCGATATAAACAGCTCTTCATTCCGATATAAACAGCTCTACATTCTTTATGACGCAAGGTCTGCAGTTGTCGAACACGTTCCTTTAATTCGGGGACTAGTAACGTTAATCACACTGCTTCCACTAGGGATTTACTACTCTGGCAATGACTCTGCAACTAGAAATTAGCGAATAACTTAAGACTCCAACTCCAGTCCTTGATCCGCAAGCACTCAACCATTCTCCTCAATGTAGCCAGGGTTCAGCGGAAACCCAGAATTACAACGCATACATTGCATCCTTGAAAGCCCACACAACATACCTACAGTGCATGTTAAATTCTTTAGTCTTATTTACAAATCACACACGAAAAGTAAGGCTGGACTGACCTCATCCCGTTCTGATGCTCCTTTATGGCAACTGTAACAACCCAGTTTGTTTTGATTCTGACTTTACAAATATACTAGTATCTCCAGGCCGTTATAAGATATGCGACATTTTGCGGTGCCCGAATTTGGCGGCCTACTTTGACCCATACACGTTCGTTTGGCAAAAGGTCTGGTGACCTGGCTTTCCAAGAAAGAGTGTCAATAGTACGGAGGCGGCTCACAGGTATGCGAGCCGTATGGGGACGGGCTTTATCTTGTTGAAAAATGGCCTCAGGCTGTCGTGTCATGGAGGTTAAAGCAAACGGTCGCAGGATGTCATCGATATATCGTTGGGCTGTTAAAGTTGTACACAGGATGATGAGTCATGCTATCGTATGAGATAGCACCTTACACCATCACACTAGGGGTAATGGCTGTGTGCCTTTGTAAAACAAAGGGTGGTTGGGACCGCTGGCCCTGGCGCCTACACACATGGATCTGATGATCATCTGCTCCAAGACTGAAGCAGGATTCATCGTTGAACTTTATGCGATGCCAATCTGTCGGCAGCCATGATGATGATCAGATGCGACACTACTCCAGACAACTCCGTCGATGGCGTGGACTTGAAGACAGACGTCTTAAAGGCCTCTGTGAGCGTAACCTCACTTCAGCCAAGCGTCGATGATGACGGTGAGATGGTGGAAGGTGCCACTAGTGGTAAGAAAAGACTGTAGCATGTTGGATAGCGCACAACAATGCCGTTGTGTCAGCTTAGGTCTATCTCGCAACCAACCCATCTTGCCTCGCATTCGTCTCCTTAGTCTTCCAGAGCCATCATTCTGCCGATGAGTTCCTCGCAGAAACCATTGCTGCCAACACCCTTGAACAGCAGTGTCCGTACGGTGCAGGTGGCAGCCTATTGCTCAGTAGGACCAGCCAGCTTCACGCATCCCGACTATGCGACCACGTTCAAAGTCGTCCACTTGGCTATAAGGTCTTCGACAACGTCGTAACGGCATTATTGGTTGCGTCTCCAGGGAACTGCAACGCTGATAACGAGAAAAAATAAACCGTTCGCAATTTTTACCACTTTTATACGATGCCAGTTGCGCAGTAGAAATGCGGGATATGATCGAAGTTAGCATTTCTTTGTTTTAAAAATTCAACCACTTGTATACTCGGTCTAAAGGAATTTGCATGCGAAATTTTGAGATGATCGGATAATTTTTTAGGTATGCTTCTTTTTTTGTATTTATTTATTTATTTTTTTTTGAAAAATAGTGTATATAAAAAATTACAGAAAATAATTCTAAACATCTAACTTTAAATAAGTTTCTACGTACAGTATTAGCAGTTAAAAGCGAAACACCAGTAAGATAAGACATATCAAAGCCATGTGTAATGAATGCATGTCTTATGTCCCAAAAATGGAAAGAATACAAATATAACTATCCGGGTTATATAGATGTAAATTTACATCCTTGTTGCATAAACTATATATTCGATAGATATGGCTACGATATCTTCTGTCTTTCTTGGTGGTTGCCCTTTTAATAGCTACTATTGTATAATATGAGAATATAGAATTGATATTGAGGAAACGGCATACAAGAGATGGACAAAATGATTCACTTTGATATCCTTTCTCATTCTTTTAAAAGAATGCATATTTGAGAGCCAGTCTTTTTTCATTGACTTATTCAACAAAGGACAATTGGAATGACTATTTGAATTCCCAGAATAGAAATGAGATTGTGTGTCTTCATTCACATCCACTCCTTCATTGTATTGAAATGGGAATGTGTGAGCCAAATTAGTCCTGTAAATCCTGCAGACGTCATAATCAATCATATCTTGGCCCAGCTGTCACAAGATAAAAGACAAATTTTTATACTATTTGTTCATTCATTACTTTGTGAATACGTACATAATCACTTCTGAATACACTATTTCCGACTCCATATCTTAGGATTTTCTTGATAGCTACCCGAATAACTGAAATACTTATGCAATGAAATGAATATCGAATAAAATAGATAAAAACCTAATAGGGGTACATAATTAGTTAAGACTTTGGCAGTCATTTCAGGTTAAGCACGTCTGTTTTCTTCTTAATCAGGTTCCGAAGGAGGAAGATGACATTCGACATCAAGGCAAAACCGTTAAAGGAAATGTTTGGGCAGATGAGCATAACTTTTATGCATGCCCGTTTATTATATACTGTGCAAAATGAAACTTTTTCAGCTTTTTCTTTTTTCTAGAACCATTTTTCCCCTTTTCAAATTGTCGTTTTGGGATTTCCAAACTCTTTATAGGTGCAGCGCCACCATAAAAGTCATTCAAAACTTTCTTGTATTACCACCGTGGGTTCTGATAGTTTTGAACGATGCTGTTATTACAGCTGACGCATGTCATAAACGCATCGAACAGCTTAGCCTGTAATGATTTTTAGACCAAACCACGAACATAGAACCCTTCTCATTCTAGAATCTAAAACAGCATTATACTCATAAGCTCTAAATCATTTTTCTTGAAGTTAGTAAAGCTCTTGTTTTAGGAGAAGTCAACATCCTAAACGTTTTCTTTTATTGTATATATAGTATATAGAAATTGTGCTTGCATTACCAAATAGTTTTCTCAGGGTGTGTGCAGGGGTAGACTGGGTCCTCTCAAAGGACCCAATACTTTTTGATTTTCGTAGGCACGAGTCCCATCGCCCATGAGGGCACACTGGTCCGGAAGCCGGTCGGCCGACCGGCGGCCCAATCTGCCCCTGTGGGTGTATGCAAGTAGGAGGAAAATAGCACAGTTTTAATTTTAAATATGAAAAACTTTTGTGTCTCTCTCTTTTAGTTTGAAATACCGAAGGTTAATTTGTAGAGGGTTAATAGAATCATATATCTTTGAGTTCTTGCTTTAATATTATTTCAAAATATAGTGAAACATCGAATTTACGAATTACGAATACGTTTTCCCTGCATAGAACTTCTTTTTTTGCAAAGACTCAAATATGAAATAAATTATCAATTAAATAAAGTGGTGTTCCCACTCCATTCATTTCCCCACATCGACGTCTTTCCGTGACGATTCCCATTAAAACACAAAATGGGGATTTCCCTGTCACCGCTCGCAAAAAAAATCTAAAAATCAAGTAATTTAATTTAAAGCAAAATGTCCAATAAAAACAGTGGTAAAGCAATAGAATAATTTCCACACTGCGATTGTTTAAGCAGTTCTTGAATTTTAATCTATCTGCGTCGTAATGCAAAAACTTTGTAAAAGGAAATAAAACATGATACCATATTCAAATTCTATAACACGATTTCCATACTGGCTTTGTTAAAATAAGCTTGAAAAAGTGTTCGACTATCTATTTCACAGTCTTTGTTTTTTAAAACCTTTTTCTTTCAATACGAAACTTACTGTTAATAACGTGCTTTGAATTTGTGGAATAATTCTATTCAAATTCTCGCTTTTGTATATTTCTGATAATTCTGGTGCTTATCCCAACTAAACTTAGAGATACGAAGGATCGGATATTAAACCTCTACAATCCTTAGATAGTTTTCTCTTTAGTAAATTTCAGCGAATTTTGTTCCCATGCCCTTTACTCCTTTCGCGTCATTAGCAATATTCATTGGTTGTTGCGTAATTTTTCGCAATAAAATGAAAGATTTTGATCAAAATTTCTTTTCACGTCCACCTTTACCCTACTCAGAGAACAGATGTCAACCATCTTATCCCCATCTCATGTACCTTTACAGTAAAGGTAAAATAAATCTGGATTTCTTGAGGATTTGGTCCATCTGGATTTTCGTATATCTGGATTTTGAAGCCTTTTATTTAAAGTAAATATTTCAGAGTAAATACCTCAGATTTCGAAGTTAAGGCTTTAACGTAGAAAGAAACGTATCTCATAAAATTCGTTTTTAGGAACATGTTTGGAAATTATTGTGTAAAAACGTATCAATCCGCAGTTTCTGTATAATTGATTTAAAAACTGAACCCATGAGTAATATTTTAGTTTATTGGCATTAGCTTTTGCAATCCATTGTTATTCGATGCTAAAATGTTCAAATACATATTTTGGTTAAATTTCATTTTGATCAAAGTTTGATTCTCCCATTTGGATCATTTACGCATTTGACACATTCTTTAGGACAAGCACTATAGCTCTCGTACTAAGAATACGTCTAATAAGGTTTATAAGCCTTATAGTTTACTTTTGTATATATATGTATAGTTTATATAATATTCATATAATTATGTATATAATATAGTTTTTACTTTTGTTATGCTTTAATATTTCTACTGTGTAACAGGCTCTTTCCCTTTTGGCAAGAAACTCGTTACTATTCCTCAAGAAATGCCTCTCTTATTCAGTTAGCCCTGCTGTGGTGCCGTGGTAACGCGTTCTACCCGCATGTCGTTAACTGGGTTCGGCTCCCAACGGTGCCAAAATAGAAAATTTATCTCTGGGATTACAGTGCTGCCTTTCGGCGGCCACCCTTCCCATTAAAATCATGCACGATCTAAAAAGAAAGGTTACTGGGAAACTGCTCATTGTAGTCCCGGGGTTGGTTTTTTGTTCCTCAAGGGGTTCGGATTTATCGAGAAACTGTAGATCGCGACTCAGCGTGACCTTTGTTGTCCTTGTGCCCTAAAACAAACACAGTAATTCAGTCAAAGTTAGAACCAACATAGCCACGATGCAAGATGTGCCGGTGTGACGTCATCAATGGTTATTTAAGCAGAGAATATCCCTCAGTTCTTTCTAGGTTACACTACTACGGTGGTTTCTATTACATTTATTTTCCTTAGTCTGCAGGTTTTATTTTGTGGGGGTTTTTTTTCGTGAGGGTTAATTATTCTCTAATATTAGTCAGTGTGACTATCCCAACCAGTCACCGTTGTATTATTGCAGTACGGAAACAACTTTTGAGTTGCGTATTGCGTACTCAAACAAGTATAGAGAGAGGAATATACACTGAAGGGCCAAAACATTAAAACCACTTGCCTAATAACGCGTAGGTCCACCTTTGAAACGTAAAAATGCCTGGACGCGGCATGGCATGCCTTCAACTAGATGTCGATAGGTTGCATGTGAGATATCCCACCATAAATTCAATTGAAGTTGGTGAAATTCTTGTAAATTCCGTGGTTGTGATGTTAATGCTCTGATACGTTGTTCTAAGTGAAACCACAGGTGATGAATAGGATTGATGTCTAGAGAATTTGGAGGCCATGGTAATAAAGAAAACTCATTCTCACGTTCCTCGAACCATTCTAGAACCGTGCGAGCTCTATGACAGGGAGCATTATCCTGTTGTACGATGCCATTGCTATCTGGAAAGACGGTGGACATGAAGAGGTTTAACTGATCCCCCAGGATGTTTAAGTACGTGGAAGCATTGAGATTGCGTTGAACAATGACAATGGAACTAAGCTGGTTCCATGAAAAACTCGCCTACACTATAACACTCCCGCCATCACCTTGCTTCCTTCCAGCAGTGCAGCCAAGTAACAGTGTTTCCCCCGTTAAATGTCGCACACTAACGCATCCATCTACATAATGTAAACAAAAACGAAATTCATCTGTCCATGTGACCCTCCTCCACTCTTCTGATGTCCAATGGGCATGACTACATGCCAACAGCACGCGTTTGTGGCGATGAATTGCAGTGAGCATAGGCACCCGAAAAGGGCGATGATATTGTAATCCCATAGACAACCATGCACGGTGAATAGTGTATTTTGACACATTCCGTACATCACCACTATTAAATTCCTCGCTAATTTCCACCAGGGTAGCACGTCGATCCGCGCGAAGAAGACGATGGAGCCTACACTCTCCTCTGCCATCAATGGACCTTAGACGACCAACACATTGTCTTCGACCAGATGTTTTACCTGTTTGCAATCATCTCTGATACGTACTAACTACTACATATCATGAACAGATGACTAGACAGGCAGTTTCTGAAATGCTCTTGACCAACCATCTAGCTATCACATTCTGTCCTTTGTCAAAGTCCGATAAATCCTTATCTTTACCCACCTTGCAGAGATAAAAACTACTGATCGACAGAACACAGTCCCATATTTTTATATACCAACCTAAAACCCACCCCTTCCATTTGATTGGTACTGTAGATAACTTTGTCTGCATAACGCACAGGTGGTTTTAATGTTTTGGCTCTTCGGTTTACATACCATAGCGTACAAGACCGTGTCGTACCGTCAGCTTAAGCTATGTTCAGTTATCCGGCAGAAAAGGGCTTGTAGTTGTAATCTTGAGCCCTGAGAGGGCTTTAATGGAACATAGCGGAAGTCTTGTTGTGTTCCAGCATAACGTATACGAAGAGCTGCTGTATTCCCTAAGTCAGGGGTCTTCAATCCGCGGCCCGACGGCTCATGAAAAAATACAAATTGCTTCACGCGAAAATAAAGCCCCCTGTTTCCTCCGAGTCTTAAATCCGTGTATTTTATTCCGTTCACATTTCGTAATAAATGCCCCAAAACTCCAGAAAACTAAAGTAACAGGCGGTTTTCCCTCAATTGTGTTTTGCTTTAGTTTTCTAGTATTATATATGCGCATTAGAGGGTTTAAAGTAGCTTAATTGATTTGCAGTGTAACAGTGCTTTTGTAAAAAAAAAAATTAACTTTGGACTCATTGAATTGCATTCTCATTATGTCGGTAAGAACGTCTTCCCAACCATCCGTCTGCATACTCTCATCCTACCAATCAGTGTATGCAGACGTCTTCCCAACCATCCGTCTGCATACTCTCATCCTACCAATCAGTGTATACAGACGTCTTCACAACCATCCATCTGCATACTCTAATTGGTAGGATGATAGGTATACACATTTTTTAGTTATAAATCTTAAAATGCACTCTATTATTTCAGGAGCTAAATAATGAGAGGAGGAGAGCTCAACTTGCTGCGGCCCGGCAAGTCTTAGACAGATCAACCATGATGCTCCTTACTGCATCAAAGGTATGGGATTTTAATAAAAATTCTCACAAACACAGTTTAGTGTGGATTGGCACGACGTTTTTATAATTGTTTCAACATTTCGAGGTGCTAATCGTTTCTGAATTAGTAACAGCGGAATTAGTCTGGAAGGATTCTTTGACAAAGGCATGACGTTTCCCTGCCGAAATAATTGTAATAATATCTACCAGCCCACATTAAATTGTGCTTGTGTGAATTTCGGTTTAAATATATTGTTGCACAGTGCATTGCTCGTCTATTCACTGGCACAAGATTTGTTTAGATGAGAAGTTAAAATCTGCCGAAACTTTGTGATATAAACAAAACGTTAAATTATTTCTATTAATAACTGTCTTATAGTTAAAGTGAGATATGTTATTTACTTATCATTTATAATTGGCCAAAGTCTTGCAAATTTGATTCAATACATTCTGTTGACAAAAAAAGTTCTCGCACTTTGGTCCAAATAAAGCACCGGAATTGATTAATTAAAATCAATCCATTGTCTGCAACCTCGGGAGGCAATAAGTTTACGCACATTTTTAAGCCATGCTTTTTTATGATAAGCTGATACACCGTATACGTTCTCATCTCGTTTCTCTTCCGAAAGTATTACCAAAACTGCAATTTACGCAGTCTTTGATTTTACCATGTTTGGCGCAGTATAGCCCAGATGCTCTTGCGCCATAAAAATCCAAACAAACAAAACTGCAATAAAACTTGTCATTTCGTTTAAGCTCGTCCCATAAATAGAACGATTGAAACCAAAGTGACGTACATTTTTATAATTTTAGGAAATATGTGATTTACTAAATGCATGTTTCAACAATTTTGCGTAAATATAAACCAATATACATTAATTTTGTTGCTCACGATGGCAGGAATTGAGTTGAGACGTGCACAAATTTTGAATTAAATAGGGTTATTATTGTTTAGATTGAAAATACATTTATATATATATACAGGGTTCCTAGGAAAGTCGGAATGCGGCCAATAACTTTTGAACCAAGACAGATATTGCAAAGAAAGTTAGATATTAGTTAATAAAATGACTATGTACTATCAGACGAGATGAACAGCAGCGCTCCTGATGGCGAATTGAGGAAGTTAAAAATTTTATTTGGAAAAATAATAAAGATAGCGAAATATTTTCAATTAGAAAGTTGTAGAGCATCCTTCAGTTAATGAGCGAAGATATATGGCTAGCGTGCAATATGTACACGTACTGTTGCAAAGTGAGGTGTTCCGGAAGTTTCAACACATCACTTTCAGTTAGTACTTTATGGTGTTTCAAAAGTTAAGTTAAAGTTCTTATAGGAGAGAGATAGTGACTTCTTTCCTATAAGAACTTTAACTCAACTTTTAAACACCAGAAATCATTAACTAAAAATGATACACCCAACAACAATATCAATCAACGTTTATTGGCGTAGTGATACCAGCGCCGATGTTATGGCGTGATTAGATGGTGAAACGTTCGAAAGAAAATAAATATTTCTGCGTTCGGTGGGACCTGAACCCACGACCTTCCACGATTTATTTAAATTAAATAAAAATGACGCATTGAAACTTCCGGAACACCTCACTTTGTGGCAGTGCGTGTATACATATATATATGTAATATATACACGCACTTTGTGGCAGTGCGTGTATATATTACATGCAAGCGATATATCTTTTCTTACTAACTGAAGGATGCTCTACAACTTCCTAATTGAAAATATTTCTCTATCTTTATTATTTTTCGAGAAAAAAAAATTTAACTTCATCGATTCGCCACCAGGGGCGCTGCTGTTCATCTCATCTGATAGTGCATAGTCATTTTACTATACCAATACCTAACTCTTATTGCAAGATCTATTTTGGTTCAAAAGTTATTTGTCGCATTCGGACTTCCCTAGGAACACTGTATATGTACAGCAGTGTACTACATTTATTTATATACAATCATACAGTGAAACTCAGATATAACGAACATTTATATAATGAATAATCGGCTATGGGGAGAAAATAATTTAGGTTAATTTATGATTTAATGTAAAAGATATATGGCAGCAATTCTCAATAGGCGGCTCGCGGGCCAGATCCGGCCAGTGAACATAATAAACTGGCCCGGCTACAAAAGATAAGAATTCCCCGTTCGTCTAGCGGTCCAAGACACTCCGGGCTAAACGGAGGGACCCTGGTTCGAATCCAGGATGGGGAAAGCGTCTCTTTTTCTCCAAAATTACATAAGCTCTAGTTTGAGCTGTAATTAAAACGTGGGTGGCAAAAATTATAGTATAAAAGATAAGAAATTGAATTTTTCTCCACGAGGTCTGTTTTCTTCTAGAAAGGGGGGTAAAGCTATAACCTCAATGCTATTTCATTAAATCAAAAAATTTCTAGGAGGATAAGCCCCCTAGCCCCCTATGTTTATATAGGTGTATGATAATTTCGTTTCCATGTCTTCTCTGGCCCGCCGACTGAAAAAAATTTCCGAAGTGGCCCGCAATGAAAACTAATTGAGAATCACTGATACATGTTTACAGCGAATAATTGCTGTAATGAAAAAATCCTCCTGTCGCTTGATGTTCGTTATAGCAAAGTTTGACTGCATATTTATACTGGTCGTATTTCGAGAATTATCTTAATTTTCTGGTAAATCTACGTACAATATTTTGGCTTTAATCGACTCCAATATTCAGTTGGAAAGAATAGATAGATACTATAAAACATGTGTGGAAAGAATAGTAACACCACGACTAACAGGGCGTCCCCACATGATATCTCTGGCAGAACGTCTTCAAGGGAGACAGACTCTCCAAGTGGTTGATCTAGAAGAACAGCCGTTTATTGCTTGAGAACACAATTCTAAACTAAACAAATATATGACGTGATAACGCACTCTTTGAGTATGATGGTAATATTAATACGAATTCATTGACATCATTAAAAACGTATTTGATATGTGTTTATTCCTTTCTATCTCCTCAGGCGTGCCTTCGACATCCTGACTGCGATACAGCCCGCGAAAACAGGGATACGGTATTCCTGCAGATGCGGCGGTCTATGGATGTAATTCATTACGTCATCAAGGAAGGGGTTATCCCGGATCTGGCTGGAGCTTCCACATCTTCGTCCATCTCTTCTTGTCCAGTTTCGTCATGCGGGATCGGTGGAGAAACGCGGCGAAACGGCGGTTGTTGTTACGGTTCCAGACGCGGCAAAGCCAGTTCAAACCACACTGGAGCGCGGATTGAAGAGATCGAACCATGCCTCACCGTTTATAATGCCATTAAGAAGTTTGAGGTTGGTGCTGAATCTTTGTGGTGTGTAGCAAGCTAATTATTAATTGAGTGAGCTATTCTTCAACAGAATAATTGATAAATATGGTAGATCTCCTTGCAAATTTCGCAAGCGTGCGGATCGGACATCGTAATGGGCGTACTTAAGTATGTATGTTCAATGTTCAAGGATCACGTAAATATAGGCGAAATGATGGTGAGAATTGAGAAATGAGATGAAATGATGTAGGATTCAAGGATTGTTAAAATGTAGGCATAAGTTGTATGAATCTGCGGGGCCCGAGCTCCACCAATAAATTTTAATAAGAGTTTAAGCCTCTAGAATATTTTACAAATATTTAAATAAAAGGCAATTTTAATTTACGAGAAATTTAATGCATGTTCATAGAAGAATTATTTTTTTTTATGATACTAATCAAAATTTTGATTATCTGAAACAAAGGGAGGGAGCCTGATTTCGAATGAGCGAAATTTGCATAATCTGAAAATTCAAATTCCGGTGGAAAGGTGCCGAAAAAACTAGTGTTTATCCAAGGATACGTTTAATTTCATGTTAGTAAGTTACTATACTAAGATTTAAAAACGTCACTAAATATACACTCTTTTGCACACACACAAAAAAAAAAAAAGCACAATGAAGAAATTATGTTTTTATTGAAACCAAATGTACATCCAATATATACGCAGGTAAGAAAATGGTAAAAATTTTAAGACCGTAGAGTCCATCAATGGCTAGAAATTGTGCACTAAATGTCAAATCCATAAGTGATAAACCCACCCCCCTGGTGGCGATGTATGCTTCTATACGTCTAGATAAGGAGAGTGTCATCCTGCGACACATTTTGCCAGGCATTGCTCGCTTGTTGTACCAGATCTGCGACATTTTGCGGTGCCCGAATCTGGCGGTCA
>QLNU02015359.1:45662308-45678452 GCA_006491805.2 Dysdera silvatica | reverse complement strand
GGTTACTGGCCTGGCCGGTTCCACACATCGTCACATACGTTCAGCGTGTGGGTCTCCTTCCAGTTAGATACCAGCAACCCTTTTGCAGGCCATACACACACACACACACACTCGTATAACTGGGGCCTGATTAACGCATGGGCCTCCTGAACCGCGGCCCTGGGGCTGTATTATTGGGGCCCTAAATTTTGTATTTTTTGACAATTGAATGGAAAGTTTAAAATGTCAGTTTGAAACATAGGTTTTTAATTATAACTTAGTAATTTATTAATATTATATG
This sequence comes from Dysdera silvatica, assembly GCA_006491805.2. Taxonomy (NCBI): domain Eukaryota; kingdom Metazoa; phylum Arthropoda; class Arachnida; order Araneae; family Dysderidae; genus Dysdera; species Dysdera silvatica. The sequence goes on along the minus strand of QLNU02015359.1, from coordinate 45,678,172 downwards.
TTTCTTAGGCGTCGTTGAAAATGACTTTAAATTTTGATTATGTAGATAATATGACAAATTTATATTTGTTGCTTACTTATTGAATAATTTTGTGGTGAGTGTGTGGGGAGGGTTCCGAATGTGTATTAGGCTCTGGACTTCACTTTGGCTTGATCGGGACCTGTACACAACTGTTCATTGAAAACGTGAAAACCACCTGGAAAAAAAATATTTTAAACAGCTTTTCTTGTAGGCAAGCTACAGTTTAATATAAACGCAACCCATCGAAGAAATATTTTCACATTTTAAGGGTGCAGTTCATTATTACAAACAAATAACTGTGTCATTAAATTTTGTGCAAATACTTCTACTGAATTATGCAGTATATCGCCTTTATATTTATTAAACTTAGCATGTTAAATTTCTCACTTGGAATCAATCGATACCTTCTCTTCTTTTGAATGTATATAGGCGCCCGTAAAAATAACTTGACAAAGACCAAATAAAGGAAAAATCATTTTTGCTTTAAAAAATATTTCGATGATTATGCCTACATTAATATATGCAGACTGTTTCACAAATTCCCTTTTTTTCAAAAGTTATGATAAACGTAGTGATAACAAAGCGTTAGAATCACGATTTTAGGGGATTTTGGTGCCAAGAAGTTAAACATACATATTCTTTGCCAATGATGGAGCAAATTTGATACAAAATCATTCATTTAAATCATAGCGTTACGCGATCTTATCGATCTCATGACACTATTTATTAATTTCTATTCTTAAAAAATGTAACTAATGAAACAATTTGCCTTTAATTAGTGATTAATATATCAAAGTAAGATCTGTTTTACAAAACCAAAGTGTCTTCTACGCGTGTTCATAATTTTCAATTGTTTGTATGAATATATAGTCTATATTAGTGGTTCCCACCCAATCTGTAGTACACATATCCCGTTGGTATGTGGCGGAACGGTTGAGAATACGTGAAAATAACATTGGTAATGGCGGAAGACACACAAAAATAGAAGGTGTTAACATGAAAACACAAAAACAAAATTATGGCGTTTTAGTTTACAAAGGGACACGTATGTGAAAATCCAATAGCCTACTCACGAAATGAGAAACACATTCACTGAAGGAAATTCTCAATCAGTCTGGGAAAGTTGTTAATTTTATTACGGCCAATTCAACGATCTCCAAACTATTCAAATTTTTGTGTGAAGAGATGGACCGTCTCCACACATACTACATTACTTTTGAACACAGATGTCTTTCATGAGAAAAAGTACAAAGAAATAAATAAATAAACTCAGCTCCATAACACAAGCTCAAGGATTGTATTTAAATTATTAAAAATCACGTTTGAAGACTTGATAACATCATGAATAACAGTCATAAACTTTCATCATAACTTCATGTGGTTAAAAATTATTTTAACGCTATTTATATTTCTTTTGATGTTAGGTTGCTATTGTAAAAAATGTAAATAAGTTGCGAAATGTAAAATCTACTATAAAAGCCAATAAATGTCAGTAATTTTAGTTATTTAATTTTTTAGCTAATCTAAGAATATTACTATATGGCAAAAATTATTTTTTGCATAGGGGGACGGGTGGGAGGGGTTATGACAGGAGGGGGTACTCATAAATAAAAACCTAATCGGAGGGGTACGGGAGAGAAAAAGGTTTAGGAACCGCGGTGGCCTATATGGTGATGGTTATGCAGAAAGATATGAGAAAGTACAGCTTCACATTTTATATACCGTATGTACTATGTCACTTCGATCGGCGCAGTATGACCATTGCTGTCCTTGCGCCGTAAAAAGCAGCCAACGAGTCAACAAACTTCACATTTTAATAAGTTGAAAGCAAAACCGCAATTACGTTGTAGGAAGAGTATAGTTCGTTCGCGGGAGGTGACGGCACAAACGGGCTAGTTCATTACAGCAGAGGGGAGGACGTCATTTCAGTACTGGGTTTTAGTGAACATTTGTCTGCGTTAAAAACCAGTTATGAAATGACGCCTTCCCCTCTGTTGTAATGAACTAACCCGTTTGTGACGTCAGCTCTCGTGAATTCTAAAGGTACCATCGGTCAACTTTCCGCGAACAAACTATATGCGGGCACTTAATGTGAAACGAGTGAAAGGTGATTTGAAAGAGTGGGTTCTTGAACGACAAGGACCAGCATTACACCGGCTAAATGAACTCTTTTTCACCGGCGGAAAATCCTGAAACAAGAGGGAAAAAATCCAGCCCATGGCCAGGCCACTTACATAAGACTTCAGGTACTAATTTAGGCTATGATACTTACGGTAATTGCATAGGATAGACGCACCAGCCCTCCAAGAAAAGATAAATACGAGAGGAGACAGAAATCTTCTAGAAAGGTAATAACCTGAAAGGGAAAGGCAGAAAAATCTGATCGGTTTTAGAATTTGGAGCAGACTGATGTAATATTACAGGACATCTTCGCATAAATAAATTTGTAAATTCTGTAATGGAACGAACTCCTTAGAAATGCTTCATTATAGTTTGCATATACAGGGTGTCTCAGCACCAGGGTTACAAACTTCAAGGGGTCATAGTACTCATCAAGGTGAACGATAATTGTCATAGAATCTAAAGTCGCAAACCACCCACAGCGCCAGTTCTAAAATCGTCCAGCATGCACAAATATTTACAACCAGTGCATGAGAAGCGCAAAATGCGATGTCCTAATCATCTATGCACTTGATCAGCTGACCTGAGTAGTATCTGGCGCTTTTCACGCACTGGTTGTAAATATTTGTGAATGCTGGACGGTTTTAGAACTGGTGCTGTGAGTGGTTTGCGACCCTAGGTTCTATGACAAATATCGTTCACCTTGATGAGTACTATGACCTCTTGAAGTTTGGCACCGTATGATCGTTCCAAGTGTTCGAGTCTTAACACTTGGTACATCAGTCTTTGATACTCTGCTGCGCGTTGGCGAAACCAAAAATCATTTTCTCAAACTGTCCAGTCTCATCAGGTGTTATAAAAGCAGTTTTTAATTTTGCTTCTTCCGTTAGGGGGCATTTGCAAGTAACCGTGAGCCAAATCCAATGTCGCGAATATTTTACAATCTCCTAAATATTCCAATAAATCGTCAATTTTGGTAAGGGAAACTTATCCTTTATCGTTTGACTATTTAGTCGTCTAAAGTAAACAATTAGTCTGTTTACGCCTGTCTTCTTTTTTACCAACAATACAGAACTCGCATAGGGAGATCTTGTTTCTGTTACAACCCCGTTTTCTTTTCATTCCTTAACGATGTTTTAATAGCACTTCTTTCCAAAGAATTTGTTTTATATAGTTGTGCGTACACTGGCCTGCTACCCTCAAGTTCATTCATCTCCATTTTAGTTAAATCTGCACACCCGAGTTCATTTATATTTAACGCAAAATAATCTCTATACTCGTTTAAGAGTGATGCGATTTCTATTTTCCTTTCTTGTGACATTGATTCATTCAGTCTAATGTTCTCTAAAGTGATATCCTTTTTCGCTTGCATCACCATACATACTATGGAATCTTCATTATCATTATTTTCACTGTTCAAGGTCCAATCGGCAGTTACACTAGTTACCCTTGCTACACATTGATTCTTCCTAAGTGTGATATAATGAGGACCAGCATTAACAATCGGAGTTACTACAGACCTACCGTTAACTATTTCCAAATTAGAGTCCGAATTTTCTCCTTCATCATTTAAAATCACTAAGACATTATCTATGTCGTTTGTCTTAGCGTTGATGAAATTTATTGTATTTTCTTCCAACGTTATAGGTCGTTCGGTTCTAAGTTTTATTTTCAAGGAATCCAACTCATCCGGTAATTGATAAAAGGGAATAATGTTAGAGTTCCATATTTGCAAGTTAGCACCAATTTTAGCAAATTCAACCTCTAGGTTGTTGAGATAATCCTTTTCCCACAATAAGTTCAAAGGCTATTATATCGTCTGGAACGACAAATAATTCCACATCTGCACACACTCCATCTATTGACAACTGAACCTTACTCCTGCCTATTATATACGTTTGTCCGAATCCAAAACCTATCAACTTCCGCTTCTCTGGGTAAATAATCAAGTTTAGATTGGCTGCCACCGATTTCCTAATTAGTGTCAGTCCACTTCCTGTGTCTATTAAAGAGATCATTTTAGACGAGCAATTGATGATTGTTGCTTCTTTTATATACGATTGAGAATGAAATGCGTTTGCGTTTACCATTAAAGTGTTACTGTCATCTTTTCTTTCCGCAATTCTTCTGTGAATGTCCCACCTTACCGCACTCTAAACATGTTACTACTTTGCTTTCCTTAGGGCAGTCCCTTGACAAGTGTCCGTAATCGTTGCAATTGTAACACTTAGGGTCGCCTCTTTCATTCCGATGGTTGAAGTTAATATAATATAACGTTGTTCTTATAATATTATATATATAATATTATTATAATGTAAAATTTCTTATAGTTTCTTCTTCCTCCTTTCTTTGTATTTCTTCTTCCTTTCTTTGCATTTCCTCTTTCCTTTTTTCGTTCACGTTCTACACGGTCTCCTACTATCTGTTCGAAAAGTGTCTTAACAAATGATTCTTCATGATGTTTCAAATTTAATATTATATTTTGTAAATCCACAATTTTGCTTTCTGGTGGCACGACTTCCCGTAGCTCATCGGCCAATTCTATTAAATTCGTTTTTTTACCTTTAGACAAAAAAGCCATCCTCTTACCTTTATTTGTTTGAAATCCGTTATTCTGCGTTTCCGGTAATCGTTGAAGCTTTGTTTACGAGAATCCAAGTTGGACTATTCGAATAGTTGACAAATACTTCTTATCGTTCCATTTGCAATGCGTTAATCCGTTTTGTGATATCCGTTGCACTACGTTTGCCAATGTCCTCTGCGCGAACAATCCGTTGCACTACGTATGCCAATGTCCTCTGTTTGATTGATTGTTTGGCTTTTTTATGGCGCAAGAGCATCTGGGCTATACTGCGCCAAAGCCAATGTCCTCTGTGCGAAATAACATCCCACTTCTGAAATGTAATATATATCTTTTCGCCGTTAGAGATTAATCTTACTTTAATCTTCAAGAAAAGCCAAAAATACAATAATACAAACAGAATGAACTTTACAAAAAAGAAAATCGAAAAATAAACTGTATTTTTCGCAAAACGTTAACTTTTGCGTGTACGTCATGCTTCTTTAAATTCTTCTTTCAGTTTTCAATAATTATCTAACACACGTATAGGCAAATACCCTGGCAAAGTAAATTGCCTTTCAAAACAACTATTTAAGTGAAAGAAATTTTTCAGAATATTGTGTGGCTTCCTCTGGGATTAATTTCCGTTAACTATATCTTCACTACCTTGATTGAAGATAGTAAATCCAATTAAGCAATGAAAAATTTCCCAGGGGAAGATATTTAACGCAGACAAATGTGTTCAGAGAATGTGATACGTTAATGACAATCAAATTAACGAACTCGCCGTATAATGTTACTAACACTAAAATATACTTATTTGATAACCAATGAAATGATTAAGCACATCACTAATGGTTTCGTTAAGAAGGACAAATAGAGGTCTCCTAGTTGTAATGAAATAATTAAGAAATGTAATTATGATATTATAATTTACATGCAAACATTATTTTAAGGAAACTTATATCTATATAATACGAAGGAAAAAAGAGTATTCAACGTTTATGTATAATTCGGTAAATGTGATTTCTATGGTATCTGATATATTAGTTTATTGAACTAAACACATTTTTGAGAAAAATCCCTTTTTTAGGGATTTATTTGGGATATTATTCCTAAATGTAGAGATTTTTGCCCAAATATAATATATCCTAATTGGGCATGGATTCACCTATAAAATATTTTTTAAAACTATAATCCCTTTGAAATCTCAAGCTGAAATTTTGCAGAGAGCTTTTGGAAATGTGGAGTAAGTTATATAATTATTTTGAATTTTTTTCATATTATTTTTTAATCACTTTTAATTTTTAAATTAATTTAAACTTCAAAAGTAATCTATCATGTCGCATATCATATCAAAGTCCATGAAATTCTGAAGAGAGTAGTATTTTTGGTTTTAAAATAACTTAATTCTGGGATGAAACATTTAGGTTTAAATGAAGTCAGGTGAGGCTGAAATTCCCTTTTTTTGGCAATTTCAAACCACCATAACTCAAAAAACGGGATGCGATATAAAATTAAAATTTTAGATTTAAACGCAGTTTAGACCATTAAAAACGTGTGTAAAATTTTAAGAAAATTAAAAAATATGATGTAAACATTTCATTCAAAATTAAATCAATTTACATGGAATGACCCTAACCTCATGCGATCTGTGTCCCATAGGACGTCATCATCATCCTTAAATAATTTTCCATATCTATTTATTTTTTTACAAATTTATTATTCTAAATCATTCTACGAATTTTCGTTTCTGACCTTCAATTTTTGTGCCCAGTTTGATCGAATTCTTCTTCATGTCTGAAAAAATGTGATTTGTTGCGATTCTGATCAGTGTTTTCAGCTTATTAATTTTCTGCAAAATGATTTTTTATAAATAAAGCACATTGAGAGTTCAAGAGCAAAATATGTACCTCTCCCATTGAAATAACATTGAGAATTCTTTTAATTTTGAACATAAGTGTATTTATACAGTATTCATTAACCGCTAATAAGTTGGTATTTTCATTTACCAAGTTAGATTCGTTATGTAATATCACATATAATTTGCGCATTTTTACATAATATTGTTTTCACATAATACCGTAGTGTCATCTACAATTTTTTATTGAAACGTAGGTCCTTAGGGATTTTATGTCAATTTAGTTATTTTGTATGATCGGATGGTATCCGTATACTTTCTGGGAGTTGTCGTCACAAGATGATTTAAAATTTATTTTATATAGGTATTTGATTCAATAATCATCAGTATCCAATACAATCTATTTCTCTATATTATATTAAGGGTTTGGTATCAAAGACGGGTAATTAAAATTATCGCTTTTTTCAACAGAGCCGAAAAATGAACTCATTGTTACCCGCGCCAATAGCCTAGGCCCATCTTTGAATGCCATTTCCTTCATGTTCTGACCGTCTTTGAAACTAAAAGCCCTTGGATTTGAATTCAGAATCAAAAATCCTACAAAAGTGCATAAATAACTCAATTTCTTAAAAAATGTAGTTGTCCATCTTTGATACCAAACTTCTCATATGTGTTTGATACCGTTTTCTACCTTCAAAACAGCTGTCAATATCATGTTTTCAAACTGATTTAATCGGTTTATATATGTGTTGGCCATCTATTTTTTGACCGAAGTTATTTCGTCCCCAAATTGAAATTGATTTACCGATTTCCTTTGTTCATATATATTTATTGTATTATTTTATATCCATGTTTTATTTTATACTCGATTTGAAGTTGTATTTACTTTTTCTTAAGGAACAGTCTAGTATTGCGAAACTCGGCTTGGAGATGAAGCAATTGACATCAGAAATGGAAGCTGAGACAGACAAATGGCCCACTGCGGACAATGACATAGTGCGAAGAGCCAAGATCATGTCTCGGAAGGCGTTTTCAATGTATCAGTTTACAAGAGGCGAAGGCGAACTTAAAACCACACAGGTTGCTAAGTATATTGTTGTGAAAACACTAAGATTTATCAAAACTTCTAGCAGAAAAAAAAAGAAAGCCATACTGATTACGTAGCATTATACAACTTATTATGTTAAATGTATATATATATATAAAATTCACTGCGAACAAAATGCGCAAGCTATATAATGTATACATGGAATAATCAATTTAATAGAACTCACAAAACATTAAATACAGAGACTGCTATGCGATTTCATTGTCTGTACATTGCGTTTTTAATATTTGATAACATCTTACAAATTGAAACAAAAGCAATGGATTGCAGGATACTTTAAAACGAAGTTTACAATCACTATGCATCTCTTGAAAGCAATATTCATGACATGCCCTTGATCTAAACTCTGTTGCCTTTTTGGATTATTGACGCAGTATAGCCCAGATGCTCTTGCGCCATAAAAATCCAAACAAACAAACATTTTGGATTATTCACCACTAGATGGAAGCATATTTTAGCGGTTTAACTTTAATCTTAATGACATGGAAAGCTCTAATTGAATTGACTACAATTGATTATATTCATTAAGGAACTGAAAGCTAAATTCAAATCCAATTGATTAAATTTAGAGTAATTGATTGTAAGTTTAACTCTTGTTAACTAAATTGAATTGACTGAATGAGCTACTACGTTGAAATTATATTGTATTTTAAAATATCAATCGGGCTATTTCAAAAGTAGATATGCAATTTTTCAATATAATCAATTTAAATTTTTCCATATATCCCATATTATAAAGCATAGGCGTAAATAGAAAGTTTATAAGAGGGGTTACAGAGCTACAACTCAATATATCCATATGTGTATATATACAAAATTGTACCGCAATGTGGGTTACAGCCCCCATGAAACTCCCCCCCCCCTCACCCGCGTAAACCGGTGCTATAAAGTGCAATAGTAGGTAGAAACTAAGAGTTCTGTCCTACTTGAAGCACCAGGCAGCAAAAATAAACGAAGAAGCGAAGAAACAAAGGCACTGAGCGAAGTGTCAAAGCAAAAAACACCAAGTGAAGCATCAAAGCAAAACGACGCTAAGTAAAGCATCAAAGCAAAAGACGCAAAGTGCGGCTTTGAAGCTTCATCCAACATCTCCGTGCTCTAACCAATCTTCTGCTTCCATCCACTCACTTTTAAAAATAAATATGCATACTTTCTGTCTATGTATACTTTCTAATATATACTTTCTGTTGTATACTTTCTAATATATGTTGTATACTTTCTAATATATACTTTCTGTTGTATACTTTCTAATATATACTTTCTGTTGTATACTTTCTAATATATACTTTCTGTTGTATACTTTCTAATATATACTTTCTGTTGTATACTTTCTACATGTATTCTATATGTATACTTTCTAACTATGTAAGTCTAGTGACGTATAGTGAATTACGTGTAATGAAATACGTCTATAAAGGTATTAAAGCAAATTATAGCAGGTTATAAAGGCAAAGGTCATATGGGACATAGGGCACCCGGGGTTGTTCAATATATATAAATATCTCTATGGGGCAACAGGGGCACAAGCATGGGGCAACTAGGGCCACGCCCCTGATGGCCCCGGTTTGGCTACACGCCTGGTCACAACAGATATAGAATGTATCATATTTGCAACCTCGTCTATGGCGATAAATTATCCATAGTGATGCCTTTTCCCTATCCCTTGAGTATCATTACAGACCGATTTCGCTGTATTTCGTAACGTAACAAGATTTAAATACTGTTTCAGTATTTTTATGTATATAGGTATAATTATTTTTGGTAAAACTAACATATCTATTTTTATCACTCATTACAGGACCTCTTTACTCAGGCAGAATTTTTCGCGGAAGAAGCAAATAGGTTTTATAAAGTAGTTCGACATTTTTCTTATCAGGTATTATTCTTATATTAAATTCAAAGTTTGTTTTTTTTTAATTGAATTGTGTTTAAAGCGAAGACTTCACTTGATAAAGAGAACAATAGTTCTCGAAACGTTACGGAATGTTTTCTTACATTTTGGACCATTGGCGAAGTTTTCTAGTTACATTTGTTTCCTTTATCAGGTGCCAGGGGGCCAAAACAAAAAAGAGCTACTGGAAAATTTAGACAGAGTGCCCACATTCGTTCAACAGCTACAATTCACTGTCAAGAACCCAACCGTTGGTAAAGCAGCCACTTTTACGAAGGTGGGCAGGGTTTCCATACATGCGAATAAATCGCCAACATTGGCGCTGTAAAGCAAAATATTTGACCAGAGTTGAATAATTGTTAACTATTAGCTTTGTTCTCAACAGGTCGATAATGTGATTAAAGAAACGAAAAATCTTATGAACTCCATTTCTAAAGTCGTCACCTCTTGTTTAGATAGCGCTACGAAGGTAAATTTTAAATATTTATTTATTGATTGATTGATTGATTGTGCGTGCTTGTGATACTGAAGTTATATTCTTCTGAATTCCTTAGTGTATGTATTCCTCTGTGTATAATCCGTCAATTCTCCACCAAGCAAAGAAACAATACCCGCTCTTTATTATGGTATATGTATCCATCCCCATGTTTCTATTCTGTTCTAAATATAAAGACATTACCGCATCTCTCGGACCAAGATGGCAGTCTGCGAGTGTGCAAAACCAACTCACTTCCATCATCCACCTCACTTCATCTTCACTTCCCATATCACAGAGCAATTTTAACTGATTATTCAACATAACAAAACAACAGAATCCATCGGATTTGTCCGCCCACCATATCTTATATTGACCTCAGGATGCCCCCTTCTCATGTCCGCTGGTACGTTTATAAACGAAGTGATTTTAATTGATTGTAGAAGTCTAATTAAAAACATTTACGATAATGCAAAATTACTGAAGAACTTGCCAGGTATGAACCTCATTGAGAAATCTGAGGGTACTCATGAAAGAATGTCTTCAAAAACATAACCCAAGAAACAAAAATGAACTTACTTATAGGCTAAAAACCTTTCGGACATGTTTTGAGAGAAGGAAGTCTGTCAACTCCTAGCAATTATTCGGCCAAACCGTTTAGAAGCTATTACGGAAGCTAAAAAGGAAGCTAAAACAGACAGTATTAGTTATCATGTTTCTCTTCCGTGCATTTATTTTTGAATTGTTCTGATATTTTAAACCACGTTAAGAATTATTCTAATTTTGTGAATTTTTTCAACTACCAGTTTCCTTATAATTTATAGTACATTTATATTTGTTTACATGATTACATAATGTACAAAGTACATAGGTTTAATCGGTGATACTTCATATTTGGTAATAATTATTTTCAGTGCGATAAACTGCAATTGTAAATTATTTAACGCATTTTCATTAGCTATTCTATTTTTTTCATTTCATTGGAGCCTTTTCACACAAGCTTTCGCGACTATCGTTCTATTTTTGAAGAGTACGTTTACAATTGCGTTATTTTATTTACGTGTAAATACATATGTTAAATTAATACGTATATATACACCTATATTATATATGTATACAGGTTGGTGAAGCATAAGATATTATATACAGGGGCGCAAAGAGACAACTCTGGCCAGCAGGGTCACTTTGACTGGACCCCATGACCCCTTCCCCGGGCAGTGGCATAGATTTTTTTTTCAGGGCCGGGGCCCCCTACAGCATAGGTCCTTTCCGGCGCGGGCCTCTAGACTTCATTCGGGCCCCATGGCTGCAGCCCCTGCTTCCCCCCACCCTCTAGTCGGCCCTGATTATATAATAATCCAACTCAATAATGACACATTACTTAACGTCTATTACCGTTTAACGAGTCAAGATACGACCGTTTTGCCTCAGTCAGTGTCCTACTAACACTACAAGAGCTCAAATGAAATCGTCCACGTGACCGAAAGAATTAAAAATATATAATAATACTAATAATAATAATAATAAATAACACACTTGGTGATGAAGAAAATTGTCTTGCATTAGCAGTCAGTTCAAAACTCTCAATCAATATCTAAATATGAAACGGCTCTCAGATAAAGATAATATACGAACAAATTTCGAGGAAAGCTTAAAAAAATATTGGGTTACAGAAATATAAGGACTTGTAAAATAAGCAGCCGTTGAGAGAAATGCAAAAAGGAAACTCCGGGCTACTTGAGTGTTTCCCAGATTTTAAAATAGCATAAGTACATATTCTTTTGAATCAAGAAACAGCTGTTTTATACAAATTTTTCTAATGTAATAAACGCAAATACCCCTCAATCTACTTAAATTCGTGAATCCAAAATCGCTATAGAAAAACTATTATTAAATTTAATTCTCAATTTCCGAATATGCGAGTTTTTAAATATTTATAAAACACTAACTACTAAATATTTATAAAACGCGACCGACTACAAAAAGAAGAAAGAAGATTGTTGATCCCTATTTTAATTTATTCTAAATTTTGATTAAATTTTGAGCAGAGCAGAAATGAATATTTCCATATTCTCCCTCCCTCCCTTCCATTAAGTCATTATCTATGCATATTTGTGAACACCACGTAATATATTAAATTTCCCTTAATATCTCGCTTAATGTTTTGATAAAATGGATCGATTTAATAGTACTTTATTTTCAATAAATTTGAGTTTATTCTCCCGCTAATGGCGAAAGCAATCACCAAACTGAATATGTTTTAATGATATCGTCTCGGTTTTAATCAGGTTGAAGAGTTGCAATGGAATATCATTATTAATATTTCATGTATTGGACGAGAATAAATTATTAATATTATAATTATTTATCATTAATATCATGAATGATCTTTAATGTTTGCTTTTGTTTCTAAATTATTCTGTGCGTCATCTGATTGGACGTTAATCCCTTTCTGCAAAGTCAAATAATTAATACAAAAAACAATTAATTATTGATTAGTGGGAAACGCGTCATCATTATGTACGTCACAGCAGTTGTAGAAAAGAAAACCACCAAGTTTTTTATTAAAATTCTTTCTATATAAAAGTTATCAACAGACGCATGCTTTAATTTCATTTAAAACTGAAATATAATCCACTTTAAAAATAATTTAAGATTTATCTGGATTTTAGCTACTAGTCAATTAAACATGAATTAGTTGCAACTTAATTAATCATATATTTATTAATTACAGATAGTAGATTTTATTTATTTGAAACCTCATTTATAACACATTAATAATTATAAATCTAACTTTTACGTGTTCGTTCGTTAGTTATAAGTTAGATTTATAATTATTAATGTGTAATAAATGAGGTTTCAAATAAATAAAATCTACGATCTATAATTAATAAATATATGATTAATTAAGTTGCAACTAATTCACGTTTAATTGACTAACAACTAAAATGCAGATAAATCTTAAATTATTTTTAAAGTGGATTATATTTCAGTTTTAAATAAAATTAAAGCATGCGTCTGTTGATAATTTTTACGTAGAAAGAATTTTAATAAAAAAACTTGGTGGTTTTCTTTTCTACAACTGCGGTGACGTACATAATGATGACGCGTTTGTCGAATCCGAGTTCGATTTTAGCAAGTACCCAAAACTTGATGATTTTTCTATTCACACAGGGTTCGGCAACACTTTAGGGGTACTGTATCGAAGTAATACTGCATACTCGTTCTCTGTACCGGAATACATCCACCAAGTTGTCAATGTTTATTTTTCTGTACGACTATAAAAGTAAATTTAATAAATTTTTTGATTTTCACAATCATATTCCGAATTTCTTTTTCGCTTTTAATTCCCTCCTCGTGTCAAATACGGCCAGCACCATAACTAGATGATTTGCGTCCCTGACAGAACAGTCTAAATTGCGCCCTCCTAGTCATAGGCATATCCTCCCCTATGAATTATTTCAGCAGGTTTTGCACCCTTCCTCGCCTGCGATCCTGACGTGGTCCTTCCACGTCACCCCCCACCACGACGGCCCTGTATGTGGCACGTGTGGCGTGGACTGTCTTGCCGACTTCTCTGCTGCACAAGAAGAAAGACCAACATGTCATCATTGAAAAAGATATGAGTAATCATTGCCTAAAATCGAGCTTCATCGCTATATAGAGTTTTATAAGAATTATTGTTACCCTTCTCAGGGTTGACGCAGTTATCAAATGATCAACAAATTAAACCACCGGGGTAGATTTTTTATACGTTTTTCGTGGGAAATAGATGGATAATGCTTTTGACACCCCTTGTCTTCTTCGAATCAGGGCAAGGGTGACGTGTCTTCCTTTGCTATACATAAGAAGCTCTAGTCTGAGCTGGAAGATGTAGATGTCAAACATATTATCCGCTGTATATGATCCCGAGCTCAATCCTGAAAGTGGGAGTGTTTTTTTTTTTTAACGGATTAGTTTGCTCTGACAAGTGAAACCATAAACAATATACAAAAAGGCGGAACGTGAAATAACTGAGGAAATGTCATATAAAATTGAGTTTCGGTGATATAGTGTCATAGGTTCAAACCCGGAAGTGCAAGTATTATTTTTTTTAACAAATTAGTTTGTTCTAACAATTGGAACCAAATACAATGAAAAAAGTGTAATAATTGAGGAAGTGTCATCGAAAATTAAGTTTCGTTGTTATAGTGTCCTGGATTCCAACTCGGACGTGCAAGTATTATATTTTTTTTAACATACCAGTTTGTCTTGCCAAATGTAACTATACGTACTAAAGAAGAAGCAAAACGTGTAATAACTGAGGAAGTATCATCAAAAATTGAGTTTCGTTGCTATAGTGTCCTGAGTTTGATCCCGGAAGTGTAAGTGTTGTATCATCATCATCATATTCAACCATTATCTATCCACTGCTGGATGAAGGTCTCTCCAAATGCTTTCCACACAAGTCTATCCTGAGCAATTCGCTTCCACGTCACCCCAACCTGTTTTCTTATTTCATCCACCCATCTAGTTTGAGGACGTTTTCTAGGTCTTCGGTGGTCTCTTGGAATCCAGTTCAGAATTTCTGTTGTCCATCGTTGATCAGTTCTTCTTGCAATATGCCCAGCCCATCGCCATTTCAGCCCTTTTACTTTAACAATGATGTCCTCTACTCTAGTTTGCTCTCTCACCCAAGTGTTTCTTTTTCGATCTCTCCTAGTTATTCCAAGCATGCACCTCTCCATGCTCCTTTGCGTTGTCTGTAACTTTCGTATTGCTCCAACTGTTAGACTCCATGTCTCTGATCCATAAGAGAGGACTGGCAATACACACTGGTTGAAGACCTTTCTTTTTAGACACAAAGGCAATTTCCCCTTCAGGATAAAACTGTTTCTTCCAAATGCACTCCAGCCAAGTTTAATACGTCTGTTGAGTTCTTTCATAATGTTGCCATCCATTGAAATCAGCTGGCCAAGGTAAATATATGAATCAGCAATTTCTAGCTCAATGTTGTCAACTTGTATTTTTGTTTCCTCTACGAAATTATTGAACATGATCTTAGTTTTTTGTAGGTTCATCTTGAGTCCAACTTCTTTACTTCTAGTTGAGAGCTCCTGTACCATGTCTTGGAGTTCTAATGGGTTCGTTGAAAAAATAACAATGTCATCAGCAAACCGCAAATGATTTAAATATTCACCATTTATTTTTATTCCCTTGTTATTCCAATTTATCTGCTGAAAAATCATCTGTAAAGCTGAAGTAAAAAGTTTTGGAGAAATGGTATCTCCCTGCCTCACACCTTTACCAATTTTGATAGTTTTGGTATCTTTATGTAACCGAAATTTTGCACTTGCATTTTTATACACACGTTTCACCATGTCAATGTACACATCCTCAATGTCTGTTGATCTTAAAGAGTTGATGACTGCTGATGTTTTAATAGAGTCAAAGGCCTTCTCATAGTCAATAAATGCCACACACAATGGAAGTTCATATTCATGTGTTCTTTCAATTAATTCTCTTAATACTTGAATATGGTCCACTGTACTGAATCCACTTCGAAATCCAGCTTGTTCTCTTGGTTGAGCTGCATCTAATTTTTTCTGCAGGCGATGTGTTAGCACTTTTGTGAAGATTTTATAAATAGCAGGTAACAAGCTAATTGGTCGGTAATTTTTCAAATCCTCTTTATCACCTTTTTTATGCAAAAGAATTACTGTTGCAGAATCCCATTGGTTTGGTATGTTACCGCTGTTAAGACATTTGGTAAAGAATTTTGCAAGTATGTCTTCTACATATTCTCCAGCTTCTTTTAGGATATCTAATGTAATACCATCATCACCAG
>QLNU02015359.1:45618989-45650431 GCA_006491805.2 Dysdera silvatica | reverse complement strand
GATCTTGCATCCTGCCATCACGTGTTGGATTGTCTCCGATGCCGCATGACAGTGTCTGCATTTGTCGCTTTCTATGTCTTTTCTCTGGATGAATTTCTGATTGTTCCTTGTTGCGATCACTTGGTCTTGGATGGCTAGCATGAATCCTTCTGTCTCTGGCTGGAGAGTGCCTTTGGCCAGCCAAGAATTTGATGCCTTTTTGTCAACGTGTGGTTGTTGCAGGTCATTGTAGTGCCTGCCATGTAATGGTTTTCCGGCCCAAGTTCTCAGTTTCTGTTCGTTGGCTGTTTCGAGGACACGCTCTTCGGTACTACACAGGTTTAGTGGCGTGTAATTTGCATCTGCTTGTATTATGGCTTGGATGAGTGGCGATCGGGGACTCTTCAACTGGAAGTATTGCCTCATGCTCTGGATCTGCTTGTCATGTAAGTCTTTGAGGTCCGCTTGTCCGCGTCCTCCTTCTTCCCGGGGTAGTGTTTGCCGTTCAATTGCCGTTGCAGGGTGTAGTTGTCCGGCTCTTCTCTGGATGGTTCTCATTTTCCGCTGGAGTTGTTCTAGTTCAGTGTTGGACCATTTGATGATCCCGAAGGAGTAGGTGAGCACTGGTACCGCATATGCGTTAATTGCTTGCGTGGTGTTCTTCCCGCTCAGTTTCGTCTTCACAATGCTTCTAAGTCTTTCTTGGAATGCTTGCGTGAGCTGGACTTTGACTTTCTTGTGCTCCTGCTGCCGTTTTTGCATTATCCCTAGGTATTTGTAGGTTTCGCCCTCGTCCAAGGTCTTCAGTAGTCTCCCGTCTTCGAGTTCGATGCCTGGCAAATCATATAATAAATATATATAATAAATATATAATATATATAATAATCATATATATATATATATATATATATATCATATATGCATATACACATTAATTTTCGTAAAATGGGGCCTGAGATTTTTCCGTTACGCCACTGTATTTACGTATAATGTGTTTCATGTTATCCTCACACGGATAAACAACATACAAGCGACGCTTTGGGATAGAATTTTCTAAATAAAAATAGATGCTTCTCTTATGCACAAACCGAATTGCAACTTGCAATGTGATTATAAAAATTAAAGTAATTTGTTTCCTGCTATAACTTTCAGAAATAAAATAAAAAGAATATAGAACTTCAATTTAACGAATAGAGAAAAAAAAACCTTTACAGCTACTTCAAAATCTAATACGTTTAAATTTAACAAGTTAACGCTAGCTCTGTATTACTGGACGTATTCTAAACTTTTAGAATACAGCTTCACATTCTCTTTTCACCTTTTTTCGAAAAACTAGCTATCTCGTCCCCTTGTTCCCCTCCCCCCCGCTAAAGGCGCCCATGCTTAGACCTATGATGTGATCGGTCTTAAACCCGTTCCAGGGCTTGTACTGCCGACGTGTCCGTCTAATGGCATGCTTACGTGCCATTTAAAGTAATGAAATTGAAACCAATCAAATTTGTTGGTCATTACGAAAGGCGCTTCTTATATTTGATGTCCCATGTTGCGTCCTTTTCATCCGCTTTGGCAAGGCTCGGTGCGATAAAATTTTCATCATTGACTTATCGAGCTGAAAGACATTTGGACACAATTTTACTTTTTTATTTTAAATTTAATTTTTTAAAAGCGTGTGTTTTAAAACTAAATTACTCAATTTACTCAAAGTTTTCTTTTAATAATCAAAATTCATTATTTGTTTTAGGCTGTATTTATTAATAACATTGTAGTCTCATTTCGTTGGTTCGAAATTTCCTCATTTTTTTACCAACAATTCGCCAAAAGGCCAAAAACAAAAAGCTGATAAACGGTATCTTTACAGTGAAATTAAATTTCGAAAGATATTTTCTGCTTTTCACAACATACGCATTTTTGAATCTGTACTACACGTCTGCGAACGCCTTAATTAGGCATCCTAATTTGCTAGCACCATTTTAATGGCCGTAGATAACCTCAGGCTAGAGTGGGCGGAGACCCACACTGGAGAATAGTTTTTCTCAAAATAAATTATTGTAGAATTTTATTTAAAAGAAAATTTTTTTTTTGGTATAAAATTGTACATGAAAATGGAAATTGTTCTTAACGTTAAAAATGTATTCAAAATAGATTTCTACGGTGGATCTTGTGAACATTGTAATTTTTTAAAAAGGGTTGTCATTGTCTACTCTATAGTAAGGATAAGCGAAATTATAAATTTTAGTTTACCTCTGTAAGTTTTTAATGCAAAATTTAAGTTAAGAAATTTATTCATTGATGTTAAATATAATAGCCTACTTAGATATTTAGTATTATTAAATATATTAATAAAATACATCAAAACATTAACGAATTCTAAGCCTCCCATAGCTTTCTTAGCCCCTGTGTAACTTTCAGATACCCTCTGTAAAAATTGTCTAGCTACGGTTCTGCCCCCTTTCCTACTCGAAAAGCCCATTGACTTGTAAGTAAGCAATGCAAAGGTGCAACACAACTACAGACATCTGCATATGGTGTTTTTTCATTTAAAAGTATTCAAAGGACATCTTTCCTTTATCCTCCACTCTCTTGGGCGTGTGTTGGACGGGATAGGTTACTGAATACTTGTTTGAACTTCACACGATTCAGAAATAGTTTCCCTAGCTGTTGGTCATCAATGGACTGTCGAAAAATAATTCTGTCAGCATACATTTTATAGCTTTGCGGGATATTCCGAAGATTATGTTTATTAAAAACACTTAACGTTTCACTCCGTGCTATGCTGAGCATCCTCAGAAGTAATAGCCGACCAAGTTTCCCTCTGCAAAATGCAAGACTTTCGCTTGGTTGCTCGGCAGAAAATGAGTGAGTAAAAAATATGAGACGTATTTGTAGTACCCTTTCATGATACGCCCTGACTGGGTGATTTCCGGATTATGCGCTCTCGTTGATTGTTGAATCTAGGTCGTCGCTCATTGGCCCAGAGACTCATTGGCTCAAAGACCACCCTTCCCAATGAATTCCTTGCACGATACCTACCTACATAACTAGCCCAGAGGGTGGTGAGTTCAGATTGGCTGCACGAGGCGCGACTTTTATGTGAATTTTTGGGCAAGAATTCCGAATTTATAGAACATCAACGGAGTCTTCTTAGTTGAAATTATTAAGACATTTTTTAATGGCCAAGGCTTCCATGTATACTCCTAGTTACAATGCATCAGTTTTTGTGATAACCGAGGTGTCATGAAAAAGAATTTAATGTTTATGATCAATGACGTGTTGAGCGACTGCCGACTTATTAGGTTCTTTCAAGAGAACATGGCGTTCATGTTCCTTAAGTCGAGCACAAATTGAACGACCAGTTTGTCCTATGCAAACCTTACCGCACTGACAGGGAATTTTATATACGCCGAGTGCTTTAAGGGGACCTCTGGGTTATAAGATATAAAATTTCCACCAATTTGGAACCCTTGTCTCAAAATTCACAAAAATTCGGGTCTCGTTCACCCAATCTAAACTCGCCACCCTCTGGGCCAATAAATGACGACCTTCGTCCAATAACCGAGTAGTAGTAGAGCGGGTAAGGGGGAAAGTTAGTAAGGGTGGCCATCGAAGGCGGCACTGTAATCCCAGACAGGACCTTCAGACAGAGACAGCGTAACCAACCGCAAGGCAGTTGGGGGAGGGGTATTCGATTGTCGATACACAGCACACAAAGATGCAAGTTTGCATATGTGTTGCAATTTGAAATAAACCGATACCAGCTGCCAGGAAAACCGCCACGGAGAACGGCCCTAACTACTGGTCCGGAGTCACACCACAGAGTCAGCCGAGAACTCTATAGAAACCGATAATCATGCTCTGCCAAGGGTGGGAAGGGGAAAGTAGAGGAACATGTTCTCAACGTTTTGAAGTTACTTTCAATTTATTGAATGTTAATATGAAATTAAGTAAGCAAATTATGCTGGCAAATATTCCTTATGAGTTTTATTTTCAATAGTGTGATATAATTTTATGTATTTTATTCACGGGAATAGTGCCTGCGAAGAGTGCGCAAAGAAAAGTTCGCAGATGTTCTTCACAAGTGGATGCTTTCTGGACTGTAGGAAGGATTACGGAATAATAGATGATTGTCTTGGTAGCAATTGGGCTGCGGTTGTTGATAAATACTCATTTGAGATGTGGTAAAGTATGGTTCCGTGGTTTTTCTAAGGGTGCAGAAAGGAGAGCCAGTGCACCAATCGAAATTTGTCCGCCCTTGGAAGCTTCCCAACTGCTGTATTAATATATACACATTTACGTAATATTATAGTATCTAATGTTACCGTGTTACTATATATGCTCTATGTAAAATATATGTATTATTTTGTGTTTGCCGAATAAAAATTGAATTGAATTGAAATTTTCAAACTGAGTTCAGTAGAATAGGATCTTATGCCCGCTATAAGAGTATATATCAGTACACTTGTCCAAATTTATTTTTGCCAGCCAAAAGAATTCCACGAAACGAATGGAAAATAAAATTATTTTATTATAAAATATTTTTTGTAATATTTTTATTAATATTTCGTATGTTGCAAAGAAATAATTGGATTCTGAATAAAAATGAATATATAAAGCATATTTCCTCAGGAATATTGCATTCATTATACAGTAAAACCTCTCTTTACGATAACCTCTACTCAGGGACAACTTCCCTTAAACGACCATTTTTTCTAGAAACAGGTTTCCTTCCAACCCACAGACCCAATGCTAAATTTACATTCATTCAGAGATTATATTTCAAAGCGGCCGCTTTTCACGGCATCTATTGTGGTCGCCTTAGAGAGATTTTACTGTATTTAAAAAATGCCGTGAGGGCGAACGAGGCACACTGATGAATGACGCTTAAAAATGGGCGTCAAATGATTTATATTCATGAATTATGTCATACTTGGGTAGATGTGCAGCCACACTTAACGTGTATGCAGATATTCGAATCCGCTTTGCTAAGTAGAATGACGATGATGACGTGTAGTTAGACTAAGAACGAAGTACAAGTTAATACTATTTATTAAAGATGATTCGGTATGTACAGTGAATTCTCGATAAGTCGAATTCTTGGGGACCGACTAAACACCTCGAGTTATCAGAAGTTCGACTTGTCATTTGTTGTTGATTGGACTTCTACAAAACGTAAATTACTTATCGTAAGTTAGACTTATCGTTTTATACAGCAAGTTCGTTTCCAAAAAGCAGAGCGTTACATTAAGAATTAGAAGTTATTCATTTTATGTACTGTATTATTTATTGATAAATGAAACTTTGGCATTACCATATTTTAAACACAGGAAACGGTACTTACATTTATTATATTTTCTCAAAAAATCGGATTATTTTACATTGTTTTTGCAGAAATTCACCTTTTATGAAATTATTTACCGTTTGTAAAAACACGAGCAAAATTTCGTCTCTACGTTATCTTTATTTTCAGATACCGTATGGTGGTAGATATCGCGTCACGAAATTTTGCCTTTTAGCTCTCAAAGTCTTAATTGGACATCTTTTCTTTCGAAATGCCTGCAGTGGCGCAGTGTGGTAGCGCGTTCGTCTAGTACTTGCCGTTAATCGGGTTCGACTCCCAACAGTGTACAAAGGCCTTACTCAGAATCTCATAAAAGATCGCCCTGCTCACTATAGTCCGGGTTTGGTTTCCTAGGCCATAGAGGTTCGGAAAAAATAGGGTGCCAGCGCAGTATGATCATTATAGTCTTTGAACCCACAAAACAAACAAACAATTTTTCCTTCGAAGTCCCGAACACAATATTGTACCTTGTCTTAAATCTCTCAAGACATCCTGCACTTGCGTTGAAGCCCTCCACTTTCAACAGACTTTCAAAGTCCATAGCTTTTAAACGTAGCATCTAGTAGCATGTAGGGCAACTACACATAAAACGCTAAAATTTTTCTCTACCTGGGAATGGAACAGAAAATAGGGTCATACGAATATAGAGTTTTTAACCCGCCAAGCTAAAGAGATCTCGCCATGTTAAAACAAATCTCACCAAGTTGTTTAAATTAAACTCTTTGGGCGAACGTCGAAAGCCTGAGATCATAATAAAGAACAGAGGTATTGATACTAAAATTTTCGTTTCGCAGTTATCGTGAATTATGCTTAATTTACTAAATGTTGACATACATTTTTTGAACTTAGTTAAAGCTAAATTTGGAGATCCAATTACAGCAAACAATTCAAAGTGAAATGAATGTAGGGATGGAACTTTTTGCAATTGCTAAAACAAGGTTACAGTCATCGGAATTTTATGTGGATTTTGAGTCTACACTGGATTTTGATTTTGACGAAAGGGTTGCAAATAAAGATTTGACAGAAAATTTATCAGAAAATAAAGAGCCCATCAGCTTAATTCCCAACAGTTATACCTTAGAATATATGGAAAAAATTGTCAAGTTTGCTTGAACACCTACCATATGGCCCTGCGGTGGCGCAGTGTGGTAACGCGTTCTCCTAGTGCGCCGCTAATCCGGGTTCGACTCCCAGCAGTGCAAAGAACGCTTACTCAGAGATCTCATAAAGATCGCACTGCTCACTGTAGTCCGGGGTTTGGTTCCCTAGGCCTTAAGAGGTTCGGATTCCTCGGAAAACAGTAGGTCCCGGCGCAGCATGACCACTGTAGTCTTTGAGCCGTAAAACCAACAAACGAGTTTGAACACCGAAAGGACGACGTCGCAAAATAGCAACAATACGTCGATACTTTTATAATTTAGATTTAAATTACAGACAAATATATAGAATGCGCAACTATATAGCAGATAACGGTAATAGATCGCAAAAGTAAAAAAGAAATAAGAAACGCAGTTTTTAATCGTTTAAAATCAGCACGATACAATGGCTTTTGTGTACATGATAAAGATACCCAGAAATGGTTTATTGCATGCGCAAAAGAAAAAAGAAAAAATGATTTTAAAGCTTCAAATGGATTTATAAATTCATTTAAAAGAGAATTTAATATTTCTGGGCGAAAAATTACCAAACTCGTAACAAAAACTGATATTCAATGTAAAGGTTTTTTTGAAAACCGAGAGGTTAAAATTGATATAATGGATGATATTGAAAGGAATCCATCAGCTTCAGTGTTTAACAGTGACTAAAGCGGATTTTACAGAGAAATTTCCCCGATGCGTTCCTTGTCTTTTAAATGTGAAAAAGACACTTTCGGGCTAATTAATTCATCACACGCAGTTTCGCATTCATAGACAATCCAACCTGTTATATCTATGGATGGAAAATTGCTTACAAAATTTCTTCTAGTCCACAATAAAAAAAACCGGAATTTTTAGACCGCGTGTCCGTTAAAATCTTTTTATGCAACCAAACGTTATAATGAACTGCTAAAAAGATGGAAAAACGTCTAAAAATATACAAAAATATTTTTTGTCCGGAATAATTTTGCCTAACATATCTAACGAAGAGATATTTGGTTATGGATTCCTGGAGTGGTCAGACAGGTCAGAAAGAATTTAGGGACATTTCTCCCAATGCAAATGTATGCAAGCTTCGTACACTACCACCAGGCACAACATCACTTATTCAGCCTTGCGATGTTTTTTTCTTAAAACAATGGATGTATTTTGCCAAACAAGTATGCCGCTTTTCAGTTTTACATTATAGCAATGATAAATTTATTGGAAAGAAATAATATCGCAAAATTACATTCCTTCATTCACATTCAATTACCATCGTAAATTTTTACTAACATGATAATATACGCTTGATGAAAATCTACATATCCAATTCCAAGACCTAATAAATTTAAAAAGGTAGAAGAAATATGCTTTAGTAATAAAAGCGGTAATTGTTTTGAAGAGAACTGCCAAGAAGCACCCTTTATTTCTTGTAGCCATTGCTCAAATATAGTTTGTTTTCGGAATTTTTTTATTAATTTTCATACACATTTCTAAAAACAAAATATATGCAGTTTTATATTCTTGCTCATTACCTACTGTGAAGTACACAGAATATGTTTTTACTTTTAATTGATTGCTTTTCAGAGTTCCCTGGAAGGCTTCAATTTTATTTGCATATATTTTTTTATTAAAGTAGCCCAGCGGCGAATTTTGTTAATTAAAGTATTAATTACAGTTAATTTAATAAAAGTTTATCTTTTAAGTAATATAACGGAACTTTTTTAAATCGATCGAGAATATGGTCGAAAAGACACGCATTAACGTGGAATTTATGAGTGAAACTGTTTTCTTTTTCTTTTGTCAATAATGCACAAACTAAAAATACAAATAGTAAGCTTATTTTATTTATAAAGAAGAGTTAGAAACTGGCTTTAAAACAAGATATAAACCAAGTTTGTTATGCAAATACATACATGCGTGCATGCATGCACGCGCACACACAAACACACACACACATACAGACATACATGCATGCATGCAAGCAAGCAAGCAAACAAATCCAGAAAGGAAAGAACTGGAGACAGGGATACCTAATGTTGCCATATGCAAAAATAGAGGGAAAACGACTCCCATCCCATGCTTTCCACCTCAATTTAAGCACTGAATTGAAGACAGACCCTCTGTCACAATTAAAAATTTAAATTTTCTGCCAAATGCCCTACAGCGGTAGTGCAGTCTTGTCTAAATTAAACGAATTGCTCGAAAAATAGCCTGAGATCAGTTTCAGTGTCGCCAAATGGACGGGTTACAGCCAAATGCTGCTGATTTTACTAATATTCAAGATGTCATATCTTTTGATCTCTTCCGAGATAGAGAAAATTTTTAATGTTTTAGGCAATAGATTTACCATACCTTACTACATGCAAAAAATCGTGACAGTTGGTGAGTGACAGTTGATGGAGTTCCTTAGTTAGTGCGATCTAAGCAATACATCTTTGGCGGCCACCTTTCCCCTACAAACATCCGCCATACAACTGATATTATGTATACTGTCACATAAAAATTTCTGTGTTCCGGCACAGCCAACTAGATTACTACAGGCCCGCTCACGTGAGCCCAACGCCATAGAAAACCTGTCCCCAAATTTTCGCTGGGCGATTCTCTTACGCAATTTTTCTCTTACAGATGGCGCGTGCTACCAGGGGTTATAATTCCAAATTTAACAGACTATAAAGGCCTTTTTTTTTCCATGAAGCGGCAAGCAAACGGCCGTGTCTGAAAGTGAAGAATACAACGAGTTTTTAAAACACACGTCTCAGGAAAGATTTTAAGACGACCAATCTAGAAACGTTAAGCTATACTACGACGAGGTAACACAGCCAACCTTTTTTCATGAAGCGAGTGATGGCAACGTCCTTAGCCGTGCCTAAAAAATATTTTAAAAACATTTTGTCGTCCTTGAAAAGATTTCGTGCTGGCCAGTCTGACCTAGATTGAGGTTGTAGATACCTTTAGTTATACTGCCCTTGTTGCGAAAAATGTTTTAGCTATCCAAGCCAACCAGATTGGCGCCAGACCTAGATTGAGGTCATAAATAACTTTAGTCAGGCTGCACTTGAAAAATAGCTAAAAAGCTAGCCAAGCCAGCCAGTCTGGAGCCAGACCTGTCTTAATCATGCTTCCCTCGTTACAAAAAATATTTTAGCTAGCACAATTCTTAGAAACTTTCTCCACTGGGATGCCAATGTGAAAATTTTATTTGGGACAACTTAATTTTTGAGGCGTCAAACGTGACCAGAAAATACATTGGAAACTCTCTCAGATATCCACTGGAATGACGCCAAATTTGGCGAGATTTAACACTGTGTAAACCCGAGTCGCTTCTTCCCCTTTCTCTTTTTGCCCTACTCTGGTAACCCCACGGTCGTTTGGAGTTACTTGGGGCTTAAAGTCTCTTCTTTTCAGAACGTTTTTCCCTTTCAAAACCCTTTCAAACTCACTCTATTTTTGTTTTCCATTTTCCGACTGTCGGGAAATCTGGCTCCTTTTTCCCTGATCACACATTTGCTTGGGTGGTCGCGTAGCTTAAAAGAAGTAAGTCGGGGGATTGGAGAACTTTGCATTTTTTCTCCTAATTTATACTGCC
Source organism: Dysdera silvatica (assembly GCA_006491805.2). NCBI lineage: Eukaryota > Metazoa > Arthropoda > Arachnida > Araneae > Dysderidae > Dysdera > Dysdera silvatica. Next base: position 45,640,410 of record QLNU02015359.1, on the reverse strand, counting down.
ATCATTGTCGTGTGAGGATAATGGCGTGGAAAGTTAACAGCATTCGTAGTCTATCCTCTCTTAAAAAAACTTTTGAAAGAATCATCATTCAGCTGGCCTATTCGGAAGTTCTTTCCTAGCTCCCTTCCTTGGGAGTTTTTGTTAACCCTTTTTATCTTCATCAGTCGCTGTTCGAGGTAAGCTGTGTTGCTGGAGCCGTCCCCGAGTTAATAAATAAAATATATTACACAGTCGTCTCAGTCTCATTTATTCGCTTGAAAAAAAATTATACAACATTATGCTTCTGTCTCATTTATTCATGTGTTGCAAACAGTCGGAAGCCGCTTTTTTTTAAATAAAAATTATACGACAATTGTCTGTCTCATTTATTCACTCGAAATAAAATTATACAACAGCATATCTCAGTCTCATTTACTTGTATATGTATGGTCTTCCAACTGCAGTCCCTCTCTTCCAAGCTATCACCTACTGATATCGTTATTTGTTTGCTGCAAGCAGATGCTATTCCAAGCTACCACCAGCCGACGAAATAAAATTATACAACATTATGCCTCTGTCTCATTTATTTATATGTTGCAAGCAGTCGGAAGCCGCCCCTCTTTCTTTTTTTTTATTTGAAATAAAAATTATACGACAATTTTCTGTTTCATTTATTCGCTGGAAATAAAATTATACAACAGCATGTCTCAGTCTCATTTATTTGTATATTTATGGTATTCCGACTGCAGTCCCCCTTAAAATTAATTGTTTGCGCTCTTCCAAGCTACCATCAGCTGATTAAGTATGTCGTTTGTTGCAAGCAGATGATCTTCCAAGATATTATCAGCCGATGAAATAAAATGATACAACATTATGCCTCTGTCTCATTTATTCGTTTGAAATAAATAAATATTATAGAACAATTTGTCTCTGTCTCATTTATTTATTTGAAATAAAACTATAGAACATTATGCCTCTGTCTCATTTATTCGTTTGAAATAAAATTATACAACAATTTGTGTCTTGTCTTTTTTCGGGGTGTAATGTAGTAGGGCTCCACGTGGAGCACTCTGGGTAATGCCAAATCTACTACCATTTTCCATAAACGTTATATACACGGATTGACTGTTAAAAGAAAAAGTCCTTTCATTCCCGTTTAATTGCACGCGTAACGTTTTTAACAGTTACTAAATAGTTTTTCTTGGAAAGTCTCCAAACTTTATTTTAATTTCCCATCCAGAAATTTTGGCTTAAGTTTAAGCAAAAAAAAGCTTAAGTTTTTGTAATAAAACGTTCGGATTAATACTATATTTACTGTATCTGATGTAAAGGAGCCTTTCCTGTGGATACTTAACTGCTGTCATCTTGGCATTTGTTGGGTCTCCACCAGTTTCATGTTCGATTGTTTATCATCCGTATATCACCTATTGCCCTTCAACGGTATCCATCTCCTCTTCTGGAAATACAGTGCCGCCAGCTCGGCCAACTTTTCCAAAATTTACACATGCACGCAAGCAACACAACCCCATAAAGGAAGTAAACATACGAACTAGGATTTGAATTGATGACAACAGCTGTACTTTGTTTACAATTTTTAAAACTACTGCATGTCCATGCGACGAATGTCATCTGAAGAAGTTTGTATTTCGTAATTTTGACAATGGCGTATGCAAAAAATTTATAATGAGTAGTCACAGGTCTACAACTCCATATGTATATATGCAGTTGTAGTATATGTATATATATTTATACTTAATGATTTTTCTTTGACTCCCGTTAATCCTCCTGCATACGCCCATGATTTATTTATTTTTTTCCGGTCAACAAAGATTGGCTTTAACGTTATGTTTTTGCTTCATTTTCCTGTGAATTCTTAAATTATGCTCTTTTCGTATTTCTTTTTACAGAAATGTATGCGTAACATATTTTTTAATGTTTCTTAGGACCAGGAGGTCTTTGAGATTACAGATTTCACTACAGCGTCTGATTGGGAACGGTATTATAATTTTTTGGCTACACTTTAAAATTATCCCGGTCGCCAAAGGCGCTAACTTCCGCGGCTAATTTCCTTCTCTGGTAATGTTTCTCAGATGACATCAACATGGATTGACGTTTTGCGAGTCATGATTTTTTCTAAATGTTTTGAAAAAAAAACCTCACCAATGTTGTGGCATGAAGTTTGCTGAACTCGGAATATGACCATTAGGGTTTTCTTTTTTTCTTAAATATGTCCTGCTTTCCATTCATCGACGTTAATATCCGCTGCATGTACAGAGAGGTTTTTTTTTAACTATTGCAAGCTTTTGAATTGTGGGAGAGTAGCCCTGCGGTGGCGCAGTGTGGTAACGCCTTCTCCAAGTGCGCCGCTAATCCGGGTTCCCCCGTGCAATAAAGAACGCTTACTCAGCAGAGATCTCGTAAAAGATCGCACTGCTCACTGTAGTCCGGGGTTTGGTTCCCTAGGCCTTAAGAGGTCCCGGCGCAGCATGACCACTGTAGTCTTTGAGCCGTAAAACCAAAAAGAAAAGAAAGAATTGCAGGAGAGTACTACTTTGTCTTTTTTTTGGTGGGTGTGAGGGCACCATTCCCATTAGGCTTTCACTGATTCAGGAAAAATACTGATTCGCAACGAATCCTCTTGTGTCCGAAAGAAATATAGCTGTCGCCCAGAGCTTGTTTTGGCAACATTCTAAGATAAAGGCAGGCTTTAGTTCACTGCGATTTATATGTAGGCACGGTGCTTACAACTCTTGGATGCGATTTTAAGAGTACAGCATGAGTTTTGGCGACGGGGATAATTCTAAAGTTTTACCGATTTTTTTTTTTTTTCTGGTAAAGATCATTTTAGTTATTATATTTTATAGTATTATATGTTATATATATTATATTTTATGCATTTGGAAACGTTTCTGGTACTTCAATTTATACTGTTTTCCTTTGAAAGTATTCTTTGATTATAATTTTGCAATTGTATGCATTTTTGTTTATACTCTGTATCTGTGTCACTCGCAGACCACATGAGCATTTCTTCATGTATTGTAGACCATCCTGGGGGGGGGGGGGGGGAAAGGCCGAGATGGGGTACAAGTGTCTGGTTGGAAACTTTCTCCCAAGAGGAAAGTAAAAAATGGCCTATATTCTCTGAACCCGAAATAATTTTTTGTTAATTATACTATTAGGCCTTAGGGACCACTAGCAGTTGCACATTTTCTCCTATATATCATTAATAAAATGGCACTCTTTTACAATTCGGTAACTGCTTACGCTTTGGTGAGTGTTTCCTTCCATACATTTTTTCTTACTTGGATTCTGGTTTTCTCCTTTATTTTTTCATACTATCATTTTTTTTCTCTAATTCTGTAGTTTTGATTAAATAAAATAACCACAGAGTTCCGGAGTATTGGCGAGGGGCCCCCTTCTCATTGATGGACCACGAAACTCGTAGCGGCGTCGTATATCCTTTAATTCTGGGTTTCTCCTACTTTTTTATTGTTGTTTTGCTCTAATTCCATGGTACTAATTAAAAACATAACTACCAAGTGAAGGCCTCTCTCATTGATGGAGCCCCTAGCAGCCCCCTGCATTCTTTGATTGCGAGTTTTCCCCTTTTTCAATACTATCAGTTTTTTTTTTAATTTAAATACAACTTTTTTTTTTTCAAAATTTAAAACCAATTTTTTTTAAAAGAAACTTAGGAAACTCTTGCCAAGACGAAAGTGTTTACCATATTGTAAAAGAGCACCAATGAAACATTAAAAGCATCCACCATTAACCTTTTACAACCTAATATGGTGTAAATTTCTTAAATTACTTGGACATCGGTGAGGATGTTATTTTTCGAAATTTTGTTAGTATTGAATTTTTACTTACCATTATGCGGCCAGCACTTATTCAAGCTGAGATGTTCATCGTTTTAGTTTCTAAAGAATTTTCTGAAGAACCTGCAAATTATTTGTGGCCCACTGACCACCCTTTGAAAAATGCTGCTATGTAGCATTCAACATGTAGGATTTTTAAAATCCTCTTAAGAATATATTTTAAAATTCTTCTACGAGGTGGATATTTATATACAGTGTGTCTGCCAGATCATGGAAATCAAGAAAAGGGCACTAAATTAATGTAGGTCATGGTTATACTCGTTTTTTCAATTTTACACATGCATTTAATTTTAATTTTTGTACGATATTTTAATGAGTTTTTACTGGTTTCATTATTTTCAGCTATTTTTTATATGGCTATTTTATCAGTTGTAAAAAACAGGGAGAGAAACTTTTTTCAAGGTCAAGGAATGTACAAAAATAGTCAAGGAAAAGTCGAGGAATTGGGTTTCTTATTTTCAGAAGACACCCTGGTATGTAGTTAAAAAATAAAACATGGAAATTTAATCATCTGACACCCCCACCCACCCCAAAGTTGTTTCACTTATGAAAAAAATATTCTGTGAAAAAAATGATTGAGACGTATGAGATGGAGTATGAAAGTTGGGGTAATTTTGGAAAGTATTTTAAGTTTCTGTTTGTGGAAAATATGTTTACATGATCGTAAGGATGTTACATTGAAGTCTGAATGGCACTGTTAATTTCTTCTTATTTTTCTTGCAATCACTTGTAGAGCCTATAATTTTCATGATCAAAAATGTGTTTTTCGTTAAAAAAGCTCTTATTTATTTTTTTCAAAGAGTGTGTTTTCAAAAGTGTTTTGATATGTTTGGTTCAAAGATGGCATCAGACTTTTTAAGGGTTGCTTTTGGCAATGGGCACTTTGATATCAATGAAAATTTTGACACTATGTACTGTATACACTGAAGTGCCAATAGTCATGGGACAGTATTATGCAAATTTACAAATGGCACTCACATTGCATTAAAAGAGTATAAAGAGTCTGTCTGTCTGTCAGACTCATGATTGTCTTGTAAAATGTTGAATAATGTGATAATGACAACCTCACAAGAATTAGCAGAGTTAAAATAGAACGATTGTTGGAGCTTGATGCATGGGGCATAGCATTTTAGAAGTTGTTACAGTCTTTAATATTCCTCGCTCCACAGTGTCCAGGGTGTATTGAGTGTATCTCATGGAAGGTATTACCTGTCACAAGGGCAACACAGTGGCCATCCACGTCTGCTGGATAATGGAGAACAGCGACGTCAGCACAGAAGCGAACAGATGAATGACACTGAACAAACTGACTGCGGTATTCAATTAGTGGCACACTAGATGCATGTCTCTGAGGTCTGTGCAGTTGAATTTGGCGTTGATGGAATATGGCAGAAAAAGACCAACTTCAGTGCTTTTATTCACTGCAAGTTTTGGCATCAGTGCCTTTCCTGGATTCAAGATCACGTGCATTTTGCTCTGGTTGACTGTAAAAAGGTAGCATAGTCTGATGAGTGAAGTTTTCAGTTGCTGCAAGCTGATGGTTAAGTCCAGGTTTGGCACAAACCCTATAAGGCTATGGATTCAACTTGTCAACAAGGCATTATACAAGCTGATGGTGGTTACATAATGATGTGGGGAGTATTTTCTTTGCATGGATTATGTCCTTTTATCAAAGTGAACTAGTCATTGACAGGAAAGCCCTACGGTGGCATAACGTGGTAATGTGTTCGCCTAGTGTACCGTTAACGTGGGTTTGACTCTCAATGGTGCAAAGAATGCATACTCAAAGATCTCATTAAGATTGCACTTCTCATTATAGTCCGCGGTTTGGTTCCCTAAGCCCTAGGAAGTTCGGATTCCTCGGAAAATTTTAAGTCCAGACTTTCGTATTCCTCAGAAAACAGTAGGTTCCAGTGCAGAATGACTACTGTAGTCCTTGAGCTGTAAAACCACAAAACAAACAAAATTTACAGGAAATCACCATTTGCAGGGCTTTTATGAATAAATGACAATGGGATGTTCCAAGATGATAACCCTGTGTATTATCTGGCCCATATTGTTGTTTACTAGTTTGAGGAACACTTAGAACGGTCCCTGCACATGATTTGGCTGTCTAGATCACCAGACATGAACCCCCATGAAGCACATCTTGGATATGCTCAAAAGAGCCATTCGTGCACAAGATCTAGTACCTGCCGCAACCACGAAATTGTGGACGGCTATCGAGACAGCATGGTTAAATATCTTTTCTGATTACTTTAGTCGACTAGTTGCATCCATTCTGTGTCGAGTAACTGCCCTTCACCAAGCTTGAGAAAGCCTAGCATGATATTAGAGACACATCCCATGACTTTCAGCACTTCAGTGTATGTAAAATATACAAATATGTATTTATATGTAAAGTATACATATATGCATTTATGTGCAAAGTATGCATATATGTATTTATATGTACATTATTTATAATGTAAATATACTTACAGCAATTTTTTCCTACTCAATTCATCTGCTCATAAACCTCATTTTTCATTGGTTTATTTTGTTCCATGTACTGATGATCATTATTATAGGTTCATTGCTCGCATTGAAGAGATTATTCATGAATGGAAATTGCCATTGCATAGACCACGGAATATATTGAAAAAAGTAAGTTGTTTTCACGGGACAATTATATTCGTAAGTCCACGACCGTAGCTAAGATTTGCTTTTGGGGAGGTTTAACTATTTTTCAGCATGTATCTATACAATCACAGCATGTAAGGGCCATAGCTGAAGGGGGCTTGGCCCTCCCTTTGCTTCTCTATGTGGGTACCCATACTCTGGATTAAGGTTTCATAGGTTTTGAACCTGTCTGGTTTGACGATGACTAATGCTGGCCATTTCGAAAGAAGAATGCCATGTGAACTCTAAGAACCTCAACTGTAGCAAATACTGATGTGACATCAAATTCCCTGAACCAATACACAAATTTTTAACCCTGTAATTGTAATGGTGGTTTGGTATTAGTCCAGTTTTTTCCTATGAATGTCAAAATCTTCGTTAAGCATTATTCTTTTGAATCAGCAACTCTGAGTTACTGTGTTTTGTTAATGGGGGAAGAAACTGTCCTCAGTTCTTATTTTCCTTTTTGCTGCTTGGTAGAAACGCCTCTAGTGTATAGCTGAAGTTTAAACATGTTGCATCCATGCAGGGGTTCTAATTTAATGCAATATAGGCATTACTGCAGATTATGTCCACTACCTTGGTGATTGGTGAGCTTTATAAACATCACCAGAATGGGACATTAACAGCTATTTTGACATCAACCATTTATGATACAATACTTGTTAGGTTCTTCCATAGCCCTCTGCAGTATTTGTACTTCTCGTCTAACCGTTCAGAGGACATCATTGAGTCCAGGCATGCACATTCACACTGAATTTCTGATCATTTGCATATCATACCCTGCTTTATATTTCTCATAAATTTCAGTCAAATCAGACAATGCCTTCCTGGTGTTGCAATTTTCATAAATATGTGTGTCATGAGCTTATTAATTAGAGCTATAAATTTTAACGCAGACTAATTTTGCTAATAAGTATTTGGCCAGATTATAAAGTTAGCACAGTTCAACCCAAGTTCTTGCTTACAACCAATGACATAAATTGAAGATAGGAATAATGATAAATTAGCACAAATTTCATTTATTAAAAATAAGAATACCATTCTGTACAAATCCCCATTTTGCAATGCTATAAGTTCATGCATAATATTTAGTAATTTATGAAAAGGATCTCTCTCCTTAATTTATGATAAGTATATAACAAGCGTATAATAATGGATATGTGGAATATATGCATACAACTGTAAAATTTAACGTAAGATATTACCCTTCTCATGGATAACACAATTGCCAAATAATGGTCAACACACAAAGCCACTGAGGCGAGTTTTTTGTGAGTTTTCGTGGGGGAATTTATTATACTTAATAATATCGACACCCACGTATAAGAAGCTCAATTTAGAGCTTTTTTGTTTAGAAGAAAAAGAGACGCCATCCCACATGGATGTTGAATATTATTTAGTAAAGTTTAATATTATATATAGTTTGATTTCAAAATAACTGCAACTGGGATTATAACCAAGTCCATAAGATGAATATTTGGATTATATGAGTATTGGAGAATTAAGCCAAATGATACCTTATATAGAGCCTTGTCCAGACGTCTGGGACTGCAGCCATCATCTGCTCCCTGGAGTAATACTCAAATTCAAAATTTGATCCTCTCTCTCTCAAAATGCCAAAACCAGAACGATCTAATTTTTTAGACACACTCTCTTTCTGTCTGTTATATATTTCTTTAATTTTTACATTGACATCTGATTGGGTAGAACTATGAATAACATAAGAAACATGTAATCAGCAAAGGGATGGGAATATGCAGCCCTACTACCGCCACTAAACAGGGAGAAAATAACATCCTTTAAGATTTTGAAGGAAATGAACATCCCTGACCACAAGTAAAGACACATGAAATTGATATATGTGACAGGGATGTCAGCAGATATCGGTGCAAAACAATGAGTGCCTAGATAATAACAAAGGGTTTTCAACATGTGACAAGGTAACTCATAAAGTTTTGTTTCCTCATTCATACATGTCAATGTGTGCACCCGAAAGGTTCATTGCAGTTGGGTATCGGACTTTGTCTCTATGAACCAGGCTACACACCGAACTTTCTCATGTGACGTCCACATTTTTCGTCAAATCTACATCACCTGGAAAATAACAAAACTTTGAGTTATCTTGTCACATGTTGAAAATCGTTTGTTATTATCTAGTATAGTTTTAAAGTTATTAAAGTCTTAAGTTGTAAAGATAATTTATGGACACCCTATAGTTTACGATTTTTAAGAAAGGACCTTGTCTTGCTTCTATTCTGTATACTCAATAAAGTTATTTTTTTTGTACTGTAGCAATAAACACATAGAGCTTTCTCGTAGTATAATCTGTGGGTGTTGCAATGACTTATATACAAACATTTCTGATAAAAGTTACATTTTGCTCTTATCTATTTACGTTCTACAACAACCATGCCCATGATCCATTACAAGTGTGCATTAATCAGACTTTTATCAATGTGTCATACACATTGTAAAAAGAGAATATCAAAACATCTAATATTTAATGCTTCATGTTGAATAAATACTTTTTCTTCTAAACACACACAGAGGCAAGGCTCGATTCATTAACTTCTTGTTTGGAATTCAAGCTTCATGCCAACTGAGACACACAAGGCTGTATCTTCACACATTTGAAAATTTGGATTTCATGCTTTTAAAAGAGGGAAAAATCTCTTATCAGCATTTCAACATTTATATCATTATACTATATTATTATATACTTATTATTATACTATACTATATTATTATACTATACTTAGTTTATATTATTAAACTATTAATGTGTATTACCTTGTTTAGGGTGATTTAAGTGAAGGAAAATGGGAGGAAAAAAAAGAGCAATTGATGTTCTCCACGTTCATGTTCGAAGCCGTTTATCACCATCTGGTTGATGATTGTGGAACTTCAGTAGCTGGATCAATTAACGACCAAGATGAAGGTATGATTACTAACATATTTTTTTAGCATAAATTTACATATTTTGCTAATTTTTAGGAATTTTTTCATATGTTGATCCTATATTGAAATTAATGCAGGAACAGATTTTTCTCTATACATAGTCTTTTGTGTTAACTGCTTTAATAGTTTTTAATTTTATTTTGACGCACAACTTGTTTTTAAAACTATTTTTGATTTCATCTTTTTTTCACGAAAGGGGAGCAAATACCCTACTGTTTGACCGATATGATGTCCAAAGAGAATGATTTTCTTCCGAAAGGGCACTGTTTGGTACGATGGTAAGACTAAATTATAAAAATTCCTAATTCTGTAATTATTTTTTTATTTGTTACTGAAACAGGTACTAAAAATATACATTATCACATGAATATACTATTCAAAATTTAAAGTGAAAATTTAATGTTTGCATATTTAAATTTCTACTTACGTTCAAAAATTTTAAAGGTACGGTGTACGTGATTTTGTGATTATTCACCCTGCTAAAGCCAATGATGCTATTATGATCGAAGATCGTACAAAGATGCTCCTGAGCTCTACTTTTATTGCTATTAACAATACAAATTGGTGAGTGGTTGCGTTTTGCAAAAAAATTTCCTTGTCTATTTTTTAATCTATTTCCTTGTCTATTTTGTTAAGTATTTCTTTGTCCCCCCCCCCCCCACCTCCGAAAGAAAAATAGACAAGGGGATTATTTAAAGATGGTAACATACAAAATATATTCAAAAATATTTATTAATTAAATTAATGTAATAAATATGTTTAAACAACGAATGTCATTTTATTAGACTTTTTCCAAGTTGTCTGCATAATCCTGAAAGTTTTGTGTGTCACTTTTACCTCATTTCGTACAGCATGACCTTTGCTGCCCTTCCCTCTAAAAAATCAGCAAGTTGTGTATGAATCTTTCTCTCTTCAATCTTCTCAGGAAATTGCATAATTGTATAATGTTACTAAATAAAAAAGAGAACTGGGGGTCATCCGCATTTCTTGGATGGTAATTTATATCTTTTGATTTCTTTTCTATTCAACCTATATTTATATATATATTTCTTGTTAGAACAGTCTTTAAAGTTTTTATATCACCTTACATTACTTTAACTTTTATGAGTTGAACAAATAACTTCGCAAAACTATTTTTATGTTAAGCTAAATCTCTCTACTTTTGACAATATTCTTTTTTGGTAATTCAATACCATGTGATATTGGAATGAAAAGCTGCAAAGAAACTTTTAATCGACCCCCACACTGACATAAAGTATTATTCTCCTGCCCTGTATTCCCATATTCCCTCTCAAGGAAAATGCTAACACACACTTGTTGGTTGATAGTCAAAGTAAGTTTCTTGTCTTGATTTACGGATGGCCTGAGTGGTCTCAGTTAAATGAGAATCTAGCAATATTGCAAACTATTTATTCCTTACAATGCAATATATTTGAATATTTTCTTTTTAAATAGTCAAGTACCGATATTCGTTCAACTTCAACAGAAACAGCAAAAATATTACCTTGGCATGTGCGAAGGAGGTGGAATACGAACACACTTTGATATGGTTCATTTACATCGGCCATTTCAACAGTACAATCACCTATCAGGCCTTCTAAATTTATTTAAATCAAAACTCGTAAGTATCTTAATTTTTCAGTTTATTTTCATAATCAGTTATGCTACTCAAACATTTATTTAAAACTTAACGTTTGGTTCAAAATAATACAAAATCTCTACATTTCTTTGGAAATTGCTGATACAACATGACCTTAGACGCTTTATAGGCTTCGTTGACTGTTACCACTGAGGTAGTCTGGCAACACAACTTTTGTAAATACAGCTTCAGCAATTGGCAACAGTACAAATTTCCTTTTGGCATTTTGCAACTGCTGTAAAATATTTAACTTTGGTATTTGACAATAATTTATATAATAACGTATTCCAAAAAAAAAAAAGAACCATCTTCAATTTGTCTTCAGCCTGTACGCATGCATCATTGGATGCTTCAGCGAAAATGTGCATAAAATTTTTTGTATTATATTCAAATTATTTTACCATTGATGTTAATTCTTCAACCATCGAGTGTTCCAATAAATAATATTTGTAAACTGGATGAACCTTATTTGGATTTATTTACAAAATTTACCTTGATATCATGGCTCTTCATATCAGGTCAACTGTGCAAGTTATGAAATGAAAACCATAAGGGTACTTAATCTTAAGGAGGTACACAACTGTGTAACTCATGTTGTACTAAGGTAATTTTATAATTATATAGTACTAACAAGGGAACCTATCCACCCGCCGGTTGAGTTAAGAATCGGGACTGTAAGGATTTTATAGAGCTTTAAACCCTTGTTCTAACTGCATAATTGTTTTTCTGTAAAACTTGAATTTTGAGAAACTACAGGGGTTCAAAGTTCATGATTTGGCGATTAAGTTGGCAAGTATTCTGCGGTTTGTTAATTTCTTTTCCATGATTAAAAGAACAAAAAATATTTGTCACTTTCGTATCTGATATTTTAATTTTTTTAATTGATGAACAAATATGAGGTAAATAGTCAAAGGCATCACTGAGGGGGGTGGGGGAGTCCCCCCCCCCCAACAGGACAAAATTTATATTGTAATCACTTGTCTGTCCACTTGGCAAAATGGGTTACCGAGTTGGGCACAATCCAATAGGCTACTACTCCTCTGGTAATAATATGTAATAATTATACTGTCAATTATTAAGTATTATTACCTTACCAGCTTATAATCAGCCTTATTTAATGATAAAAAAGGTAATAATGTAAAAAAAAATTAGGTGTTATGGAAATGGTCAAAACACAGAACCTTACGACAGAGCATACATTTTAAAAATGAATATCTATCGCGATCTGAAAAATCACAATTGTCATTTTGTAAAGTAAAGGACACTTCTTGCACATTCGAGAAATTTCTGGGATTGAAGTCACTGATATTACGTTTAAACCAAACATATTGTATCGTAGGCTGATTATTAGGTGATTGCAACTGATTATATATCTAACCATGAATTTTTATTATTTCGTTTCTATTTTTTACATCAATATCCAACTCATCTGTGGCGATATGATTTGTGATTTTCTTAACGAATAATTTCAATTGACGAAAAAAATAAACATCTAACGGTTGGATTAAAGCAGTTGTTTTTGGTTGAATTCTCAACCTTGTACAATTTTGTGGAAGATTTTTATAAGTATCAGGATCAGTAAAACCTGTCCAAGAGTCGAGGAGAACAGAAGAGGGTGGTACCAAAACAATGTTTAAACAATTTATGACTCATTCCCTCATTTTTATTTTACATATGTTTCCCTACTTTGAACAGGTGACATATAAATTTGTTGAGCGAAATAAACTTTTCTCAACATCTGGTACAAATTTTCCATTGGTTTCTCTCAAGCCAAGAAACATTTTCACTTTTAATTCACAATTCATTGATATGATGGGCATGATCATATGTGAACGTGTAGTAGCGTATTTTGAACATGCCAGTGCAGAAGTTCATTTTTCACCTTTTTCAGATAATCTTCTTTCATTAGAAATGCAATAATTTAATCCACTTTGATCTGCATTAAAAATTTGTTCGGAATTAATATATCGGAATGGGTTTCTAGCTTCTAACATGAACTGTATGTCACTATTTTCGATTGTTTCTTTGTTGTATTCATTTATTGTGTCCAATACAGTTGTAAATTTTATTTTTCTCTAAACAATTTTGCATTTTTTAAAAAATAATGTATGATGAAATTCGAAGCCTTGAAATTTGTCATCCCAATTTCCTTGGCTTTCAAACAAGCCCACCTTTTCAAATCCATATCATGGACTGGAAAATTATGTTCACTTGAATAAAAGAATTTTGACGTCATATCCTTTCGGATAATTACTAATTTCTCCTAATTTGAACCAGTTTCTGAAATATATTTCCTAAATCTTGATATATCTTTGCTATTTTTGATCCACTGATATCTGTTTTCGGTTTGGCGAAATTTATTTTTTTTTGCAAGTATCATAAAATTCGACGATGTTTTTCATCTTATCCAAAGGAATATTATTCACTGGATCGTTTTTAAACGTGCCATGACCATAATCTCAGTCGGAATCAAAATAATCGTCCAGTTCACCAAATTCAAAACTTGTATTTTCAAGAAGGTTCTCCTCAAAATCTAAACTAACTTACTCTATTTCATTGCTACTGCATATCAACTTCTCAATATTAACCAAAATAGCTTTTTTTTTTGATAACTCCTGCTGTTTCCGATGGCTGTATATTATATATTTTGATTGCTAAATCTAAAGTCGATTTCAATATTTTGATCAAATTCATTATGGATATTACCTACCAATTTGTTGAAATGTTGAAAAATATTTTTCAAATTTTATACTAATCACATCAATGTAATATACGCTGGCTTTATAGTCTGTGAAAAACAGTGACGTGTTAGACCCAACCCTTTATAATGGAAGTCAACTTACCAACTAGTATTTTATCTGCCAATAAGGAAGAAACTGACCAATAGCATAAATCCAAACTCGGTGTGTAAAAAAATTGATCACCAAAGGTATAACGTTTGTCCAAAATTTGTCGCCAAATCGTGAACTTTGAACCCCATAAATTTTTAAAATTTAAGCATTAAGTTTTATAAGTAAGAAAAATAATTGTGTGATTAGAACAAGGGTTTAAAACTTTATAAAATCCCCATAGTCCTGATTCTTAACTCGAGCAGCAGGTTGATAGGTCCCCTTTTAAGTATAGTATATAGTACTAATACTAATGTATGGAATATAGTACTAAAATTGGAGTTAAAGATACAATTGGATCATTGCTCAATATTTAACATTACACAATGTATGCATAATCCTCTAGCAATATAATAACAGTTGATAGCACTCCACACTATGAAACGATGGCAATACCACAACTGCAGCAATGCGGAACTTTCTTAACTAGTGGCTGGCAGCATCATCTACCTCAGTGTAAATGTCCATATACAGTAGAACCTGCTTAAAGTGACCACTTGGGACTGGGCTATAATGGTCACCATCATAGACTTAACTTGAAAGTTATAGTGTAAACTGGGGGAGGGGGGGACAACACAAATTATATGGAAAAATATGGTTTTACCTCTTTTCTACAAAAACTGGGGAGGAAGCAAGTGCCCCTTGCCCCCACCAGATTATGCCTATGGTCACCATATACCAGGGGTCGAAATTAACTTTTTAAATCAGGTGCACAAGTGCACCCAAGTCTTGTGGCTTAGGTGCACTAAATACTAGTTAAGTGTACAAGTAACGAACGGAATAGAAAGTAAACCTCAACCTTAAAAACGGGTAAAATGTAAGTGTAGCAACTATATTTAAGCATGTAAACTACAACAAAATGCAACTTTTCAAAATAATTGAACATTCATTTGTAATAAAAAAAAATTCAAAGCAAATGCAGATACATTGAGAAAATTATATAAAATTATTCCGTAGTTCACTGTTCTTGAAAAAAAAAAGTAAGTAGCCATATTTTGAATAGTTAGGTGCACTGTGTGAACCAACCAAAAGAGGTACCCAAGTTAAAAATTTATGTGCATGGATTTCATGTGCACAATATACCTATGCACTCGCTATAAACGACAGACTTTGGTATAGGTATCACTTGGACATCTTATGGGCATAGTCCCTATCTTGGTAGCAGAAAATGGGAGACGGGCATAGCAGATTTTTCATCAGCCTGCAGATTATTTTACAAAACTGGCTATGGAAAAAAAGAACCTTCGAGTCCGATTTGCCAAAAACAAAGAAAATAAATACATTTATGAGCAACTGTTTTGTTTTATCCCTCCTCCAACACTTCGTTCAAACTAAGCTAAGGCGGCTACACACATAGCAATTTTTCGTAGAAAGGCAGGGTGAAGTGAGAAAACCGTGGGGTTTCATGGGCTTTGCAATCATCTTAAGCAGGATTGAAAAACAATTCATTTGCAATTCAACAATTTCAATTTGCCTCAACAGGAAATGATGGCACAGGAAAACCCAAGTGTGTGTGGACACACAGGGAAAATCTGGGCGGTAAAATCTGTATGATAAATCGGCACGTGTGCCGCCTTTACTTTTCCCATCCCAGCTCCCCCTAAAGAACAGGAACACCTAACAACTGTTGCAAAATGGGCGGTTCAGATGGTATGGGGAGAAGTTAATTTTATTATTCCTTATCTATACTAGTCATCAATTGAAGTGTGTTTTTACTCAAATAAAATCAGCATTTTCTCTGTTGCATTGGAATTGAAGCAAAGCTGGAAAAAAATTCTTGTTGGAGTGTAATGAAAAAAGTCTTTTTAAAAATCTGAAAATGCATTGTTTGAGATTTCATGCTTGTAAAAAGTTACAGTATAAATCCACGTCAAATGTTAATGTTTTAGATTTATTAAAAAAAAAGAAAATAAAAGATATGAGTTAAACTCAAAGGAAGCAGCATGTGGCATATTAGAAAATAGTGAATAGAAAACTAGTGAGGAAATAGGTACCAATTTACTACATAATTCAAACAATGAATCCCCTTTGTCTTCAAGAAAAATGCAAATTATCCGATATCTCTGAAAGTGGAATGGCAAGTGAGGACATTTCTACACTTCAGCAATTATTGGATACCATAATGTAACGGGAAACTCAATTGTTTTTGTTTTGTTTTTACATACACATGCAGTAAAACCTTATTAACACGCATAGGCATAACTTGGCCTACTTTTGATTAAATATTCATGTAAAATAAGGGTTTTGGTTTAAAAAAAAGATTTAATTATTTCTTCTATTTTAAAGAGGGAAGTGAGAAGTAAGGATCTAATTATCAAATTTTGGCAGGGCAGACATCCAAATCACATCACATCCTCTGCTCCGCCCTTGAACTGCTGCACATGGCCGGAGTTTAAAAATAGATCTCCAAATTGAGATAAGAGGGAAGGAGAGAGTTTGGTTCTGGTTTCAGTTTACTTATTTTTCAATTTGTTTATTGTGCATTCACACTCAGTTGGCGTGTGATACCGTTAGCAGACGGGTTAGTCGATTGCAGTTTAGGGAAGGGCGTCTTGCCGAAACTGGTTTTTCGCGCGGGAAAAACCAGTTCCTCCAAGACGGCCTTCCCTAAACTGTAATGGACTAACCCGCCTACTAACGGTATTACACACCAACTGAGCGCGAACACATAGTAAGTATTGGGAATGCTAGGTCGTTTTGATTATGCATTGCATATTTAGTTATTCAGGAGTTATTGCCAGGGCTGTCCTGAAGAAAATTATTGAGAGTATGCAGTGCTATCTTAATTAAAGAGTATTGAAATTGAGGGGTTACTGGACTTGGTGACGTCATCGCGCCGCGCTGACTGGCATTTGACTGGTCGTTTATCGCCTATCCAAGCCCAAGGTGTCACTTGCCACTTTCATCAGTTTTTCATTCCTCTCCTGGTCATACGCAGGATATTATTTTGAGGCTTGGTGGATTCAGGGGGCTTCCTCGTTTGTTTACATTCAAGTTTGTAAATGACTAAAAGAAAAATGAGGACTGAACTTCCTTCAAAGTCGCCCCGAACTCATTAAATACAAAAACGTTCTTTAGACCTTGAGAGTATGCAACGTGTGCTCGATATTTTTCAAAATTCCTTGAAAGTATACAGCGCACAAAGCACGTACCATTTGGGGACAGCCCTGGTTATTGTGAACACCCATGAAATTCAGGGATATATCCAGGGTCACATAAAGAGGATAGTCTCCCCCCTCCCTCCACTTTAAGATGATACAAAACTAATTTGAATTTGAGCTGATGCTATTGCTAAATTCACACTATTTTATTACATAACTAAGCACATTTTAATGGCATTTAACATATAATGCATACGGCAGGAAAAAATTTAAATCATACCAGGGGTGGGGGGGAAGGATTTGAATTTCTCTCTAGGTCACTTCAAATAAAGGTATCCTATCCTTTCATTTTTTCAGGCACCTATTTTTATAAAATTTCTGTCATAATACTTATTTAACGAAAGTAAAGCAAAGCATTCTTAGTTATATTTTAATTAAAAGAAATTTTGAATGAAGTGCATTCATTTATTTTTTTGGAAAAGTGTAATTTTAACCGCAGTCAATGCTTAATTAAAGTAAAATCTCAGTTACAGTTTTTTTCAATAAAAATTAAGTGTTGCAGTAATAAAAGCTATATCTTCATTTTTCAATTGTGGTGGAAGTTTACAGTCCTTATTATTTTGAAATGTTTAATTTTATTGAAAATAATATGTGGGTCATTCAAATAATATGTGGGTCAAGTGATCCAATCGAAAAATCTCATCCTCTTGGATTTTTTTCAAATTTGGCTTATTAGATGTTCTGTCAGAGATAGTATAAAATTCAAATTTTTAGATTTTTAACTGCAGTATTTTTTAAATTATAGGCCTCTGAAATCCGGAAAAAAGCACGATTTTCTGTTTACGTGCAGTTACAAAAACTATTACTAATCAAGCTAGAAATGAGATAGATGAAATAAAAATAATGTTGTAGATTATAAGCTTTCATATGATATCCAACATGAGTAGTTTTAGGTAGCTTGGGATTTCAAGGTAATGACATGAATTCTTTGATCTTGAATTTCTCAAAAAGCGTTATTTTTAAAATTTTGAAAAAAATTACATATAAACTTGCGCATCTTAGCATCATTTCTGGAAAGTTTCATCTTGGGGCGGGAATGGAGTCATATTTTGGTCATTTAAAAAAAAAACTATGCCAAGGAAAGACCATCTGCATAAATGGAAATTTTTAATTTTAGTCCAC
Organism: Dysdera silvatica; assembly: GCA_006491805.2. Classification (NCBI taxonomy): domain Eukaryota; kingdom Metazoa; phylum Arthropoda; class Arachnida; order Araneae; family Dysderidae; genus Dysdera; species Dysdera silvatica. Next base: position 45,622,121 of record QLNU02015359.1, on the reverse strand, counting down.
ACTTATCAATTACTTTGGCAAGAACAACTATTTTTAAAAGTAATAAACAGTGCTAGCATATTATCATGTTAAATAGATGAAAAAATGTATTCAGTTGGGAGAGGAAGGGGATGGATGAGGCCAAGGTAGGTGTATCATAATTACATCCTCAAACATTAACATGAGAATTTATGGAAAACTGTACCTTTTTACAAGTTGGTGCTGCCTCAGTCCCCTTTTTTTTCTATGTTATTAACTTCAACGATCCTCTACAAGGTAACTCTTATAAGCTGTGGTTGTTGCCAAGTCCTTTTCTTCTGTACAAAGGTAATAAGTATGGCCAGTGAGACATTTGAGTTCCGCTAGAGTCAGAAATTTGAAATTTTCACTGACACTTAGATTTCTTCCTTTAAACTTTTCTATTAGCTGATTAAGCATTTCACAATCTGAATTATTTTCCCCAATATCATGTACATCCTTACTTGTTCTTGTCAATACTTCGTCTGTTGAACATCTTTTTATTTAGCGTAATTTTTTATTACAGTATGATGGTGTATGTAATCTTTTCTTAACAATAGGTGACTCTTCAAGGGTGTTCAGAGACTTATTAAGGTACGAATCTAAACTAACATCTATGTCTTCGAAGTCCTTATCTGCCTGACTAGGGCCTGGCAATCTAATTGCTACTGAGCTGTCTCCTGTTTTAATTTTTTCCAGATTCAGTTATTTCCTACAACTATCACATATTTTCATATCCTTTTCAACGATGTCCCATAAATTACACATCCATTTTGCAACAGGCCTTAGATTTTTTTTTTAAATATTTTTGTGCCCTTCCTTGTTAAAAAGGTTACAACAAAAAAGTGTGGTAATTATAGACCTACTTACATTTTCAGCCATGGTGGAAACTGACAATTACACACATAGAAAATAATGATGTAAAAATTTAATACAAACTGTGCAGTGTACATTCACTCCATGAGAGTTAAGGCAAAACTGAATGCTAGCTGTTGAATTGTCACTTTACATGCAACAATTTATAAGGCTTCAACATAAAATACTCAGAACTGCTTCTGGATAATAACACAACATCTTGCTTACAGATTGCTGCCATGTATTTATAATCATAACGGAGAATTTCTATGGTTTCTTGAACACTGTTCTTCCACCTCTTTTTACTGGGTGAACTAATTTAATCTCTTCTAGCATGCTTGTATATAGTGGCATAGGCAGAAAGTTCATAAGGGGGTTATAGACTTAATGGGAGGGGTTACAGAGCTACAACTCATATATTCCTATGTTAAATATACAAAATTTCATTGCGATTGGGGGTTACAACCCCCAAAACCAACCACTGGCTACACCTCTGATTGTATAATAACACTGTTCTTAACTTATAATAATGATAGTGGTTATTTCCCAACAGAATTAATAATTGTGTATTAAAATTAAAAATTTCCATTTATACAGATGGTTTTCCCTGGCATAGTTTTTTTTTTAAAAAATAACCAAAATATCCCATTCCCATCCCAAGATGAAATTTTCCAGAAATGATGCTAAGCTGTGCAAGTTTATGTGTGATAGGGATAACACAATTGCCAAATAATGGTCAACACACAAAGCCACCGGGGCGAGTTTTTTGTGAGTTTTTCGTGGGGGATTTTTTATTACAAATAAATTTGACATCCACGTATTATTAGCTCAATCTAGAGCTATTTTTGTTTAGGAAAAAAAGAGATGCCGTCCTCATCCAGGATGAGGAGTTTAGTAATAAAAAATCACTCATGAAGAACGCACAAAAAACTCGTCCCGGTGGCTTTGTGTGTTGACCATTATTTGGAAATTGTGTTATCCCTGTGAAGGGTAATAATATCTTACATCCTCATATACGAAGAAAAAAGCGTTTGTTCTTGTTCTCATTCGTCTAGTAGGTCAAGACACCAAGGGCTCAATGCGTTGACCCTGGTTCGAATCCAGGATGAGGACGGCGTCTCTTTTTCTCCTAAAACAGAAAATAGCTCTAGATTGACCTAATAATATGTGGGTGTTAAATTTATTAGTAATAAGAAATTTTTGATAAAATTACGCATAAGATGCTTGTGTATTTTATGCAAACTTTAAAAAAAATTAAGTTATGCTGCAGATCGTTTTCAAATGCCAAAATCAGTGTCGCAGACTGGCAAAAAAGTTTCTGTTACTGGGGTCCCTATTAGTTCCCTCTTATAAAAAGTGGCAATTTTTTCCTGAGTGGTCAATTTACCAGGGTGGTCATTTTACCAGGTTCTACTGTATATGAGCCATTGTAGCATGTTTCCTTACTAAATGAGTTATGATATGCATTGTGTGGCTACTGCCACAATCGCATGGAAATTTTTCTAGGTAAACACATTACCATTGTTGGGGTATACATTGTATTATATGTTGTACTGTACTATATATTAAATTCTTTTTGATTTCATGGACATAGTCTCACTATAATTATATATATATATACAGGGTTTGTCCCAGAAGTTCCCGGAATGATTTTTTGTAGTTGGCAACGCTGGCTGACGGGGCGGAGAAGTTGGTGGGGGATCTGAGCTTGGAAACGAGACCGGTATCAGTCGCCTGCGGGCAGTTGTTGAGGCAGGGTCACGCTCCGCGCAGAGGTATCTACTGCACCCTCGTCGATCAAAAAATGGACCAGTTTTTGGAGCAGCGTTATGCAATCAAATTTTGTGTGAAACTGGGTAAAAACGGGGCGGAGACGCTCGAAATGCTTCGGAAAGCCTAGGTGATGTAGCGATATGACCACGACATGTTCGGGTGATTGCAGAGGAGTGTGGAATACCCAAAACAATCGTTCATCGCATTTTAACGGAGGATCTTCAAATGAGGAAAGTCTGCTCGAAAATGGTGCCAAAAGTCCTGACGAGTGAGATGAAGGAGCAGCGTTTGTTGAAGTGCCAGGAATTGCATGAACGCTACGAAACGGACCCAGAATTTTTGGACAGAGTGATCACAGGGGACGAGACGTGGATTTTTCAGTACGATCCCGAATCAAAGCGCCAGAGCAGCGAGTGGCACACCAAGGAGTCTCCTCGCCCGAAAAAAGCAAGGATGAGCAAATCGCGAATCAAGGCAATGCTCATTGTGTTTTTTTACAGAAAAGGT
>QLNU02015359.1:45596922-45618889 GCA_006491805.2 Dysdera silvatica | reverse complement strand
GTTTACTGATTAACTACTCACTGTAGTCTGGGATGTTGATTCCTTAGGCCATAAGCAGTTCAGATTCCTTTGAAAATGGGAGGACCACTGTCCTACATTGCCATGGTACTAATACATTCATCTTATATGCCGTTAACCTGGGTTCGACTCTTCAATATTATCGTAGAATGCATTCCGTTTTTCTGCTCACCGTTGTTCAGGGTTTAGTTTCATTGGTAGTAGTGGTTCAGATTCTAAGGAAAATTATAGGTGCTGGTGCAGAATGATCTTTTCTGTTATTGTTCTGTAAAAGACATGATATATTTGGATTTACATTGCAATCTTAACAGTCGTCCAGTGGCCATTATCATAGCCTTTATATTTACCAGGCCTGATTTGATTCTTAATAAACTTGGCTGTATGTAAACTTATAGTTCAGAGGTTATTAGATGATGAATCACTCACAAAGAAAAGAATGATTTCTCTAAGAACTTGTCCACAGATCCACTGGTTATCAAAAGGTGGTGGGTTCGGTCCCCACTAGATGTGGAGAAATCGTTCTTTTATTTGTAATTTATGATCGAACATTACCATTTCATTGGCTACGATGAGAATTGTTTAACTTTAATAAATATTCAGAGGTTAAATTAAGATGTTGGTGAAGACTTAATAACACCACCTCTTACTGGATGACAGATTGAGCAGTTTTAATATATATAGATATAAAACAAAATGTGGGCAATTTTTATGTCATAAATATGTAAAAAAATATTTTTAAAGTAAAAAATTGGACTAAATTTGAGTTTTCTGAGCATTACTGGTTTATGAAATATGTGTTGATGAATTACTTAAATTAAAAACCGTTCTTTTACATAAATTGAGAAATGTGAATGTACATCATTTGTTAAAAATTGTAATTTTTGATTAATACACAAATTCTTTACAGGTACAGAATGCTGATTCATGTTCGTACCCATACTCATGAAAAGCCACATAGTTGTTATGTTTGTGGTAAAAAGTTCTCAAGATTAGAAAATTTAAGAATTCATATCAGATCTCATACAGGTACTAGTAAAATAAATTACTTATTTGTTTGACATTCGTGAAATGCGTATTTTGCATTGAAAGAAACCATTTTATAGTTTAATATTTTACACACAGTTCCACAATGTTTGTTTGTTTTGTGGTTTTACGGCTCAAAGACTACAATGGTCATGCTGCGCCGGGACCTACTGTTTTCCGAGGAATCCGAACCTCTTATGGCCTAGGGAACCAAACCCCGGACTACAGTGAGCAGTGCGATCTTTTTATGAGATCTCTGAGTAAGCGTTCTTTGTACACTGTTGGGAGTCGAACCCGGATTAACGGCGTACTAGGCGAACGCGTTACCACACTGCGCCACCGCAGGGCCTAGTTCCACAATGTATTATAATTTGACAGTAATTATTCATAAACCATTAAATTATTTTGCGGCATTGCACTGTTAATTTAAATTTGGCTTTTGTGTAATAATGCAGTATTTTGACATTGTAGTTTATTTTATTTGATTGACATTGTAGTTTATTTTATTTGATTGACATTGTAGTTTATTAACATTTTAAACAAAATGTTAAACTGCCATATTGTTACATTCCAGAAAGTTCTGCATTTCTTTTCTTATTTTACAAATGTTTAATTCGCTGCAAACACATCCACAAGCATTTCTATTTGAAATTAACGTTTCAAAATTATTTAACTTAAGAATATTGGTTTTGAATTGTAATATCAGACATTGTGCATAATTTTTATTAAGAACAACCCATTAAAAATATTTTGTAAATATCATGGCTTTTATTGAAAAGATTAGTTGGGGAATTATTGAGATTAGGTCTTCAAACACCCACATTGTGTGGTGCTAACTCTAGAACTCCTTTGGCCCATTATGACAAATCAAGATATTATCTGTCTCAGGAACAGAATAGTTACCACTGAAGTGGTTGACATAGGAAGCCTCATCAAATGGGTAATTTTTTTATCCTCTGTCCATTTGATGAGGCTCCCTGTATCAACCGCTCCCATAGTAATTGTTCTGTCTCTGAGAAAGTCTGGGGCAAAAGATCTTTAGTTAGAGCTATAAAATGAGTGTGTTTGAAAATCTAATCTCAATAACATTTTATTTTAATCGCTTTTTGCTAATGTTCATTAATTGGAATAAAAATACAAAGTACAATCAACATATCTTTTCCAGGGTATGTTCATTATACGTAAATCAAGTGAACTTCATGGCTTCTTTCAATACCTAAATAACTTGAATCCACACATAAAATTCACATATGAATTGGACATAGTTATTCACAAGAACTACAAAATAATTATGGGGTCCCTCAGGTGTCAATAATGGGCCCACTCTTATTCATTCTATACATAAACGATATAGTAGAATTAGATAGCGACATAAATCTATTGGCTGATGATATTGGATTGATTTTTGGAGAACAAACACGACAGGATTTGTATGAAAAGGCAGGAAATAAATTACTAAATTTGGGAAAAATAGCTTAATTGTAAATGCCAACAAAACTGAATATACTTCATAATATAAACAAAAAAAATCGATATTGAGGAAACATTGAAATTAGACAATAAAATTATAGGTAGAGCAAATGAAATAAAATTTTTAGGAATTTAAATAAAAGGGCACTTAGAATAAACACATAAAGGAAATTTGTAAAAAAATAAGAAAAAAATGCAGGTATAATTACAAGGTTAAATGACTTAATACCTTACCACTGTAAAATAACACTATCGTATTCATTGATACATAGTCACATAATTTATGGAAATAGTGTGTGGAGTAGGGTAAACAAGGTTAATCTAAAAAAATTACAATCAATAATTGATAGATTATTAAAAAGAATAGGATACAAAACTAATAAAAGTATAAAACAAATAAAACTAGAAAATATAATGAATATAGAAGAAATACACACACGTAAAATAATAGTAATGATATATTTAAAAATTACAACAGGTAAATATGAAACTATAAATACCTAGAAAAATACAAATACAAGAAATACAAGATCAGGTAACACTTTAAAAACAGAAAAAATAAGAACAAGCATGGGGAAAATATATAAATTATTATGGAATCGATAAATAGAATAAATTGCCAGATCATATAAAAAATTGTGAAAGAAAAAGCGAAGTTAAAAGGAAATTAAGAATTTACTTAGTAGAAAAACAAAAATATAATGGTCATACTGGCCATAACGGGAACTAGAATAATAATACTTGTTTTTGTTTTGCTATACTTCCTCTGTGCACTGAAATGTAATTTTAGCATGGAAATAAATTTTTTATTGTATTGTAATAATAAATTATAATAAAATTCACATACAGAGCAGAGCCATAAAGACCCTTTTCTCTACATTCTTGTACATAGATCTCCTGATAACCCTATTTCCACTTCAGTATACCATAAACTCACTTGCACCAACGTGTATATCATAAACTAACAAAATCGCGAGAAGAGCCCCAAGCCCGCTTACGCCGCCCCTGAACACTCGCCATCCCAGCACCATCCGAGTCTATTCTACGGTCTCCCCAGACCCATTTCCTTTAAGGAATTTTTCAACCTTTCCCTTACTTCAATCCCCATCCCTAAGAGGGCAGCAGGAAGACTTGGAGCAGGCCTGCTTAATCTCATGAGCCTCCTCTCTAGTGGAAGGGGATTGAAGTCTGTAAATGTATCGTAGTTCAGAGGTCATATTAAGCTGTCAATACTATCTTAGTCACATTCTTCTAGGGAGCCCTGTGGCAGCATAGTGGTAACACGTTCACCTAGCATGCCGTTACTCCAGGTTTGACTTCAACAGTGTTTAAAAATAGGAATGCTAACCAACTATCTATTCATTGTAGTCTGGGGTTAGTTGGTTCCATAGGTCCTAAGAGGTTTGGATTCTTCAGAAAAATGTAGGTCCACTGCCTTATGTTCGCACAGTGTTACCGCATTTGCCTGTTGTGCCTTATTAACCCAGGTTTGACACCCAATGGTATCGTGGAATGTGTGCTGTTTTTCTGCCCACCGTATTCCAAAGTTTGGTACCTTCGACAGCAGAGGTGTGATTCTTCAAAGAAACTGTAGGTCCTGGCATAGTATGATCTTTGCTGTTTTTTGAAGTGTAAATACAGGGTGTATCATGAATTTGTGCAAACTTCAAAAATTCATAATAAAAGAAGTAATGCGCGGAAAAAATTTCGTTTTACGCGAATATGATCAGAGGGACATTGGATTATTTTTCCATGTATAAAAAATGATTTCAAAAGTAACTGAAAGAGGGCGCTCGCACGTCATGCTGAGATGTTTTATGCACATCAGGCTAGCAATAAAACACCTGGCTGGAAATGGATTCATCATTCGATGCCAGCAGCATGCTATCATTACCAGATCGAGCGTTGGTGGTTAAACTTTTCTACAAGAATGGTGAATCCACAACTATTGCATTGCGAAAGTTTCGCACGGAGAACAGACTGAAGGCGCAAAAAAGCCCTATTTCATTGAATGGGATACTGAATTTAGTAAGACGTTTTGAGGAAACGGGGAGTTTGGAGGATCGTCCACGAAGTGGCAGACCATCCTTGAGCGCGGACCGCGTCCATGTTGTAGAAGGACATGTAGTAGGACATGTACAAGTTGTGTACGGTCATGGAAGAATTGGCAGCTGAGACATCAATGGGGAATAGCAGTGCTCGTGAAGCTGGGAGAATAACGGGGATTCCGGAATCGTCGATTCGACGTATTCTGCACGAAATCTTGAATCTGTATCCGTACAAAATACAGGCACTTCACCAGTTATTACCGGCAGAAACAGATGAAAGACAAAAATTTGCTACATGTGCACTGGCACAAATGGAACGTGACCCACAATGGTTGTTGAATGTCATGTGGACGGATGAAGCCCACTTTTCACTGCATGGTGATGTCAATACGCAAAACAGTTATATTTGGGCGACGTCAAACCCTCGTGACTACCTCACTAAGCCACTGCATTCTCCTCATGTGACTGGTTGGTGTGGTTTCACCGCGTCTTTCATTTTGAGCCCTTTCTTTTTTGAAGAGCGTTGCCCTGTATCCGGTTGGAAAACATGTACAGTCACTGCAGAACGGTATGGTGCGCTTTTGCGTGACCAGGTTGTGCCTGTATTGCAGAAAAGACATGCATTACCTGTCATCACCTTCATGCAGGATGGTGCCCGGCCCCACTTTGCACGTGCAGTCAAGACAGTCCTCTTGGAAACTTTGACGGAAGGCCGAGTGATAAGTCAAGGTTGTAAGTTTAAGTAGCCCTCACGATCACCAGACTTTACCCCGGAAGATTTTTGGTTGTGGGGATACTTGAAATCTTGTGTGTACCGGGGCTCCCCTGCCACTTTGATGAAACTGAAAGATGCCATTCAACGGACCGTCAGTGGAATCGATGCCGACATGCTACACTCAGCTGCAATAGGCGTAGTGACACGCCTCACTTGCATAATACCTTGTGGTGGCGGTCATGTTGAACATCTTTTACTTTAAAATAGTAAATGCACAGTGTCATGTTATTGTGATCTGTTTCATTGTCTGATTGTGTTTGCCTGATTTGCATAAAACGTCTCAGTATGAAGTATGAGTGCCCTCTTTCAGTTACTTTTGAAATCATTTTTTTTTTTATGCATGGAAAAAAATCGAATGTCCCTCTGATCATATTCACACAAACCGAAATTTTTTCCCCAGCATTACTTCTTTTATTATGAATTTTTGAAGTTCGTTCAAATTTATGACGCACCCTGTATACCTGTGTATGTCACTAGTTATACAAGGTGATCGAAAACTCATACACATCAGTTGAAATTATTTTTTTAAAATACTTTAACGTATGCTATATATAAAATTATTGGAAATGAAGCATAAAATATGGCCTTTAAGATTATAACATTCGATTTACCTAATTATAACATATGTTCAGAGTGGCTACCTTTTCCACACGTACAAACATATGTTCTTTTTACTGGATTTGTTGCCACTCTCCGAAGAACCGAAATGGAAATTTCAACAGTTGCTGCTGTAATGTTAATTTTAAGTTCTTTGATTGTTTTTGGGTTATTTTTACGAAGAGTACCTTTAAGATAACCCAGAGGAAATAGTCTGGAAGTGATAAATCAAGTGACCTGGGGGCCAGAAACCTTTAGAAATGAGTCTGTCACCAATCTCATCAAGATTTTTCAGTTTGTGGACAGAATACATATGGTACGGATAAAATTGTAATAATTTCACGGCTTTCTGCACAATTCCGTACGACAGCCCTTCTTGAATTGCTAATTTAAGAAGGCTTTTTCCAGGCGAATGTTGCAATATAGCCTGTATGTCAGTCAGTTTGTCGCCATTCAAAATAGAGGGCCTTCCTGTCCTATGTCCACAACAGAACCAGTTTCTCAAAAACGCTGTACTAACTTCATAATTGTTGATTAGTCAGGCACTTTTGAGGACTGGTAATTCTTCTTAAATTCCTGGCTTACGTATTCATAAGATTTTGTGGAAAAAAATATTGCTCTAAAATAAAAATTCTATCTTTTTGGGAAAATGCCATGTCCATCACTTGATGAAAAAAGAGCTCCAAATACTAACATGCACGTTCAATACATTAAGCGAAGTTCTTTTGTGATCCTTCTAATGGTATAGTGATGCCATCTATAAATGTACAAATTCAGAATAAATATGTATCTATATTTCAATATGATTGAAAAAATGTGTGTATTTATAAAAGTATGACTCAGAATGACCTTTGGTGTCCATGTGTGTAAAAATACATTCGTTCTTAAAAATTAAAGATGATTGTGAATCCTGGGTAAATATTGCACTACACAAAGCAAAGTGATTCGTGATGTAATATATGCTTCTTACCTTTTCCGAAATGCGAAATTTTTTTTTTCCCCAGATAGCAACCGATAGCGCCACTAGGAACATGACAAATGTCAATTAGCAGGTAATAGGGAATGTAAAGCTATGATACAGAATTTCAAAATAAAATGTGTTACATGTTTCTGCCATGCGATGGTACTTAATACTGAATGGATAGGACTCAGAAAACTCATATGAATGGTTTTATGCATGGCAGAATCATTAGTCTACTAAGGTTGGCCAAACTCAGATGGTGGTGTCCCAAAAGTTGTATGTCCTATAAAGTGTTGTTTCTAGAGTCTGGTGGTGATTCCCACAGGTTGGAAATGTGTTTAGACACTTCACGGGATATTCATAGATTACAGTGTTACAACAAGATCAAAGTGTATGTACAGCTGGTGGAAACAATTTGCCATTCATTTAATAATTGTACTACAGAAAAATTCAAAGGTTCCAATAGTTAGTGAACAATGAAATCTACCAATTCATGTGCACAAAATTTGCATAAGGGACCGTCTCCATATTTAAACTTGCAGAAACTTTGAAAATTCCAATAGCGACATGTAAATTTCATATCATAATTGGATTCTAGACTATTTAATTAGGCTAATTTATTAAAGTTTTGGCATCATTCTGACGACTAAAACTCAAGATATTCCGTAAAATGTGTACGGGGGTTGCTACCATGATAAAGAAACTTAAATTTTCTGATCAAACCTGTTAAAATCAAAAAGTTATAATACCGTTGACTTTTCTTATTTTCTTTCATTCACTGATTAAATTTACAAAAATACCTTCTAAATGATGATCAAGAAATGTCACTCGACAACAGTTTTAAAGCATAATTTTATTTTTTTTTTTTACTTTGGTAACTGCGCAATGCCCCCTTAACCTGTCACTTTAACTAATATTAAGCATAAAAAAAAACTACTGATCAGATTGAACTGGAATTTCTGTATGGTAGGTAAAAAACTATAAGGTTTTAATTCTCATCAGAAAGTTAATATGTTTCTATTCATATTTTTAATGAATATGATTTTTATAATTTATAATTCATATTATAGATATTATTTTAAAAATGAAACGCAGCATAAATTTTGTTTGGTTTGTTAAACTTAAACGCAATAAAAAATATTAGAGATATGATGAATATTTCGGGAGATATTCATAAAAATACCATGAAGTATTTTAACATTATGAGCTCAATATTTCTAACATTCAAAACTCATAAATCCTTGAATCAAATGAATTGAAATTTAGTTTTAGAGGTTTTATTTTGGTTGCAGATTCAAAATATTTAATCAAAGCTAGTTGTAGCCCTTGGAATTTTCAAAGTTGCTGCAAGTTTTAATATGAAGATGGTTTCTTGTGCAAATTTTTGAACATGAATTGGCAAATTTCATTATTCCCTATAGATTGGCAGGCACCTTTGAATTTTTTGTAGCATAATTATTACGCGAATGGCAAACGGGTATTCAGATTTTTGTTTCACCAGCTGTAGATTTCGTTCTTCACCTTGTTTGGTGCAAAATGGTCTTGCTGTTCATGCATTATAAAAAATCAAGTAGCTGCAGTAAGGTTATTTGTTAATGGCAGATGGCACAGTGCAGCAAATTTCCTTTCCGGATAACTTTTAGTTGCCACAGGGATGACAGTTTTGAAGCATATTGTGTATGGATGAGCAAGTAAGCACTACCTGTTAGTCTGCAGGCCAGAAAAATGCATCTCATTAATTGAAACTTATCAAAGAGCTAATGTAGCCTGGTGCAGAAAACATCATGCTTGGACTGCTTGCAAGTGGACCTGTGTTTTGTTTACCGATGGATCTAAATTCAGTCTGAAAAATGATATGCATCTTGCCTTTATTTGGAGAGCACCAAAGATTCAGTTAAATGTTTCCAACATCTTTAACAGGACTGTTTTGGTGGCAGTGGTATTCTGATGTGGGGTGGCATATTATTGCGTTCATAAACATCTGTCCGTATATTTGAACTGGGCGCCAGATGTACCGTGATGTCACTCAACAATATGTCTGCATAATCTATGGTGCACTGGGACCCATTTGTGGATGAAAATGCATGTTTTCACTAAGTTGACCTAGTGTAGAAGTTCCTAGAAAGTGAAAATATAACACACTTAAACCCCCATTGAGCATGTATGGGATATATTCCCGAGGTATCTCACAAAATGCCATCTACCATTAGAACTCCTGGGGAATTTCCAATGGTTCTGATGTAAGAATGGGACACCTTACTTGAAGAATAGTTAATTTTCTTTCTGAGCATGATTGTGGTGCAGAATGACCCTCACTGCCCTTGCACCATAAAAATACAACCAACCAATCTGAGCATGCCTTGATGCTATGGTGAGCCATCATACAGTATACTAAAATATTCCTTTCCTGCAAAACATTTGTGTTCTTTACATGATGTACATTGCTACTTCACTTCAGAGAGATGTTTTTATTTAGACCATTATGGTGGATCCACTCTTGTTTTATCAATCTGAATTATCATTTAGTTCAGTATGTTCCATATCTAGACTTTTTTTTTACCCTACAATTCCAAGGGTTGAAAAGTCAAAATAGTTATTAGCTTAATTATTGAGTATAAGTGTACATAAAAGTATAAATGGCAAAAGTTTTATGCATGTTTCTATTTGTGTTTAATTTCCATGGACTGAAAGTGGCTTTTGTGGTTTTCTTGAATTTCTTATGTTTTAAGCAAATATACAAATATCATTATTTTTTGTAGGTGAAAAGCCCTATGAATGTCCAGTGGCAGGTTGCAATAAAGCCTACTCAAATTCCAGTGATCGTTTCAAACATTCAAAAACACATCAAGAGGACAAACCATATGTTTGTCGAGTTGAAGGATGTGATAAGAGATATACAGATCCTAGTTCTCTACGAAAGCACATGAAATCTGCAGCACACGAAAGTAATAATGCTCTGAAACAAAGTTCTAATTGTCAAATTCCAAGTTCACAAGCTGAGAATGAGACCTTTTTAGGGCTTAACAATGTGCACAAAGTTTCACCAGTGAAAAAGTCATCCTTTTCAAAAAATCACATAGTGCACAGACCATATGCTTGTAGAGTTGAAGGATGTGGCAAGCGATACACAGATCCTAGTTCCCTTCGTAAACACCAAAGGTCCACATCTCATGGTAGAGATCCAAATAAGTTTAAGGCAAAATTGCCTAAAACACAGTCAAAAGCTGTAAAAGAGCTTGAAATGAAAAATCTAAATTGTGGCGAGAATACCATTGTAGCAACTGAAGTACAAAATATCAACCCAATGCATTTGGCTCAAGAAACCGTCGAAGATTCAAAAACAGCAAAAGATTTAAAATCATTAAATGGACCTACAGAAGGTAATTCAACTCTGATTGTAGAGGATTTGAAACCTTTAGATTTAAGTGTAAGTTCTTAAATTTTGTGCATTATTTCTGAAGAAACCAGATATGTTAATTTTTTTTTTTCAGTCAAGTACGCACAAATTGCAAGAAAAGGTTTTGAAGTTTTACTTTGTAAGCATGAAGGAAAGCAGTTTAGATTAGATTTGTTACATGTTATGGCATTCTGCTTGAAATTTTTATTATTGTTAATTTCTTTCAAATATTAGTTATTCTTGTTACTTTTGAAAAAGTTTAAAGGGAATTTAATGAAGTATTCTCTAAATTTAATTTTTGAAAGCTAATATGTTTTCTATATTATATATTTACACTTGGGTTAAATTGCGTTCATTAGCTGAGCATTTAGATACAAGTATTCCTTTATGAATAAAGTGAGATATCCTTGTTACTGAAAATCTCATTCTTTTGTTTTTTGTGCAATAGTGATTTTGTTTTATGAAGTTATGAATAGAAGTTAATGTGGAAATTTTCATTTTATATAGTGTTGTCTTAGCTTATAAAATTGTGAATTAAGGTATTAACCTTTATTTTATGTGGGGAAAAGCAATTATGTGTGAAAAATTTTTTTATGTTAATTTGAAATCAGTAGCAATAACGACGACAAGCAGCATTTTTATGGCAAGTTACCAGCATGTATCTTTTCTGTAATACATCCATACCCGCCAGCTAGTATGATTTAGATGTACAATGTGCTAATTTTGACTATGTTGGAAGATTATACAGATTAACGTTAGGATTGTCTTTTTTTTTTACAAAATATATGAATGAATCACAAACTATAATTTTATTTATTTGTTTTTCAGAAACAAATAGAAATCTTCAAATCAAAATCTGTGTATGTTTGAGGCAGGGAAAAATAAATTTGCTGCGGGAAATAACACATTTTTGATGATGGCTAAACCTCAGTTGTGTGTGTTGTGGGGGGAGTCAGTACTTTTGGTTTTATATCCTGGTGTTGCCATAGTCATTCGTAGCTTCTAATATATGTTGCTGTTTTAATAATTTTATCAAATAAAATTATTTAAATGTATTTTAACTTTCGGAAATTTTCTCTAATTTTCTTTTCTTTCCTTAATATAACCTATATTTATCAGTAATTTGTGCAAACTAAGAAGAAATACAGTAGTCCATTCAGTTTTGGACAGATTTTACTGCATGTACGTATTTTATGTACTAGTACAAGAACCCTTAAAATTGTATGATTTTCGAAATTTCAATATTGGCGGGTATGTGCTTTGTTTTATTGTATTCAATACTTAAATGAATTTTATTCTTATCAAGTGAAACTATATTTTTCGTTAACTTTACATTTCTGATTGACATTGCAGAATGATCATTGTTGTCCTTACGCCATAAAATTTAACCAACCAATTTTCTTCCTTAACTAAATTCTTTGTTTCGGATTACTGTGTGTATTACTATTCAATATGAACAGTGTCTGGATTTTCTTGTAAGTATGAAAAGGGGGTTAACTCCCCACTTTTAATTTACTCTTGTTTCAATATTTTGTAACTAAAAGGTTATTTGAAGTATAATACAAATATTTAGTTCTCTGAAAAAATTGACAAAGTATTAGTTATTGATATAAAGGTACTTTTTATGTCATTGCAATTTCAAAGCCTAGTCTATAAAATTGTGCTTAAAGATGTCATTTTTAGCATAGTAGTTTTATATTTAGCAGAATTAAATATTTTTATTTTGTAGTAACATTTGAGTTCATTAATCAATTTGATCTGTTGATTATAACCAAAAATTCGTTTCTTAATGTTTTGACTATATAATTTTATTTAAAATATATTGCATTTTGCTTTTGTGTTGGGGGATGGTGATAATGGATTAAAATTATGGATTCTTATTTATAATTTATGTTTATAAGGGATACATGTATGTTTTTGTTATCTTTGTTAAAATTACTATGCTTTTTCTTTGTATGATCTTTAAAGTTGCTTGTATTTGTTTCGTAAATCACATATTGAATAGGATGACATGTTTATTATAGGTACACAAATTTAAAGGTATTTGGGGGAAAACACTTCTTTTTTTCATGTTCATAATGATGAGAAAAGTGTATATGAACTTGTGCATTTCATTTACTATGTGGGCATTGGAAATTTTCAATTGGTTACGTTTTTTCAGTAAGACATCAGAATTAAATAAAATGTGGAGTGAAAGGGACACACATTTTGTTTATAATACTGATAAAATAAACATTGTTTCTATACGAGTGAATACATTGGGTGTGTAACCTTTATACATTCATCACTACATACTTTAAAAATGTGTGATGGTGATAATATAAATGGAGTTTGTAATAGAATACAAGGAGAAACACAAATATAAGAGAAGTTTTTCTTTAAGAAGAACCTTTCAGAGTTCTGAAAGATTTTCCTGTAGATAAAACTGTTCGATTAAAAGATAATACACAACAGTTATTGAAAGCATTCTTCTGAAGTAAATTTTTTATTCAAAATACATTGTAGGACCATTTTGCATTTTATATTTACTCTAAATCTTGCATTTAGAATTCAGTCAAGTATCAGGTGATTTATTTTATTTTTGCTGATGAAATCGTGATTGCATCATCCATACTCTTTACTCCCACCTTCCATAATCTATTCTATAAATCTATAAAATCTATGTTCTATAATCTAATTCTATTCATTTTGATTTTAAAATTTTTTTACTGCAGAAATAAATTGTGTGTGAAAATAATATAAGATGGCATTCCACAATTTTCTTGAAATTATTCAACTTCAAGAATTCAGGTTATAATTTATGTTGCAGTTCATAAATATATGTTTACAATCATTTAAAAGTATTCACAAGGTTTTTAGAGTTAAAAAAAAACACTCTTGATTGATATGATTTTTTTTTATTGACTTCCAAATAATTTTCTTGCAGTTTGTCATCATCGATTAAACTGGTTATGTTATTTCTGTGTGATTACTGTGTGAAAATATATTAAAAGATTAGTTTATACTATTTCTATTTATACAACTATATGCATATATATATAAATATATAATATATACGTGGAGAAAAAAATATATTTTGTTACTATGTAGCTTGTAAATGCTACAGCATGTATAAACGCAAGATATTTTATTCAAAATGTTATTGTTTGTATAACAGAAGTTTAAAAATATTTATATATTTGTATTATAAAAGTGAAAGAATATAATAATTTTCAACTGTAAAGTGTCTGAAGTTTTGATTTGTAGCACAAAATATAATTTTTTATATTAACTTGTTAATAAATATAAAGTAATATGACTGAAATGCACTAATTTTCTGAGAATTAAGGTAACAAGTGTTTTTCATGTTCATTTTATTTTGTATTGGGGGAAAAACTATAACAGAAAGGTAATTTAAAGCTATAAGTGAATATGTAGAAATGTGGGAACTGAAACTGTTAAATTAAGACCAGGATTTAATAAATTGCAATAAAAGCCATTTGGTTGGTTGGTTGAAAGGACATTTGGGAGACCCATGCAGACAACCAATTTATACTTAATCTACTTCATAAATGTAAATCATTGTAATTAAATAACTGAAAGTTTGAATTGATAAAGAAATTGACTGGCCTAGTAGCTAGTCAACTTAATAATGTATACAAAGCTAACTGATCCAACCAACCAATTCTTAATTTTATTATATTGTTGAAAGTGACAGAGTAATGAAATTGATCTTAGTACACAAATGGCTACTACTACCACCTATGAGTTCTCAGGACTGAATTAGATTCTCACTGTCAGTAAATTTTGTCATATATAAACATGATTTGGGATTATGATAAACAACAGTTGCGATGATTTGGTAAGCGGTCTTAGAATGCGAAACATAAGTTTAGGTTGAAACATGACATTTTTCATATCTGGCGTTGCACATTTGGTAAATTAAGATTTTACTTTTATGATAGTATTGGGAAGAAACAAGTTTTAAAAATAAAAAACGCACTGTCTCCAATCTTATGAAATATACATTTATGCTAAGAAAAACAGGTATTTGGTTTCTTCCATAAGCACTAGAAACAACTTCTGAAATTTTTTTTTAATGCAGTGCAGTCAAAAACTCACACAACCCTATTTTATACAACAGATTTTTCCCTGTGGGGTAATCTTAAAGGAACAGTATATCGCAGTAACCTTGACATAGTTAATGAGCTTAAAGTTAGCATTGCTTCAGAAATTCAAAATGTTCCAGTGTCAACCACATGTAAGGCTCTACAGTAGCTCAGTAGTAATGTGTTCTCATAGCATGCCATTAATCTAGATTTGACTCCCAAGGATACCAAAAGGATTGTTTACTGACAGTTTACTGTAATCCGAGGTTTGGTTCCTCAGGCCTTAAGAGGTTCAGATTTCTCGAGAAAATGTATGTCTACTGCCCTATACGGTAATGTATTCACCTATTTTGCCTTTAACCCATGTTCTATTGCTAATGGTGTCTTGGAAATGCATACAATTTTTCTGTCTACCGTAGTCCAGAGTTTGGTTCACTTAGCAGCAGAGGTTGGGATTTCTCTGAAGACTAAATACAGACGTAGCATTGCCTTTACTATCCTTGCATCATAAAAATACAAACAACCATATGTAAAGTGACTATTAGTCCTATGAAACGAGTGTGGTGTATCCAGAAAGAAGATTATTTTGAACACACACATGCTGTAACTGTCATTTTTAACGTTGAACGTTATGGTAGCCTGTGTAAACAGCAGTGGGATTTATGTATACTCTGTATTACGTATTACTGCACATGTTTGATTTCATGAGTTTTCAATTGCACTATATGTTTTATGCAAGTATTTTTAATTACATTTACTACTATATATCTACACATGTATTTTGGGAAAAGCGCTAACTAGGGAACTCCACCAACTGCCACTCACCAAATGCTACAATTTTTTGTATGTAGTAAGATATAGTAAAACTACCGCTTAAAACGTTAAAATTTTTCTCTATCTCTGAATAGATCAAAAGATATGACATCTTTAATATTAGTAAAATCAGCAGCATTTGGCTGTAACCCGCCCATTGGCGACATTGAAACTGATCTCAGGCCAGGCGTTCTTTCGCGCAAATCGTTTAATTTAGACAAGACTGCACTATTGCTGTAGGACATTTGGCAGAAAATTTCATTTTTAATTATGACAGAGGGGTCTGTCTTCAGTGCGCAAATTGAGGGGGGAGCATGGGATGGGAGGTGTTTTCCCTCTATTTTTGCAGATACCAACATTAGGCGTCCCCCCCCCTCCCCAGTTCTTTCCTTTCTGAATTTTTATGTATGTGTGTGCGTGCATGCGTATGTATGCATGCATATAACAAACTTGGTTTATATCTTGTTTTAAAGCCAGTTTCTAACTCTTCTTTATAAATAAAATAAGCTTACTATTTGTATTTTTAGTTTGTGCATTATTGGCAAAAAAAAAGTTTCCACCCATAAATTCCCACGTTAATGCTGTGTCCTTTTTCGATTATATTCCCGATCGATTTAAAAAAAAAGTTGCGTTATAATATTACTTAAAAAAATAAACTTTTACTAGTTAGTCTATCTACGTTTTATACTATCCGCACTATTGCAACCAAATAGACTCTTAAAATAATTTTGCTGACTGTGAATGAAGATTTGAAGTCGCATATTACATTGAATATTGAGGAGTTAACACAATGACGTAAACGCTACTTTAAGGGTTGACTGATTGAAGGGTCTGGTAATTTTATGTCCCAAAACTACACAGTGGGCTATTTAAGAAATGATCGCCGGCTTTACGCGACCTCAGAACCACTATATGTCTGTAAAGGAATAACCATTGGTTAAAGGGGGATTCGAACCCTTGACCAGTACAGTATGTTGTTAATTAACGAAGTTCGCCGCTGGGCTACTTTAATAAAAAATATATGCAAATAAAATTGAAGCTTTCCAGGGAACTCTGAAAAGCAATTAATTAAAAGTAAAAACATATTCTGTGTACTTCACAGTAGGTAATGAGCAAGAACATAAAATTGCATGTATTTGTTTTTAGAAATGTTTATGAAAATTAATAAAAGAATGCAGAAAACTATATTTGAGAAATGGCCACAAGAAATAAAGGGTGCTTCTTCGCAGTTCTCTTCAAAACAATTACCGCTTTTATTACTAAAGCATATTTCTTCTATATTTTCAAATTTATAAATTCTTGGAATTGGATATGTAGACTTCCATCAAGCGTATATTATCATGTTAGTAAAAACTGACGACGATAATTGATTGTGAATTAGGGAGTGTAATTTTGTGATATTATTGTTTTCCTGTAAATCTGTTTCATTGCTATAATGTAAAACTGAAAAGCAGCATATTTGTTTGGCAAAATACTTCCACTGTTGGAAGAAAAAAGCATCGCAAGGCTGAATAAGTGATGTTCTGTCTGGTGGTAGTGTACGGAGCTTGCATACATCTGCATTGGGAAAAATACCCCTAAATTCTTTGTGGCCTGTCTGATCACTCCAGGAATCCATAATCAATATCACTTTGTTAGATACGTTAGGAATAATTATTTCGGACAAAAAAGATTTGTGTATATTTTTAGACGTTTTTCCATTTTTTGAGCATTTCATTATAACGTTGCGTGGCATAAAAAGATTTTGACGGATGCGCGGTCCAAAAATTTCGTTGTTTTCATCGTGGACTAGAAGAAATTTTGTAAGCAATTTTCCATCCATAGATATAACAGGTTGGATTGTCTATGAATGCGAAACTGCGTGTGATGAATTAATTAGCCCGAAAGTGTCTTTTTCACATTTAAAAGACAAGGAACGCATCGGGGAAATTTCTCTGTAAAATCCGCTTTAGTCACTGTTAAACACTGAAGCTGACTGATTTTCAATATCGTCCATTATTTGAAGGACAAATTCAACCGCTCAGTTTTCAAAAAATCTTTACTTTGGGTGTTAGTTTTTGTTACGAGTTTGGTAATTTTTCGCCCAGAAATATTAAATTCTCTTTTAAATGAATTTATTATATAATCCATTTGAAGCTTTAAAATCATTTATGTTTTTTTTCTTTTGCGCATGCAATAAACCATTTTTGGGGTGTCTTTATCATGTACACAAAAGCCATTGTATCGTGCTGATTTTAAACGATTAAAAACTGCGTTTCTTATTTCTTTTTTACTTTTGCGATCTATTACCGTTATCTGCTATATAGTTGCGCATTCTATATATTTGCCTATAATTTAAATCTAAATTATAAAAGTATCAACATATTGTTGCTATTTTGCGACGTTGTCCTTTCGTTGTCCAAGCAAACTTGACAACTTTTTTCCGCATATTCTAAAGTATAACTATTGGCAATTGAGCTGATGGGCTCCTTATTTTCTGATGAATTTTCTGTAAAATCGTTATTTGCAACCCTTTCGTCAAAATCAAAATCCAGCGTAGACTCAAACTCCACATAAAATTTCGATGGCTGTAACATTGTTTTAGCAATTGCAAAAAGTTCCATCCCTACATTCATTTCACTTTGAATTGTTGTTGTAGTTGGATCTCCAAATTCAGCTTTAACTATGTTTAAAAAATATATGGCAACATTTGGTAAACTAAGCATAATTCACGATAACTGCGAAACGAAAATTCTAGTGTCAATATCTCTGTTCTTTATCGTGATCTCAGGCGTTCGGACGTTCGCCCAAAGCGTTTAATTTAAACAACTTGGTGAGATTTGTTTTAACTTGGCGAGATCTCTTTAGCTTGGCACGTTAAAAACTCTATATTCATATGACCATATCTTCTGTTCTATTCCGAGAGATAGAAAAATTTTAACGTTTTAAGTGATTGTTGTACCACATCCTACTAGATACGAAAAATCGTGGCATTTGGTGAGTGACAGTCACTCACCAAATTCCACGATTGGTGGAGTTCCCTAGTTAGAGGCGTACGAAATACTGCTTGAAAATTGCAGGGTGGTCTACACTTAATTGATCTCTCTTTGAAACGCTGGTGATACCAACAGGAGTAGATGAACGCTTTCTGAAATTTTGGCGCGTACGACTTCTACTTCGTTCTTGTGATTGACCAGACAATCTTTCGAACTTCTTTGTTAGTTCATAAACTTGCTGCTGCAATTTAACAAATGAGTTTACTGGAACGATAAAAGATTCCTTTGAAACTGAGTAAACGTTCGCCGGCGATGACACTTCGGCAAATTTATCTGCCATGTCTGCTAACTTCTGTAAGTTGTCTGACGAAGTTGACAATATCGCCTTCATTTGTTGTGGCAAACGTTGTAGTCATACCGACTTTAGTAAACGCTCATTTACACGTACTCCAGCTAATTCCATCATCTCCCTCATCAACGAAGATTGGCGTTTATCACTGAGTTTAATTTCTTGTAATAACTTCTTCAGATGGTGTTGTTCCGTCCGATTTCGCGAAACATCCAATTAATCGCGTTTTTAATGTCTCATACATACGGGGTGATTCAAAAGTCAGTCCCCCCACTGTTAATTTTTTAGTGGGTTCAGGCAGATAAACGTCCTTTTGGGAAAGTTGCTTGTTGAAAAGGAAATAATTTTTGTTCTGTGTCGCGACTCACCCTCAGCACCAGGGGGCGCCCCACGGGGGCCAACTCCAAAATTTCAAATGGCAAATACGAACGAGTAATACCTTCTTTTGAAGGTCTCGTTGAGAAAAAAATGATGACATTTACAGTATGGCAATATGATGCCCATGGCATCTACTACGTGTCCGCAAAGTTCAAAATCGACCTTTATTCTCGTGGCTTTTGCTCACGCTAGTAAGGTCGTAGGCAAATAACGAAAATTGTAGAATGTAAAGCAATGTGTGTTCTATCAGTAACAATTTTAAATTTCGTATTAATCCAATATGTAAAGTTTCAAGGATCGTTTAAAAATATCAATATTTTAATCCTCAAAAACTCAAATAAAAATATTAAAAAAGAAAACAATAAAATATTAAAAAATAAAAGAAATATAAAAAAAGTAAGAAAAGAAGTTACCTTTTAATGAAGTAGATGTTCAAATTGAAGGCCTTACACTTCTTGGTAGATATAAAGCCGGGTCTCAAAGCTTTCTCTGACTTTTTGAAAAGTGTGTGGAGTAATTTTATGGCACTCATTCCATATTCTTTGGCGCAGCACATTTATAATTTCAGGTGGCGGTTTGTAAACTATTGATTTCAAATGATCCCAAAGTTAAAAATCCAAGTGTGTCACATCTGGGCAACGAGGTTGCCATTCCACAAACCTGACTGGGGACATTATAGTCTTTAGCGACGAGTCCGTTTTCACAGTGTCCTGACGACAACCGCAGACGTGTCTGAGACGTCCAGGACACTGGGGAATCGAAATAATTTCAACAAAAAGTAAACTGAAATGTTTGGTTGTTAGGAATAGTCATTTATTTATGTGACATAAATGACAAAGTTAAAAATAAAATATGGCTGTATAGATTGATTGAGTTATGCCTTTTCAGTCCAAAGGTTTTTTAACAGTTCACAAACTTCAACCTGTTTCTTATTTTGTATCTTATTCTAACAATAATGAATATTTTTTTAAACAAACGACAAAACCGTAAACAATACTTATTTTTATAAGTATTGTTGTTTCTTTCCAAAAGTAACAATGAAATGCAACGGTTAATAATAAAAACATTTTCAACTTTCATTTTAAAATATTCTGCAAAATGTTCTACCTGACTATTCTCTTGAGAAACTGGTATTTATGTAAACTGACTTGTATATAAAATGTGACGCTTCAAGAGAAATATCACATCACAAAGTATGATCATCTTCATAAGCAAAACGAATTGCAACAGTATTCAGAGAGAAACTGATTTCCAAAACTGGTAAGTTAAAAATGAAATATAATGCTTTCTTTTGCAACCAATTTGGATTATCATCATGTGTTTTATTACTACCATATATACAATGAGCACTTATATGTTATAAAAACATGCAAAAGTGGCAGGAAGAAACAGCGATAGCTATTTTCCATAGAAAATCTCCCTTGGGAATGATTTAACCCCCCACCCCACCATATCAAATGTTAAGAATACTATGACTATGATTACAAATCTGTAATGGTTATGAAAGTTTGAATGTTAGGAAGTGATTTTTTTTAGGACTTCAAATCACAAAACGAGTCCATGGGAGAAATATGTTTTCTTTGATTTTTGCAAAGGACACCACAGGTGACATAAATTCCATTTCCAGGCAAGAAACTAGAGGCTGTATTGTCTTTAAAACACATGAACTAATGTAAGATATTATTACCCTTCACAGGGATAACACAATTGCCAAATAATGGTCAACACAGAAAAGCCTCCGGGGCGAGATTTTTGTGAGTTTTTCGCGGGGAGACAATAAGTTTTGCCATCCACGTATATATATATATAGCTCAAACTAAGCCAACAAAGGCCTGCAAAAGGGTTGCTGGTATCTAACTGGAAGGAGACCCACACGCTGAACGTATGTGACGATGTGTGGAACCGGCCAGGCCAGTAACCTAGTGTCCTACCCCGCCTTCAAGTGGTGCAGGCTGAGCTTTCTATTTATGTGGCAAATTAATATTTGCTACACGGATAGAAAGGCGGAAGGGGAGGGCTAATTCACCAACCCGTCTAGCCAGCGTGGTGAAATTATGGCTAATTCCTCCATTATGTTGACACACCAGAAACCATGGCCCCTAGTCTCCAGGTGCTGGAGTGCTCCTGATCAAGGCAGCGGTCAGTGTGGCATGAAAGCAGGGGGTGCTAAGAATCACTGGAATGGCCCAGGCTGCCGTTTGTTATTGACCTTGGCAACGTATAATGGACGATCCCTTGCTTCTGAAGCAAAACTTCAGGAATTGGAAGAGGAACTAGACAAGATCAAATGGGACATTGTAGGACTCAGTGAAGTTAGAAGAAAAGGTGAAGAGTTGGTGGAACTGAAAAGCGGACATTTGTTTTACTATAGAGGAACGGAAACTGGAAGAACAAGTGGTGTTGGCTTCTTAATCAACAAAAGAATTAAGAATAATGTCTTCTGGAAGTTGAAAGTACATCAGATCGAAGCAAAAGCGAGGGCTGGATTGTTCAACTAACTTAGCGATACCAACTTCCAAGAAGACCACAAAAAAAGTATGAAGATAGTTGCTGACAGTAGAAAAGGTGGATATTAGTTAATTCTGACATAAAATTTGAGTTCCTCCAATGTGGGGTATAGAGGTATATATATTTTGTGACAAATGTAAGTGGCAGAGATGTGATTGATCTCATGAAAATCAGTTAACCTATGTCTGATTCCTAACATGGTGACCTGGCATCGTGGCTGCATTTTCATGTTGAAATACGCCATCATTCGTGCTGATAGCCTCTGGGGAGAGGGGGTTCTTTGTTTCGACTTCAGAGCATGAAGTCATCAGAATAAAAACTACAAAAAAAGTATGAAGGAAGCAGCTGATACTATAAAAGGTGGGTATCAGTTAATTCTGACACAAAATTCAAGTTCCTCCCCTGTGGGGTATAGAGGTATATAAAATTTGTGACATATGTACGTGGCAGCAATGCGATCGGTCGTATGAAAATCAGTTAACTTATGCCTGATACCTAATATGGTAACCTTACATTGTAGCCACATTTTCATGTTGAAATCCATCAGCATTTATGTTGATAGCCTCT
>QLNU02015359.1:45570798-45596822 GCA_006491805.2 Dysdera silvatica | reverse complement strand
ATACTTCCCAAAAAAATATGTAGTTTTCCCTCTCTGTATAATTGCTTCAATGGATATAAATGTGGGCGCTCTCTGTTCGCAGCACGACAGATATTCAAACGATAGTTGGCCTACCTAAATATTGTTTAAAGCATGACTGGAGTAGCACATCATCCACTATGAAAGATTTCAGTTGTTGAAAGTTGTCTATGGTGATCCGTTAGATAGTAAGTTTGATATATCCCCACAAACAAAAGATCCTTTGATGCTAAATCTGGCGACTAAGGAGGTCAAATAATTAGGCGATATATCTTCCAGGCACCTCAAAATCTACAAGTACTCCCTAATTACTAGGATGAAATTTGTTATAAAACAGTGTAGAAAAAATGCTTAACACCTTTTTTCATAATGGTGTAAACCACAAATAACTGTAATAAACATTTTTTGAATAATCTCATATCTTATAATACAAGGTGTATGTTGGACAGACGGGAAGATCGATACGTCTACGAGGGAAGGAGCATATGCGTGCGGTAGCTAGGGGAGACGATTCAAGCCAGTTGGCTGAACATGTCTTCAGGGAGGGTCACGAACCAGATTGGCATTCGATGAAAATATTACATCAGAATGTGACGAATCTGGGGAGTAGACTTTTTCTGGAATCATGGGAAACCTACGGTTTGAGGAGTCGTGCAATAAACATCGCAAAACCTCTACCAGAACCTTACAGGATTTTTGCAAAACCTCGAGTTGGGGGTGTTCATCTGACATCGTCGGGTGCGGGGGCTTTCCCGGCGAGGGTTTCCCCGATTGGGGTTTCCCCAGCTGGAACTGCTCCGCACCAAATGGCGTCAGATGGGGATTCCCAACATGCGGGTATATAAGCTTAGGACTTTCACGAACTCTTCATTCTGCCTTCACTTGACAAAGGGAGCAGTTGGCTCCCGAAACGTCGTGTTTTTAAACCTTACGCCAGTGTCGAAATAACTGTTTGTAATCTTAATTCAGCCACCGTTTGTAATGAAAAACAACCGAAAGGGTTAGAAAACTTAGCAGCAAATTATCAACATCCTCTGCAAGAACTGAACGTGAAAAACTCACTTTTTTTTTATTGTCATCTTCATATCGCCATTAGAAATATAATCTGCTTTTTGTTTTCTTCCATTACTTATATTACGAATTATGTAGAAAACTAGTTTAAGATTACCAGGAGAAGAACGTTCTTGCAGTTATTTATGCGTGGATGAGCACAACGGTTTACCCTCCAGAGAATTTTAATATCGTATTCAATTTCCGAAATTTGTTTTGTTTTGCATTTCCTTAGCCCCTTTTTAAAAATCGCCGATTCTTCATTTCATTTTACAAGGTACGAAAGAGTATAAAAATTTTCGTTTCTGTATCCTATTTTCTTTCTTATTCCGAAGAAATAAAATTATAGTTAATTCGTAGATTACAGGTTCTCTATTTTTGAAGGAAAACTAACAAAAATGCGAATTTCATTACGTATAAACTATTTTGAATAAAAATATTTTAGCACTTAAAGATGGCAGATTGCGTTAGTTTAATCTTTTTGTCATGTTTTGACAAATAGGCAGTTTTATTTAATCGTAAATATCAACCAATTAACGATATGTATTCATTCGAGATGTTATGGGGAAATTGAGAGACTATATTAAATTAATTAAAATTTCAAATTAAGATTTAGAACATTGCGTTGTGTATTTAATAATCAAATAATGATGAGAACAGAATATTTAAAACCCATAACCCAAAATAATATAAAATTCATAACACCAGGTTATTTAAAACAAACATGAGAACAAAACTTGGTTTAAAAGTTGTTTTTTTTTTATTAATTTAAACAACATAATTTAGTAATTTTTCAATACTGGGAGTTGGGCCGTGTCATAATAACATTAGGTAGTTATTTGCATATCAATTATCGGTATTACACAATTATCTCTACTCAGTATTTAAACTTGATGAACAAGGTAAATATCAAAACAACATAACAATTAAAACAATCAATTTCTTGATTTCCTCTAAAACTGGGATAGCGCCCAGGAAAAATTTATTTACTTCTTACCTTATAGGTTTAAGGGGGGAAAGGAGGCACTTATAATTACTGGTTAAGGAAAGGAAAGAAAGGTTTTTTTAACTTACATGTTTTTCTTTATGTTTTTGGGGAATGGCGTCTCATCGTTTTCTTTAGCTTGGGTCTCGGCCCTTAAGATTACATCGCTATTGATACCCACTTCTCTCTCACTCTTTCTCTCCTTCTGTCTTAACGCTTGTGCTCGACCTCTTATCGAGCAGAACCGTGGAAGGTGATTGGTCAACTGAACGCTGACGTAAAACTTTCCTAGTCGCCAATTGGTCTATCTGACCCCACGAAGGGAAGCAAGTTTCTGGCTTTTGTTAATCTTCGAGTTGCCTTTCTGGACAGCTTTTGACCATAAAATGGTGAGTATACGAGGTGTTCTTGGGAGCATTTCCAAGAACTGGATATTGTTATTGACATCTTGTTGCCAGATGTGCTTTTGTGTGAGAGAGCCGAACCCTATGGGCGTAAGAGACATTGTGGGTGGTTCATCTATTTACTCAGTGTGAGTCCTACAGCTTCTCCCTCGACCAGGGATTTTTTAGAAGTCGTTTGGATTTTTCCTGTTCACTGGTCCTGAGAAGTTCAGTTTTATGACTTGAAAGGTCACAGGCGAAAAAAGGGTCCAGTGCTCCCACGGTATCGTTTAGTTGTTGAGAAGAAAATGGTGCAAGCTGGTATGGACTGTTTATACGAATGAGAGGAATGTTTAGTCTGTTATTTCAACGGCCTTATGGCCCAGCTGCATCTTGCAAATGGTGAGAATGGGGGGATTAACGAGGGTAACATGCTTGAGAAAAAAAAGAAAAAAGAAGAACCTTACGCTTTTAAGGGTTTAAGAGGGTAAATGGGGAATTTTTAGAATTGCAATCTTACTATTGTACAACATGTATATCAACACTTTCAATTAATATAACATGAACTTACGAGCAAATTTATGAAAATGATATAGACATTTTAGATATAGAAATAATTAATTTAATCAAACTCCGATTTTTATAAAAAAAAACTATACTGTTCCATTGATAGTCCATTAAATAATGTCTTATTGGTGCAGTGTTATGATGATAGTTCTGTTGTTCAGTCTGATGCACTGGCTTCAGGATGAAGAGGCTAAGTTGACGCCACGGAGTTGACCATGAACGTAGGGGAACATTAGATGAGGAGCTGAAGAGATTAAATTGCTGCCACAGTCGTTGTCCATGAACGATAGGGGAACATTAGATGAAGAGCATTAATTGATATGACGTGATGAATGGAATACGATGGTGTAATGTCATCAAAGGACTGGTGGTGCACAGTTATCGCGGAAAAATCTCATCTGAAATAATTAAAGCAAGAGCGGCAGAATCTCGAAAAAATAAACACAACACTTAATGACATTGACACATATATTTGTACAATAGTGAGAAAGAGAGAGAGTGTGTGGTTTTTATTTATTTTATTTTTTTATTTATTTATTTATTTTTTTTATTTAATTTAATTGTCCACCTCTGTGCTTATGTGTGTTTAATTTTGATTAGTCATTTTAAAAAGAGAATTTTGAATTTCACTTAACAGTACCATCCTTTTTATAGCAGTGGTCTTGTTACCTCCTACATCCTATTTGACTTTATCATAACAGTAGAACCTGCTTAAAGTGTCCCCCTTCGGAACTGGCCTATAATGGTCTCCATAGACAGGTAGTCGCTATACACGACAGACTTTAGTGTTGGCATGACTAAGTCACTATCAGTTCTCTCTATTAAAAAGTGGTCACTTTATTCCGGTGACCACTTTACCAGTTTCCGCTGTATTTCTACTGCTTGGAACCCTTTCTTGTTTTGCTATTAAAGCTTAAAACTCGGGTATTTGATTAGTCGCCACTGGCCCGTATGGCCCTTTTTAATAGAGGCTATTTCATTTAAGTTAGTAGCCACTTTCACGTGATCGCAATATCTTTAAATACTGAAGCCTTAGGAGGGTTTGTTTGATCAACATTTTTCATAAAAAAATAGTAAGTAGTTTGCGGTTTCAGAATGTAACCTTGCTGCAGAGTCAAAACAGACAGGATTGCATTGGGAAACAATAAAGTGGCGAGTGTGATAGCTACTGAAGTCGTATTTTTAATCACCATTCCCCAATATTTAGTTGCCCTGGGGCCAGTGGCGACCGTGAATTTTAACCTTTATTTGCTATGTTTATTTATCTACTTTCTCGAGTTTGCCAAAACCTGCTCAACCCTTACTTTATAGTAACATCTATCATCTGAGGCATATGTCCATGCTCATTTTATGCAATGTCACCTCTTTGGACTTCAACTCCTTCTGGATTCAGATAAGCTTTTAGCTACCTCTTCTCCATCTCATTATCATCCGACAAGGGCAGTTTGTTCTTCGACCTTATCATTTTGGTAACATAGATTGCAACGCTTAATAGAGTTCAGAACTGTTGAGATGCAGTCAACTTTCCCTCATCCTTCTCCAACCAAAAAAAAAGTTTGTAAGGCTAATGGGTTTGTTTCTATCATCCAGAAATGTTAGTTCAAATCCAGCTTAAACTGGACACTTGCTATTTTCTTTACTACCCATATTTCATGATTGATTTCCCTGGCCAACAGAAGTTCTGAGGTCCCTCAAAAGATTCCAAATCTTGATGAAACATAACTTTAGCTGTCTTCGAGTCACAAAAATGCACACAAAGAAATCGTTCTGCACCAAGTAATGACTTGCAAGATGTAAATCAGTAACCCATACATTACTTTATGAACATGCGTATCGACTGACTATTAACCATAGTCCGGAGTTTGGTTCCCTAGGCCTTAAGAGGTTTGGATTCCTCGGAAAACTGTAGGTCCTGGCTCATCCTGACCCTTGCTGTCCTTGCTCCGTAAAATTCAAACAAAGCTTTATGAACATAATATAGAACATCGGTAGAAAACATGTTTATGTATTACTTACTGTTGTGTTATTGTATCAAGTATTATTTATGAATTATGACTGCATAAATTTATGTTTATGAACTGTACATGGACATATGAGGATTTTTAATTTCTATTTTGCAGCTGAATACCTAAAAGAATTCGCTTTGCTTGCCCATAGTTATGACTCAGTGAATCAGCTGATTCGGAATGTGACAGATGAATTAGATGATGGTAATCGCTTCATGCTTTATTCTAAAACCTTTTTTTTTAAGCTCAGTAGTCATATTCTCGTTTTCTGCAAAAGGTTAATATTCATTTACATGGTAAGTCTAATTTCACACAAGCAATAATCCACCGTTTATTTTTTGCTTGAAAAAGAATGGTATGGTAGGCATAAATGTATTGAATGAAGTGGGTAGATTGTAGATGCAAAATTCTTTTTGACAAAAATATTGGGGGTGAAAAGCCCTGAATGGGAGAACTTGCATATATAGTCAAGCAGTGGTGGATCCATGGAGAAATTTTGGTGGGGGGATATAAATATATCATCATATTTAATTATTATTCTATCCACTGCTGTATGAATGTCTTTTCAAATGCTTTCCACACAAGTCTATCCTGGGCCATTCGTTTCCATGTCACCCCAGTCTGTTTTCTTATTTCATCCACCCATCTAGTTTGAGGACGTTTTCTAGGTCTTCGGTGGTCTCTTGGAATCCAGTTTAGAATTTCTGTTGTCCATCATCCATCAGTTCTTCTTGTGATATATCCAGCCCTTTTACTTTAATATTGATGTCCTCTACTCCTGTTTTCCCTCTCACCTAAGTGTTCCCTTTTTCGAAAATATATATATATACCATTGAACTTTAATAGTGGCAACTATTTATTTACAATTGATACAAAATAGATACATGTTACCAAGTTTTACTGTCCCTCAATGTAGTCACCAACATTGTGTACAACCTGTTTCCAGTAATGTGGAAGTTGTAGGATACCTTTAGCTCCTTTTGTGTTTTTACACACTTTTAACACTTTTTGTGTTTATACTTTTAATTCCTGTTGTGTTGATAGTTCGAATGGACCGGTCTACTGTCTGAAGAATCTCTGGAACAGTTCTGAAGCGAATACCACGAAATGGTTCCTTCATCTTAGGAAGCAAGTCAGAGCCACAAGGACTTAAGGCCGGGGAGTATGGTGGATGGTATAGCACTTCCCAGCCCTATCGGTTGAACAAATTAGCCACAGCTTGCAGACAAGCATTATCCTGCAAAATGACGGGTGGGTTCTGCAAAAAGTGTCGCCGCTTCTTTCTCAAAGCTGGTCACAGGTTGTGTTCTAAAAATGAACAGTAATACTGCACTTTAACAGTCTGCTGTAGGGGAACGATATGTGTTAGGATAATACCATCACAGTCGTACACGTGAATCACCATAACTTTCACATTGCTGGGGTTTTGACAAACTTTCGATCTTCATGGTAACCTGTAATGACACCATTCATTCGATTGGCGTTTCGGTTGTGGCTCATATGATTTGGCCCATGTCTCATACAGCGCAATAATACGGCGTAAAAAAGCCTCTCCTTCGTGCTCATAGCGCTCCAAGTGATTACGAGCAGCGTCGTATCGTAGCCATTTCTGCATTTCCGTCAAATCATGCGGAACTCATCATGATATCTTTCTCATGCCCAGGTGTTCCTTCAGAATGTGAAGCACAGTCATATGCGCTAATCCTGTTTCTCGGGCCAGCTCACGAATCGTATGGCATCGATCACTGTCCAGTAATGCAGCAAGAGCACACACTTCTTCTTCACTGACACTAGTACGACCTGGCCGACGCATGTCTGCCACATTTTGGCGTCCCTCGTCGAAGGCTTTTACTCACCTTGCCACTGTTCTGTATGGCAATGCAGATTCCCCACAAGCCTCTTGAAGACCTTGATGACACTGTCGTGCTGTACGACCTCTGGCACATTCAATCTTTATCCAACCCTGTTGTTCCTGTTTCAAAAACATCGTAACGATGCTACATTAGATGGCCAGCTAACACGAGGCTCTGTTTTTCTCGTCAGTGCGCATGCACGTAATGTTGGAAGGAGAGTCAATTTGCTCTAAGGTAGGTATGTAACTAACATGTGGTATAAGCGATATTATTTGGTTCCGTTGCATCACGTCTTTACAGCAGTGTTGCCACTATTAAAGTTCCAACCCTCGTATATATATATCATCATCATATTCAACCATTATCTATCCACTGCTGGATGAAGGTCTCTCCAAATGCTTTCCACACAAGTCTATCCTGGGCCATTCGTTTCCACGTCACCCCAACCTCTTTTCTTATTTCATCCACCCATCTAGTTTGAGGACGTTTTCTAGGTCTTCGGTGGTCTCTTGGAATCCAGTTCAGAATTTCTGTTGTTTTTCAGATATAGTGTTAACAACCAATCAGCTATTGGTAAAATATTACAATGTAGCCATGTTGAAATATAAAAGTGTTTGAAATGTTTGGTATGAAATTCCTTATTAAAATAACTGCAATTAAAAATAGTTGTGGCAACCCCTTCCCCTACCCCAGAAACTAGTTAACGGCCCTCCAGTTTTGGACCCATTGCTTTGGCTGAATTAAAAAGTATTTTTATGGATTCAGGAAGAGAAATTTCCTTGATTTCCCTACCTTTGTATCTACCAAGGAGACAAGAGAGTTAAGCAGAGACAATAGCATACAACTGATATATTTTATATATTATATCTTTCACTCAAGTATTTCCAGCATTTATGTATTGCCCATCAATTTTGGGAGAGGCCCCGTCCCCTTTGTCTTGTGAGGCCGATTAAACCTGAGCCCCATGGAGTTCATTCCCCTTGTGGGGTCACATATGGTGATTGCTATTACCGTAGAATAAAAATTATATGTAATTTTGCAAAATATTTGCAATTTGCCTGAGCAAACCATGCAGAATTCGTGAGTTTGAACTGAACATTTTAGTTGTATGGTAGTATAGAAGTAGTGGCGTAGGCATAAAGTTCATAAGGGGAGTGTTTACAGAGCTACAACTCATATATTCCTATGTTAAATATACAAAATTTCATTGCGATGGGGGGTTACAACCCCCAAAACTCCCCCCTGGCTACGCCTCTGTGTAGAAGTAATGTGTTTGCTCGTCATGCAGAAAACCACAATTTGGATACATATGTATGGGGATGTTTGCTTTCAAATGTCTATACGTTTTGGTTAGTGACAATAACTATATTAGCAATTAAATAATTTTGAATTCGTAACGTCATATTTTTGATTTCGTGTAGTAATGCTTTCTGTTTCTGTGATCTAAAGAATTGCCCAACATCACTCATGTGCTTGATAAACTGGCCCAACCGGCACCACCTATTCCTATCGTTAGCCTTTCGACTATCTTGTCTCACAATCGAATGCAGCAGAGGAATTCCCAAGAACCTCCCTTAATAAGTGAAGAAGTTTTAATAAAAATCTTGCAGTTCATATTTCCCGATTCGGCACAGACACCCGAAGAACAGGTAATTTGTATAACTTATTTGTCGCAATATGTAGTCTAAATATGATGTGCATATCATATGAAATGTATAATTTTTTGCTGTGAAAAAAAAGCAGTGTCTGTTAAAAACGATGTCAATGAAATCTGTTACCAGTATATAGAAACGTTCCAAAAATTTATATTTGTTATCTGTATGTTCTTCAGTGGATTTAACTTCATTCGCTCTCTTTCTTATTATAGTTCATACTGAATGTTGATTAAGTTTAGTGATGTAGAAAACTCACCTATGTCGTCTCTATTCACTGCATAACTATATGGAGTTTTGTATCTAATAACTAACATTTGTAAACTCATTATATAAATTACGTTTTCAGGATTCCGATGAGTTTAAAGACACTGTTGGTTCAATCAGTGATTTGGGCAACACAGCATCTCTGTCGAAAATTCAGGTAACAATATTATATAATTTATTTTCAGAAATTGAATGAAGTTAAAATCGTTTTACTTTGAAATTAAATATGTAGCCAGGGATGTTGCACACTACTTAATGTGGATGTAATGCAGGTTTATGTAATGTCTGAATCACACTTGTTTCAAGCCCAATTATGTTGTGACAGCATATTTTAAACTTTAGTTTAAGACAGTGGTTCTTAACTTTTTTCAAGCTGCGACTCACTTCTATAGAAGCCAAGTAATCAGCGACACCTTTCTATAGTAACCAAAAAGTCTGTGATCCCCCTCTGTCTACCGTTGCCATATTTGCATGATAAAAGCATTTTTAACAGAGTAAAGAAAACACATTAAATATAAAATTATATTGTATTAAATATTTTATATATATATATTACAGATATAAAGTTAACAACCATTAGTAAAATATTGCAATGTGTGTAGCCATGTTGTTGTAAAAGCGTTGGAAACATTTGGTATGAAATTCCTTATAAAAATAATTGCAACTAAAAATAGTTGTGGCGACCCCCAGAAATAAGTTTGTGACCCCCAGGTTGGAAACCACTAGCTTAAGGTATCGGAGGTGGATCCATAGAGGGATTTGGAGGGAGGGTGGATGCAGCAGGACCCAATTATAATGAGCCCTCATTTAGCGAGTTCCCAGATATTGCGAGGAGAATATGGATTTTATTTGATATAGTGATTAAGTGCAAAACAATTTAACCGCTTTTAGAAAACAAGCCTTTTTTTTTTTTTTTGGACCCTGGATTTAACGAACAATTTAAAAAAGTAAAACAGGAAATAAAACTGTTTGTAAAATTTCTGTCTCAATACATGCGGTTTGTCATCACAATCAGCACTCGCTATAATCAATTTCCACTGTATTTTGATGGCTTTAGGTGGGGAAATTTTCCTCCTCCCATAGATCTACCACTATATCACATATTTTTCTATAATGTAACCCAGATTCATTCGTCACTAGATTGAATAGGCTCTTATTGAACCTGTTATAAAAAAGCTTGCAATTCAGCGAAATGGTATTTAAATTTTTAGAACCTGCCACATAGAGCAGAAATTGCCTGCCCTTTGATAGCCCATTTCCCTAAATTGTGCCCTTAGTATTAGCAAAATATAAGGAGAAGGAAAAAATTTGCAAAAATTTACTGGTTCAGTTAACAATTAACAAAACATTGCTACTGGCTATTCTGATGGGCTATGGCTACCATCATTGAAGCATGGTGACTGCTTATGTTAAACAGCAGTCACCATTCTGGGATTACAGCGCCGGACCACCTTTTCCCCCCCCCCCCCCAACACATGAAAAAAGCAACCACTATGTTCTGATGTTATTACTCACATGCTATCAGAATAGCCATTGACAAGGTTTTTATATAGCAACTTTTATTAATTAACTGCACAAAAAAAATTAACTTTTCTCCCATTTACTTAGTGTGTATATCACCAATGAATCGACTATTAGTAAAATATTTGCCAGTATTAAGAGTACAATGTAGATGTATCTTTTTCCTATCACTATCAATTTTTTTTTTCATGTACCCTTTGAACATCCTGATGCATATCTCTAGGGGTATACATTCCCTGTGGCTGGCAATGTGGCAACAATAGAAATACCATTGATTTAACCTAATGGCAATATAAATTAAGTACAAAATTTATGTAGAGGACAAATTCACAAATAATCACAGTTATATACACCAAGTACACCTTACCCAATTTATCGTTTCTCAAAACTGGCCTTTTACAATTGTTTCAACAGATACACCCCATCATCATTAGAATGCAAATTTATACTGCCCTCTCTGTTGTTGTCAATCAGAGAAAGAACAGGAAAATAAGTAAGTACAAAGAAACGACAGTATAGTGAACTTGTGTACGCCTCC
Source organism: Dysdera silvatica (assembly GCA_006491805.2). NCBI lineage: Eukaryota > Metazoa > Arthropoda > Arachnida > Araneae > Dysderidae > Dysdera > Dysdera silvatica. The sequence goes on along the minus strand of QLNU02015359.1, from coordinate 45,585,982 downwards.
TATGTAATTTACCTTCTAAATAAATATTGTGCAGTGTATTTCACGTATATAATTACACACTTACTAACTTGTGTGATTTAATCGTGCAATGTCGTGTAGGTTTTGGCTGATTTGTAATATTTTTTACAAAATGCATCATTGAATCGCAAAATATGATTCTAATTCGTTTTGGCGGAAAGAAAAATCTTCGGATGTGATGCGTGTATTTTTCCATTTAGGAGGGGGGGAAAGGGGGATGAATAATTTTTGATAATGGTTAAATAAGTGACTTAAGAATGCTTACAGTATAATGAAAAAGCAGAATAACATACATTATTCAGTACTTTTGATTTTATATCTATCATGGTATTTCTGTAGTTTTTTCACAGCTTTCAGTATATATTGCTCTGTTAACCATTTAATTAAATAATACTTTAATTTCAAGAAATTATCTCAGATTTTGTTACTTTAAAATATCCCATATTTCTCAGTAATCTGTAAATAATATGGAAAAAAATATAGTACTCCCCCATTCAATTTTGGACAGGTTTCATTGTATATATGGCCTATATTTCACATGCTGATGTACTAGTCCTTAAAAATTGCAAGATTTTCAAATTTGACATGTCGGCAGGTGTGTAATTATGTACAATATTTCTTATATGAAAAGAATTTAATAAATATATGCACCCAATTTCGGTGTCACCACCAGGGACCTTCTGTAACACTGGAATATTGTCATTTCTAGAAGCATGTCATCAAACATGTACTCTGCTATAAACAAAGCATATAGAGTACATATGCTTTGCCATAAACGAAGCACCTATTAGGGCTTTGTGTATGTCCTTAAATGTATGCTTTTCTGTACATGCGACATATTTATCCAGAAAACATTTGTATCGTTATAATTATAATTCGTAAGAATGTGTTCATGCCCTGCGGTGGCGCAGTGTGGTAACGCGTTCTCCTATTGCGCGGCTAATCCGGGTTCGACTCCCAGCAGTGCAAAAAGAACGCTTACTCAGAGATCTCATAAAGATCGCACTGCTCACTGTAGTCCGGGGTTTGGTTCCCTAGGCCTTAAGAGGTTCGGATTCCTCGGAAAACAGTAGGTCCCGGCGCAGCATGACCACTGTAGTCTTTGAGCCGTAAAACCAAAAAGACAAAAAAAAGAACGTGTTCATTAAATTTTAATTGCTTTATGCTTTTATTTTAGGAACACATGCGATCGTTCAAGTCTGCACCACCGGGTAGCTTGACATGGCGTTTAGCTTTAGCCATGTGCCAGGTCAATCATAGTTACGGAGGTTTACCAGCTGTGGCCCAGCTTTGGCAAGATTTCTTATTGGAAATGAGACATCGCTGGGAAAATAACTACACTCTTCCATGGTAAGTGATTTAGATTTTACTTATATTGAACCTCCAGGCTGTTGGCCCCAGTACACGGAGTTCTGTGATGATGTAGTAGTCATGCATTGGCCTATCATGTGAATACATACAATCCAGGTTTAAATCCACCAGGTACCCAGTGTTTGTATCTGGGGTTGCTCTGCTAGGCCAAAAAGATTCCTATTTCTAGGGGAATCCATGGGTTCATATAATTCCTAGGGAATCTAGGTTCGTATAATTTATAATATAATTCCTAGGAAATATAGGTTCATATTCGTAGGGTAGTGTTCCTCAAACTTTTGTCGCTCCACCGCCAGCCACCTTAAGCATCCTTTTATTTATCGCGGACCATCGGGGGGGAGGGGGATTTCCCCCCCTCCTTATTAAAAATCTATTGCCTAAAATTAATGTTGCCAACTATTATTAATGATGTCTAGTCTTACTTAAGCCACCGTTATACAGAACCCCCCCTTTCCCGCCTCTCCCATGGGAAGGCATGACCAGAGTAACAATCGATTTATGTTGTTTATTGGCAGGCTTACATGCGTATATGAGAGCTCCAGTAGGGGAGATTTATTCATCCCTTGAAATATAACTTGTAGTTGATTTTAACTCTTTTAGTGGTAAATTTTAAGGGTTTTTTTTACTTAAAAAAATACCGGTTTTTGGCAGAAAATTTCTAAAATTTCAGATTATGATCTTAAGATACAAGTTCCCACCTACAAACCTACCTCAAATAAAATAATTTTTAGAGTAATGCTATTTGATAAAGAGAGTGTCAGTTACGATCTTATTTTGTCAAATTTACAATGAAAATGACATCTTAATTTAATTAAATAATAATAAATAATATAGACAGCATGAGCATATTCAAAAGATGCAATCCTTTCACGAAACGCCGAAAGGCTAATTTTATAATAAGTAATATTTATGAGAAAGTCAGTAAATCTTACAAACCAAAATTCTAGTTACGCCCATGAGATACAGCAAAAAAATCTTTGTATAATAAAGCTACATCATATATACAAAACATGATATGTTCAATTATGCTTTGATTTTCTTTCTTAATTTTAGTAGTTTTTGAAAGTTCCCATATAAAAATTCAATTAATAGCAAAAATAATAATTAATATAATAATACCATCAGTGAGAAGGATGCTGCTGCTTGCAATCTTTTACCAAGCTGTCTATATCTGGCTGAATGACAGATAATTTCAGTCATAAACTAGCTTCCACATGCAATCGATTTCTTTTCTTATTTTTAATTTCAACTAAATTCGAAAATCCAAACTCACGGTTGTAACTCGTCGCGAAAGGTAATAAATGTTTAAGAGCTCTGTCAGATATCTCTGGATATTCATGTCGAGCATGCAACCGAAAAATTAAGAAGAGATTTCTCACTAAATATGATTTTCAGTGCTCCGTCACATGCCAAGTCAACCAGCATATTGCATTCTTCAGCTGGGAGGCTGAAAGTTTTAACTAGGGAGAGTACGGCGAACAGATTTCTAATTCCTTCTTTCACCATATTCGGTTTCGGAAAGTATTTAATCATGTTCCCCTGCAGCTTTTCTAAGTGATTTTTGAATATGTTCAGTAATAATTTATCAATTTTTTTCTCCGATGATTGTTGAAAATCATCAAGTGTTGGGAAACAAAATTCGATGGTCATGAGTCAAACTCATGACCATCGAGTTGCTTGCAACGAAGTTCAGTTTTCTTTAGAAATGCTGATATTTTGGTCCCCAACATTAAAAACCATAACTCTTTGTCCCTGAAGTGATAGATTCAGGGTATTTAGGATGCTGAAGACATCGCTGAGATATGCCACTTGAGCAAGCCACTTGAAATCATATAACTTACCTTTACTGATATTGGTGTCATGGAGAAACATTTCTATTTCATTCCTCAATTCAAAAACTTGTGTGAGCACCTTTCCTCTCGACGGCCAGCTTACTTCAGTGTGAAAGAGCAAGTTTCGTAATTACTCCCCATTTCTTTGCACAGAACGTTGAACAGACGTAAACTTAGTGGATGCGATTTGATCAAATTCACAAGTTTCATTACCTCTTTTAATGTTAAATCAAGTGTAAGAGGCATATTTTTGACTGCCAACTGCATTCCATGAATAAAGCAGTGTGTTGATTGACATTTGGGTGCAACCTCTTTAATGCGTGCAGCAACGCCTTTTCTTACTGCACACACAGCTGGTGCACCATCAGTACTGACCCCAATGCATCTTTTCCAGTCAATACAATGACTCACAAAATAATTGTTAACTAAATTAAAAATCAATTCCCCTGTTGCATGTGTTTTCAATGATAAATAAAATAAAATATCGTCTAACACCTTTCCCTCGTATGTATATTACACATATACCAATAGTTGATTTAAATTCGGCACATCAGTTGTTTCTTCCATTTGCAAAGCAAAATATCTGCTGATACTTAAACGTGATTGTAGTTGCTCTTCCACGTTGTATACCATTGCTGTTATGCGGTGTGCAACACTGTCATTTGATAAAGGGATTCTATCAATAAATTGTTCTGCTTTCCCTCCAAGCATAATATTCGCCATTAATTTTGCTGCTGGTTTTACAAGCTTTTCAGCAATCTGCCATATACATGTGTCACAAAATATTTATACCTCTATACCCCACAGGAGATGATCTTGAATTTTTTGTCAGAATTAAACGATACCCACCTTTAATATCAGATGCTTCCTACATCCCTTTTGTGGTCTTAGTCCTGACAACTTGATGCTTTGAGTTCCACTATGCTGTTCCCGAGGTACACAATGCCTGCAAAGAAAGAAAGAAACCTCCACAGAGGCTATCAGCATCAATCCTGGTGGATTTCAACATGAAAATATGGCAATGAAACGAGGTCACCATGTTAGTAATCAGGCATAGGTTAACTGATTTTCATAGGATCAATCACATCGCTGCCACAAAGAAGATATGTCACAAAATATATATACCTCTATACCAAGTAAAGGGAGGAACTAGAATTTTGTGTCAGAATTAACTGATGCCCACCTTTTATATTGTCAGCTGCTTCCTTCATACTACTTTTGTAATTTTGATTCTGATGACTTCATGCTTTGAGGTCTACTGTGCTGTTTGTGTAGTAAAAAATGCCTGTAAACAAACAAAGAAACCCCCACAAATGCTATCATTATGAATGCTGGTGGATTTCAAAATGAAAATGTGGCTACGATTCGAGGTCACCATGTTAGGACTCAGGCATCGGTTAACTGATTTTCATAAGATCAGTCACAGCGCTGCAACATACATATGTCACAAAATATGTGTACCTCTATACACAGCAGGGGACGAACTTGCATTTTGTGTCAGAATTAACTGATACCCATCTTTTATAGTATCAGCTACTTCTTTCATACTTTTTTGTAATTTTAATTCTGATGAGTTCATACTTTGAGGTCTGCCGTGCTGCTTGTGTGGTAAACAATGCCTGAAAATGAACAAAGGGACACCCACAGATGCTATCAGCATGAATGCTGGTGGATTTATTTCAACATGAAATGTGGCAACGATGCAAGGTCACCATGATAGTAATCAGACATAGTGGGATCAATCACATCGCTGCCACATACATATGTCACAAAATATATATACCTCTATACCAAGCAAAGGGAGGAACTAGCATTTTGTGTCAGAATTTACTGATACCCCACCTTTTATACTGTCAGGTGCTTCCTTCATACTTACCTTGTAGGGTTGGTCCTGACAACTTGCTTTGAAGTCTACTGTGCTGTTTGTGTGGTACACCATTACATAGAAACAAACAAAGAAACCCCCATAGAGGCTATCAACATAAATGCTGATGGATTTCAACATGAAAATGTGGCTACAATGTAAGGTTACCATATTAGGTATCAGGCATAAGTTAACTGATTTTCATACGACCGATCGCATTGCTGCCACGTACATATGTCACAAATTTTATATACCTCTATACCCCACAGGGGAGGAACTTGAATTTTGTGTCAGAATTAACTGATACCCACCTTTTATAGTATCAGCTGCTTCCTTCATACTTTTTTTGTAGTTTTTATTCTGATGACTTCATGCTCTGAAGTCGAAACAAAGAACCCCCTCTCCCCAGAGGCTATCAGCACGAATGATGGCGTATTTCAACATGAAAATGCAGCCACGATGCCAGGTCACCATGTTAGGAATCAGACATAGGTTAACTGATTTTCATGAGATCAATCACATCTCTGCCACTTACATTTGTCACAAAATATATATACCTCTATACCCCACATTGGAGGAACTCAAATTTTATGTCAGAATTAACTAATATCCACCTTTTCTACTGTCAGCAACTATCTTCATACTTTTTTTGTGGTCTTCAGTTGGTATCGCTGGGTTAGTTGAACAACAAGCCTCGCTGCTCGATCTGATGTACTTTCAACTTCCAGAAGACAGTCTTTAATTCTTTTGTTGATTAAGAAGCCAACACCACTTGTTCTTCCAGTTTCCGTTCCTCTATAATAAAACAAATGTCCGCTTTTAAGTTCCACCAATTCTTCACCTTTTCTTCTGACTTCACTGAGTCCTATAATGTCCCAATTGATCTTTTCAAGTTCCTCTTCCAATTCCTGAAGTTTTGCTTCAGAAGCAAGGGATCGTCCATTATACGTAGCCAAGGTCAATAACAAACGGCAGCCTGGGCCATTCCAGTGATTCTTAGCACCCCCTGCTTTCATGCCACACTGACCGCTGCCTTGATCAGGAGCACTCCAGCACCTGGAGACTAGGGGCCATGGTTTCTGGTGTGTCAACATAATGGAGGAATTAGCCATAATTTCACCACGCTGGCTAAACGGGTTGGTGAATTAGCCCTCCCCTTCCGCCTTTCTATCCGTGTAGCAAATATTAATTTGCCACATAAATAGAAAGCTCAGCCTGCACCACTTGAAGGCGGGGTAGGACACTAGGTTACTGGCCTGGCCGGTTCCACACATCGTCACATACGTTCAGCGTGTGGGTCTCCTTCCAGTTAGATACCAGCAACCCTTTTGCAGGCCTTTGTTGGCTTAGTTTGAGCTATATATATATATACGTGGATGGCAAAAATTATTGTCTCCCCTCGAAAAACTCACAAAAATCTCGCCCCGGAGGCTTTTCTGTGTTGACCATTATTTGGCAATTGTGTTATCCCTGTGAAGGGTAATAATATCTTACATTAGTTCATGTGTTTTAAAGACAATACAGCCTCTAGTTTCTTGCCTGGAAATGGAATTTATGTCACCTGTGGTGTCCTTTGCAAAAATCAAAGAAAACATATTTCTCCCATGGACTCGTTTTGTGATTTGAAGTCCTAAAAAAAATCACTTCCTAACATTCAAACTTTCATAACCATTACAGATTTGTAATCATAGTCATAGTATTCTTAACATTTGATATGGTGGGGTGGGGGGTTAAATCATTCCCAAGGGAGATTTTCTATGGAAAATAGCTATCGCTGTTTCTTCCTGCCACTTTTGCATGTTTTTATAACATATAAGTGCTCATTGTATATATGGTAGTAATAAAACACATGATGATAATCCAAATTGGTTGCAAAAGAAAGCATTATATTTCATTTTTAACTTACCAGTTTTGGAAATCAGTTTCTCTCTGAATACTGTTGCAATTCGTTTTGCTTATGAAGATGACCATACTTTGTGATGTGATATTTCTCTTGAAGCGTCACATTTTATATACAAGTCAGTTTACATAAATACCAGTTTCTCAAGAGAATAGTCAGGTAGAACATTTTGCAGAATATTTTAAAATGAAAGTTGAAAATGTTTTTATTATTAACCGTTGCATTTCATTGTTACTTTTGGAAAGAAACAACAATACTTATAAAAATAAGTATTGTTTACGGTTTTGTCGTTTGTTTAAAAAAAATATTCATTATTGTTAGAATAAGATACAAAATAAGAAACAGGTTGAAGTTTGTGAACTGCTAAAAAACCTTTGGACTGAAAAGGCATAACTCAATCAAGCTATACAGCCATATTTTATTTTTAACTTTATGTCATTTATGTCACATAAATAAATGACTATTCCTAACAACCAAACATTTCACTTTACTTTTTGTTGAAATTATTTCGACTATCCCCACGCTGCCCTGGACGTCTCCAGACACGTCTGCGGTTGTCGTCAGGACACAGTTGGAAACGGGACTCGTCACTAAAGACTATACCATTCCCCAGTCAGGTTCAGGAATGGGCTACCCCAGAGCCCAGATATGACACCCTTGGATTATTTCCTTTGGGATCACTTGAAATCAATAGTTTACAAACCGCCACTTGAAATTATAAATATGCTGCGCCAAAGAATATGGGATGAGTGCCATAAAATTACTCCACATACTTTTCAAAAAGTCAGAGAAAGCTTTGAGACACGGTTTTATAACTGCCAAGAAGTGCACGGCCTTCTGTTTGAGCAGCTACTTCATTAAATGGTAACTTCTTTTCTTTCTTTTTTCTATTTTTTATTTTTTAATATTTTACCGCTTTCCTTTTTAATCTTTTTGAGTTTTTGAGGGTTAGAATATTGATATTTTTAAGCGATCTTTGAAACTTTCCCTCTTAGGTTAACACGAAATCCAATATTTTGGCATAGAACACACATTGCTTTACATTCTACAGTTTTCGTCATTTGCCTACGACCTTACTTATTAGCGTGAGCAAAACCCAGGAGAATAAAGGTCGATTTTGAACTTTGCGGACACGTAGTAGATGCCATGGGCATCATATTGCCATACTGTAAACATCATTATTTTTTTCAAGACGAGACCTTCAAAACAAGGTATTACTCGATGGGGTTGCCATTTGAAATTTTCCAGTTGCCCCCTAGTGCTGCTGGTGAGTCGCAACACAGGACAAAAGTTAGTTCCTTTTCAACAAGGAACTTTCCCGAAACGACGTTTATCTGCCTGAACCCATCAAAAAATTAACAGTGGGGGGGCTGACTTTTGAATCACCCCGTATGTATGAGACATTAAAAACGCGATTAATTGGATGTTTCGCGAAATCGGACGGAACAACACCATCTGAAGAAGTTATTACAAGAAATTAAACTCAGTGATAAACGCCAATCTTCGTTGATGAGGGAGATGATGGAATTAGCTGGAGTACGTGTAAATGAGCGTTTACTAAAGTCGGTATGACTACAACGTTTGCCACAACAAATGAAGGCGATATTGTCAACTTCGTCAGACAACTTACAGAAGTTAGCAGACATGGCAGATAAATTTGCCGAAGTGTCATCGCCGGCGAACGTTTACTCAGTTTCAAAGGAATCTTTTATCGTTCCAGTAAACTCATTTGTTAAATTGCAGCAGCAAGTTTATGAACTAACAAAGAAGTTCGAAAGATTGTCTGGTCAATCACAAGAACGAAGTAGAAGTCGTACGCGCCAAAATTTCAGAAAGCGTTCATCTACTCCTGTTGGTATCACCAGCGTTTCAAAGAGAGATCAATTAAGTGTAGACCACCCTGCAATTTTCAAGCAGTATTTCGGGAACTCCACCAATCGTGGAATTTGGTGAGTGACGAACTGTCACTCACCAAATGCCACGTTTTTTTTGTATTTAGTAGGGTGTGATACAACTATCACCTACAACGTTAAAATTTTTCTCTATCTCGGAATAGAACAGAAGATATAGTCATATGAATATAGAGTTTTTAACGCGCCAAGCTAAAGAAATCTCGCCAAGTTGTTCATATTAAACGCTTTGGGCGGATGTCCGAACGCCTGATATCATGATAAAGAACACGAGTATTGATACTAGAATTTTCGTTTCGCAGTTATCGTGAATTATGCTTAATTTACTAAATGTTGACATACATTTTTTGAACTTAGTTAAAGCTAAATTTGGAGATCCAATTACAGCAAACAATTCAAAGTGAAATGAATGTAGGGATGGAACTTTTTGCAATTGCTAAAACAAGGTTACAGCCATCGAAATTTTATGTGGATTTTGAGTCTACACTGGATTTTGATTTTGACGAAAGGGTTGCAAATAAAGATTTTACAGAAAATTCATCAGAAAATAAAGAGCCCATCAACTCGATTACCAATAGTTATGCTTTAGATTATATGGAAAAAGTTGTCAAGTTTGCTTGGACAACGAAAGGACGATGTCACAAAATAGCAACAATATGTCGATACTTTTATAATTTAGATTTAAATTATAGACAAATATATAGAATGTGCAACCATATAGTAAATAATGGCAATAGATCGCAAAAATAAGAAACGCAGTTTTTAATCGTTTTAAATCAGCACGATACAATGGCTTTTGTGTACATGATAAAGACACCCAAAAATGGTTTATTGCATGCTCAAAAGAAAAAAGCACACATGACTTTAAAGTTTCAAATGGATTTATAAATTCATTTAAAAGAGAATTTAATATTTCTGGGCGAAAAATTACCAAACTCGTAACAAAAACTGATATCCAAAGTAAAGATTTTTTGAAAACCGAGCGGTTGAATTTGTCCTTCAAATATTGAATGATCTTGACAGGAATCCGTCAGCTTCAGTGTCTAATAGTGACCAAAGCGGATTTTACAGAGAAATTTCCCCGATGCGTTCCTCGTCTTTTAAAGATGAAAAAGACACTTTCGGGCTAATTAATTCATCACATGTAGTTTTACATTCATATACAATCCAACCTGTGATGTTTATGGATGGAAAATTGCTTACAAAATTTCTTCTAGTCCACAATGAAGAAAACGGAATTTTTAGACCGCGTGTCCGTTAAAATCTTTTTATGCAACCAAACGTTATAATGAACTGCTAAAAAGATGGAAAAACGTCTAAAAATATACAAAAATATTTTTTGTCCGGAATAATTATTCCTAACGTATCTAACAAAGTGATATTGATTATGGATTCCTGGAGTGGTCAGACAGGCCACAAAGAATTTAGGGGTATTTTTCCCAATGCAGATGTATGCAAGCTCCATACACTACCACCAGGCACACCACCACTTATTCAGCCTTGCGATGCTTTTTTCTTCCAACAGTGGAAGTATTTTGCCAAACAAATATGCTGCTTTTCAGTTTTACATTATAGCAATGAAACAGATTTACAGGAAAACAATAATATCGCAAAATTACATTCCTTCATTCACATTCAATTACCATCGTAAATTTTTACTAACATGATAATATACGCTTGATGAAAATCTACATATCCAATTCCAAGACCTAATAAATTTAAAAAGGTAGAAGAAATATGCTTTAGTAATAAAAGCGGTAATTGTTTTGAAGAGAACTGCGAAGAAGCACCCTTTATTTCTTGTGGCCATTTCTCAAATATAGTTTTCTGCATTCTTTTATTAATTTTCATAAACATTTCTAAAAACAAATACATGCAATTTTATGTTCTTGCTCATTACCTACTGTGAAGTACACAGAATATGTTTTTACTTTTAATTAATTGCTTTTCAGAGTTCCCTGGAAAGCTTCAATTTTATTTGCATATATTTTTTATTAAAGTAGCCCAGCGGCGAACTTCGTTAATTAACAACATACTGTACTGGTCAGGGGTTCGAATCCCCCTTTAACCCATGGTTATTCCTTTACAGACATATATATATAGTGGTTCTGAGGTCACGTAAAGCCAGCGATCATTTCTTAAGTAGCCCACTGTGTAGTTTTGGGACATAAAATTACCAGATCGGTCAACCTTTAAAGTAGCGTTTATATCATTGTGTTAACTCCTCAATATTCAATGTAATATGCGACTTCAAATCTCATTCACAGTCAGCAAAATTATTTTAAGAGTCTATTTGGTTGCAATAGTACAGATAGTATAAAACCTAGATAGACTAACTAGTAAAAGTTCATTTTTTTAAGTAATATTATAACGCAACTTTTTTTTTTAAATCGATCGGGAATATAACCGAAAAAAGACACAGCATTAACGTGGGAATTTATGGGTGGAAACTGTTTTTTTTTTTGCCAATAATGCACAAACTAAAAATACAGATAGTAAGCTTATTTTATTTATAAAGTAGAATTAGAAACTAGCTTTAAAACAAGATATAAACCAAGTTTGTTATGTGCATGCACACACACACACACGTAAAAATCCAGAAAGGAAAGAACTGGGTAGTGGGGGGTGGCGCCTAACGTTGGCATCTGCAAAAATAGAGGGAAAACGCCTCCCATCCCGTACTCCCCCCTCAATTTGAGCACTGAATTGAAGACAGACCCCTCTGTCACAATTAAAAATTAAATTTTCTGCCAAATGCCCTACAGCAATAGTGCGGTCTTGTCTAAATTAAACGATTTGCGCAAAAGAACGCCTGGCCTGAGATCAGTTTCAGTGTCGCCAAATGGACGGGTTACAGCCAAATGCTGCTGATTTTACTAATATTCAAGATGTCATATCTTTTGATCTCTTCCGAGATAGAGAAAATTTTTAATGTTTTAGGCAATAGATTTACCATACCTTACTACATGCAAAAAATCGTGACAGTTGGTGAGTGACAGTTGGTTGAGTTCCCTAGTAAGCACTTCCCAGTCGGAAAAGTAACCAGCCAGACGTTTGGACGGCGAACGCCACTGGCCAAAAATGCTGTCACTTTATTATATATGATAAAACCTGACATTTCCGGTTTGTAATGGATACAGCTGCTGATATTTCCATCTTACCTCCAACTCCGAACCGAGGAACGAAAAGAATGCTGGAATTAATTGCAGCAAATGGGAACACAATCGATGTCTTTGGTCGAAGAGAATTTCAGTGAGTCTGGGATTAAGATGAGTTTTTCCGCAGACATTCACGATAGCTGATATTAGCAAACCAGATCTTGGTGCTAATCTTTTTATCCCATTACGGATTAGTCGTAGATTTACGTTCAAAGTGCCTCGTAGATAAGCTAACGACTTTGAAAAGTCCTGGAAAAATACCAGATACTAAAGTCCCGCAAATGACGTTTTTGAAACAACTTGCGAAATTTAACAATTTAATTCAAAAATATAGTGAATTGTTTGAACTAAAACTTTCGGAACGATACAAGACAACACGTAGTAACAAAATATGCCTTGGCATTACACATTGCATTGAGACGAAAGACTTCCGTATTAGTGCAAAAGTGCGGCGACTACTTCCGGACCAGCTACCCTCAGCTAATGAAGAATTTAACTATTTGGTCCATACGCCGTCCTTCGAAAAGTCCATGGGCGAGTCCGCTTCACGTCGTGAAAATGGCAAACGGTTCATGGAGGCCCTGTGGGGATTATAGAGCCCTTAACACCAAAACTGTACCCTATAAATATTCTGTACTTTATATTTACGATTTTACGACACATTTACATGGCAAAACGATATTTACGTCGTTAGATTTCTAGAAAACATATCATCAGATTCCGATGAATGGAGATGACATAGAAAAAACGGACATAATAACGCCATTCCGATTATATGAATTTTAGTACATGACATTTGGGTTGAAAATAAATATTTAATATAACTTATCCGCACGCCAATCACTACAAAGTGTTGTTAGATTGACAACTAATTAATTAATTAGTTGTCAATCTAACTATTAATTCACGAGACATGATATCATCAAGCGATAATGGTATTTTCTAAAAAGTTTAGTTTTCTCTTTTTATCGGTTACGATTGTTGACATTGAAATTTGAAGCAGAATTAGTATTTGCTATATTATGTTTTTCCTTTATTTCCTTTTCTAGTTATTGTTTATGTGTGTTAAAAATTTAAATAAAATTGATTAAATATCAAAGATTGCTAATAGCACTATAATAGAAAACACCTAACAACTAGGACACGTTAAAGCCGGTTCTTATGTAACATTCCGAATAGCGAACTTTTTCTCGTTCCCTTGAGGTACGTTAATACGAGAGAATACTATATATGAAACACAAGTGAATTCCATGTTTAGATTTGGATCCCGTTCATAGGCGTATACAAAAAGTTCGTAAGGGGTTAGGCTCAATGAAGGGTGGGTTAAAATGCTGCAACTCCATATATTCATATGTAAATATACGAAATTTCATTGCAATGGGGAGGGTTCAGCCTCCATCAGCATTCCCCCTGCATACGCCAGTGGCCTCATTCCTGAGAAATGTCAATTATGTAAACATCCAAAATCCGGAACAATTCTGGTCCCAAGCATTTTGGGTAAGCGATATCGAATCTGCAGTTATTTCATGCGGTGCACATCGTCCCTTGAAATACTTATTTACATGCTAGGGCAAGGCTCCCTTGTGTTTCGACTGGCACCTTAAATTGTCTATCCCGTCGTGTGCCAAATGATTTTCTGTCAAATTTAAAACGTAAAACACTCTGAAACAATCCGATATCGATCAATGTAGGAAGCTCTTGCTAATAGAGCGCGTTTCATTTATTTAATGAAATTCGTTGCATCTTTGGGATTCATGGTATCCGCCCATCGTGCATGTCATCTGTATTCATTAAATGCTTGTTAGATAGCCGCTGGTTCTCACTAGTCAATGACCTCTACGAGAGCTTCATTTTGAGAAAGTGACGATAACAACCTTAATGTCTCTTTCAGACACCTTTTTCATACGTCTGTGTACGCGTTTTACAATGAGGGAAGTTTGTTGTATTTGTCATGTCTTTATGTACATGTTTTCACGTCACGTTGCTGACTCAATACCCGATTAATGGACTTCATCGTTCTGGCGTATGCGACATGGGTTAAACAAAGTATGATGGACAACTCTTAAAAAAGCTTGTTGTGATGTTCATCTGTTTTGTCTCTTCAGCTTTGGACAAGTTAATTTAATGGCCATTAACAGCAACGCATTAAAAAATTACGTTCCCCCTTCCTTAGAAAAAGTACGCAGTATTTGTGCACGTGGTTGATCTTTTGTATTGTCGTAAGTTTATGATGTTTTTTACGACAATTTACTTACGATCAGAGGCATTTAAGTATAAAACCTTAACTTCCTGAATGTCTTTAGAATTTCAATCTTCGTAATTGGGTGTTTCACTGTGTATAGGCGCCCGTTTATGGGAACAGGTGCACCTACCTAGAACTTAAATATGTGTACCAGCATTCCCCTTGTGGCCCTTGCCATGGGCGCCCATATGGGGGGCAGGGAGGGGCTCGAGCCCCTCCCCCCCAGCCATTCAAAAATTTGATTTCCTCAATTCCGATATGCATTTACTTTAAAAAAAATTTACAGTCACATTTTAAAATAAGGTACTTTTTAGCTCATTACTAATTGTCAAGCAGTATCAATTATTTTTGTAGCGTTTTGGTATCTTGTACATTCACTAAAATTCTCGACAGCTTTGAGAAGGAGGTAATAATTTTTCTCACCCACCCTAGAAGTACTTCCATATAGGTGCCCATGGCCCTTGAGCAGTAAAACTGACTATAAACAAAAATTTTTACGTGCTAGTCTGTATATGAAATTCTGTAATATGGTGTTTTCGTGGTAAGTCGTTAAGAATTGTAACTGGTGACGCGCGAAGTCATTCACTTGATGACGCGTTCATTTTCATTCTTTTCTATTCATCTGATTCTCGTTCATTTTCATTCTTTTAAGTGTAGTCTGGAGTTAGTTCCCTTGAAAAGTTCGCATTCCTCGGAAAATTGTAGTTTCCGGCACAGCTTGACTTTCATTCTCCTTGTACTGTAAAGCACAAACGTCTTTTTAAAAGCACTCGTTTTTAAGACTTGTTAATTCTTGTTCTTTAAAGAGAATGTATTCTTTTTGACACACTTCCAGTCTTTTGAGTCGTTCATGCATTCGTTGAATCGTGGGAGGGCTGAACTGTTTAGT
>QLNU02015359.1:45540300-45568180 GCA_006491805.2 Dysdera silvatica | reverse complement strand
ATATTTCTAGAAAGATGTTGAAAACCGGCTTGCTATTATTATTTCACTTGAACCTGTAAGAGTAGAGTTACATTTTACGGAAAACTCAGTGACTAACATTTGCATTTTTTCTGCATATTCTTGCAGTAAAATTTAACATGTATTACTTGATCAAAATAAAAAATTACCTGAATTTTTTTTAATATTTTTGAGAAACCTGTTTCTTTTTTGTAAGTAACATATTCGATTTCGCTAACGTCCTTTGCGACTAAAATCATAATTGTCAAGACGTTATAATTTCCTACACAAGTTTTCTGTAATTTAATATCAATCTGAATAAAACGTATAACGTAGTTCATATCGTTCAAACACATATACATCGATTACTCATATACAGCATGTTCATCCTATAACACGAAAAATGAAAATTATTTCTGTAGAATAATGCAGAAATTCTTTTACTTTATACGGTGGGGGGCTGAAGACGGGGCCCAGGATCCAAAGGCCAGGCCTTGGGCTGACCAAACGGAAAAATTATTTTGATATTGCTCTTGAAAAGAAAAATGCACATAAAATAACCGCCTTACTAATTAATATGACAGTTGAAAAAATTTCTCGGTGTTAATCTCCACCCACACACACATATACACACACACACCTTTGAAAAAATTCTGTGTGCCACTGCCCTCCTCCCTCCCTCCCTCTTCGGAGAATTCTGAGTGGTCCGCTGTTCTGATGCAAGGTAGTTTTTGGGGTATTACGAATGCAAGTTATTGAACGAAGATTTTAATCTTCGCAAGAAAAGATATTAAATGATTACAAACAATAAATTCACGATATTTCCCATGAGCAGTAAGATCTTCCATTATTAATTTGTATCCTTAATGCATAAATTTATATTTCAACCTCCTTTTATATGTTTCATGCATATTCAATAATACAAACGCAAACAGCCAGCTTTCTAGAAAGATCGCCATTGATTTCACCAAACTGCCAAGAAGTCTTTCGATAAATAGCAGTAATAGAGGCGATATCCAAAATTACAAAATAACATTTAATAATGTTTTATCCAAAAAATCCTGAAATAAGTATTCGATATATTTGAAAGATGCATACAGTGCATCAAAACTTAATTTTTAGCTCTAAATTTTAACCGAGATACAGCCGTTTGAAATCTTTGAAAATGCCTCTAATTTTGCCCTTCTTTGGCACCTGACATCTATATTAAGGCCCACGCTGAAAAACGCTCAAATACGTGTCTAACAATTTTTTGAGAGCTTTCAAATGAGACCACTCCCATTAAAATTGGCGTCGTCCAGCTCGGGCCCTTCCCTTATTAGAAGATTTCGTTTCGCTTGGCGGAAAATTTGGCGCCTGGAATTTTGGTGACCGCGTTTTTCTGCATTCCAAATTAGGCGATAAATAGCCTAATAACGTTGTGGGTTACCCCATCTTTCATCCACTTGCGAATGAATACTTGTTGCACGGGCGTGAATAGGTCGTCGTAGCCTTAACGGTGTACCAAGTTAGCTTTGCTGTGACTGTAGTGGATTTTGTCCGCCCTTCACTGGGAATACAACTCTACCTCCAGCGATCAACTTTCCCGACTTTTTTTATTTATTTATTTTTTTGTGCTTGGCAAATAAAGACATTGGTTCCCGATTCCATTCACCTCAGTTGAAATAAACAGAAAACAATATATCAAAACTGGGAAGTAAATTACAAACAGTTTAGTTTATTCTACAAAACATATATATCACAATAATATAAACATTAAAAATAACGTACCCTACATGGATATAAGATACTTTTTTGCGCGAAAATGGATGCTTTGTATAATAAAAAGTGAAGGCTTTGTATTTTTATTACGTGCAAATGTAACGATACGTTCACGAAGACGAACGTAGTATAATCAGCCCTGCTGAAATCATCCTACAAATTCAAAGTGGTTTATTTGTAATACTGCCCTGAAGATGTATAATACTGTTCATGTATTGAAATAAAATAACGGAACTCTTCATCCTGACCATTCTTCCAAACTACCAACCTTTTGAAGACCATCTAATACAGGTGTGGGCAAATGCGGCTCTTTGTCGAGTTAAATGCGGCTCCCGTTGAAAATTTAAATTCCCCTTTTTTCCCCAGAACTTTTTTTTTACGAATCTTGTTAAATTGACTAAGAAAGTGAATCGGTTAATGAAGAGTAGAAGTTGTACGTAATCGCTTCAAAAGTAGACCTTCGGTTGCATCGATAGGTCCATCTAGGAGTTATTATAAAAATTTTAAATAATTATTTTGTATTTTCTTTCTCTTAATTATATTTTCTCATATGTATAATTTACATAGCACTTAAGACTTTGGTACAATATGTAACCATATTAATTAAATTTGTGTATTTAATACTATGTAACTATGGCATGGCTCTTTATAATATATGATAAATTGGAATTCCGCTCTCATTGGCCTCGTGTGTGCCCACCCCAAGATTTAATATTTGAATCAGTAAAGTTACGCTTTCTCTCGTAATGGGCTACCTCCGTAGTGGTCTTTTTTCAGCTAGGATCATGGACGTGACCGCCTTCAACCAGCGTCACTGTAATTTATTTTAAACGCGACCTGTTTTACAAGATTTCTAACATGGAGAGATTTAAACTTCAAGGGCATTGATACATTCTATGCCATGTGGAATCTTATGTTCGGTGGTAAATTCGAGATGTACCGAAACAAGGAAATATTAATGTATGTCCTAGGTGGTTTGACGAAAATTATAGAGGGGGAGTCTTTCTGGTCCAGTGGACTTCTTTGTACATCTCTGTACTTGGCATTTTTGAGCTCTTTACAAGTAAACAAAGACGAAGTATTTTTACCCAGAAACTCGGAAACCCTGATTGCCAAATTGCATGTTTTCCGTACATCGTTTCCTGAACAGCTAAGGAAAGAAACCTGTATATCCTTATATACACGATGCGTACAAAAACCACGGTGTCGGAAGGGATGAAACTTCATCCTCCTCCCATCAACAATTAAGAGAAAACGGAGCTTTGACAACTGCAAACGACGTCTGCATTTTGTACATGTAATTGTCTTACATCTCTGAGTTTTTAAATGAAAATAACATGTTTACTCGAAAACGAATTTGAACTGTTAATGCGAACTACTGGCTGTACTGAGTACTAGCAACAGTTCTTTGTATATAATACATTAATTTTCTCTCGTTTATGCATCTCCCGCTTGTATGAATCCTCTGCACTCCTTGCATTATGTTCATCTGACACTGTAGTCTTTCCGATGTTTTTTATTGCCATTTACCATGTGATTTTGGCTGATGTAAATATCAACGTCATTGTCCTTCCACATGGATCTACCATTCCAATCGGACTCGCACTCTGTCGATGACTGCGCTGAGCTTGCTGACGCCAGACGGCCATTGGCCCTATGTTTCTTTTTGCGGGAAAAATTGCTGTTGCCGCCATAAGGATGGTAACCTGCTGGTCTTGTGAGGGACTTGGACCTTTGTATATCAGTAGGACCGTCCACTGTTGAGAGCACCACTCCGCCGTTTGAAATCTTAGATAAGTGTGAATAGGACAGCCTAGATTCATTGTCTTGCGTTGAATAAGATTTGGAAAAACCGTTGGACATAATTTTAGGATAAGGTGGAGGCAATTTGTGGACCATGTGGCCATCCGATAAGACGAAGCTGCGACTGGTTGAGCCGGACTTGAAATTCCCAACGTTTGTCAGGCAATGTGGAGTTTTCGGCGTACTTCTGCCGCTATTCCAAGACAAAGTTTCCCATTCCGTCTCCGTTTTGATTATAGGGATAGTGCCAGGCATTGGAGAAGAAACCGAAATTGGGTCCCGCGGTTCTTTTCGTCGAATATAGAATAAGATGATCACTAATGCTCCGATGATTACAACCACACAAATGACCGCAGAAGCGCATATCACCATTTTGTCCAAGGAAATGATCCTGCTTTCATCACCTGTAAAAGACGAACACTTATCAGAGCTGCCAAAGTATTTGATTGTGTCATGTTAATTTCTTTCAAATCAAATTTTCATTTACGTAAGCATTTGAGAAAAAAAAAATCTGTAGTAATTTTCTTAATTTATGAATTCATGTTTAACTGTTAATTGATTTTTCATTATTCCTTGTTTCATCTCCAGAGACATAAATTTACATAATTCGTAGTAAACTTATTAATAACAATGAGCTTTTTCAGTATGTTAACTTTGCATTCTTCGTATGTAGTTACTGCTATTTAAAATCCATTAAAATTACATTTTAAGTCAAAGAGATACTCATGCCATTAGTTACAATTTAAGAAACAATTTAAAACACAACCTTAATTTGTTAAGTAGTGCAAACGAATGCGATATACTCAAGGGTTCAGAAAATTTACTGTTTCAACTGTAGTGTTTTTTTGTTTTTTTTTGTAGTAGTGAGCGTCCAACGCGAAAAATTACATGTACCTGAATTTACTGTTTAGTCGTAAGTTGATTAATTATGCGTACATCGTAAAGCGTTGCGTTATAAAATTTCAGCCAACCAACACTTCAATATGTGTGGGAGAGCATGATCGCAAACATTTGTATATTTGTCCGAAGTTTCCTAAACAACATCTACAGTTACTTGAGAAACTTGGATTAAGTTTCCTAAGAACAATACATGTATTTCAAAGGAAGCAAAACTAACTGATGGCAAACTTAACAATCTACAGATTCGGTTATTTAACCCTTTGCTCTTCAATGATTTTTTAACGTGAGTGATTTATAACTACACTGGCATCGTAACGGCACCAATGGAGTTTAGATGGTTAACAGTAAAATGATGGTGAGCTTGCGATATAGGGTATCTAATTTTATATCGATTTCTGTGCTGTCCAGCGAGTACAGTCGCAACCTTCAGACTCACTGGGTCAATCTTGACTCAGACTCAATAAGCTGGACTTCGACGTCCAGGTAAGCTTGATCATCTGTAAACGTATTGTGATGTCAATCGGCTGTAGGGTGTCCCTATGCAGAAAAAAACGACTGGCAATATTGCACCTTCAGCTGATAGTAAACAACTGTCAGACATCAATGTGGTTAAGTAGCTACCTTATTTCCACCATTGGTAGTTACTTAACCACATCAATGTGGTTAAGTAACTACGAATGGTGGACGTAGGAAAAACAATATCGATTACTATTAAAAGATTTCTGTAAGAAGCTCTAAAAGAAGAAAAATGTAGGGGCGTGGTTAAAAGAAAGGACAATACATATCGATACCTTTTAGTTCACGACACTGCCGGAACGGTATATTTTCGATTGTAATCGATGAAACCTCTTCATATTCGATGACGCAAACGATCAGACACTGGCTCAGCGGCAAATTTTCAACATGAACTCTGCGCCTATCCCTTGGAATTGGCAATATCCGCTTGAAATCTCTGCTGCCAAATACCCGGATGACCACCTGAAAACCTTTGGTGACGGACTCCATTGAATCCCATTCAATGATGAGAGTAGAATCGCTCTTGAATGCGTGCTTGATGCGAATATCCGACTCCTCTTTTCGACTTACTCTTGATGTTCCAGGCTTGACGTAGGAGTCGTCTTCAGTTTCTTCGGTGGACTTACTTTCTGCAAAACAACATTAAAATGTAAGTAAAAGTGGGGACACCGAAAATCATATGGTGCAGCTACGTTTAAAGTATACTTTTGGTTTATATTGGCTGCTGCATTCAACCATCAACCCATTGTTAGATTAAGGTATCTCAACGTGTCCTCTGCGCATGTTTTGTACACAAGCATTTTGAGATACCGACCATGAAGCCACTAAGCCCTTGACTAGTTGCGGGTTGTGTTTAGCCCCCTATTTTCTAGCACTAAATCAATGACCTATTCATCGACTACGCCACTTTGAAGCCAAGTACCGTTCGGTTATTGACTCTGCCTGCTCCTATACGTTTGTACTAGTCTACTTTCAACACGTAAATTTTCTTCTATTAAACGTCAGCAACCCCTATCACAATTACATACATACATGGATATATTCATATCCATGAATATATCCATGTCTTGTAACGTTTAATAAACCGTAATACTAGAATTCATTGCACATAATTATATTGCACTTAACAACGTACTTAAAAATATTTACCTTGACTTTCCTTAATATATTTGAACAATAGAATGTACATTTAAAATGGGTAACTAATAATAAATCATGTTACATTTTAAACCTGAATTATTGAAATTGAAACCAACCTGATCCATCTGGATTTCTAACGCTTCCTTGATTTGCCACAGACGGCTTTGGATTATCATTCTTTACCACATTGGATGCACCACTTGTTCTTTCAGCATAGTCGACGGGAAGACGCTTTGGCCCTTTCGTTGCTCTTCCTGATGACGTAGGCTGGGTGATGTTTATCAGAGGCTCGTTTTCGCAGAAAAAATCTTCAGGTTGTAATTGAAGGAAGTTTCGTCTTCTAAGGTGCTCGGGTTCGCCACAAAATTGAGGATTTCTTTCCCTGCTCGTCACTTGTAATCCCCTATCTCGCATCCACTGCCCTATCCAACGAATGCGACAGTCGCAGACCAAAGATGAACCTGAAATGGATATTATTGATTTAAATAACATATAGTTTTTCATTAAATATCCTTTTTTCATGTTTATCAATTTGTAAGTCAGTAGCCAAATCATCTCAGCCACCTGTTTCTGGCTCTCAAAACAGGTCCGTAATTATTATATTTAATATCTTAAAGCAAGTTCTCAAACCAACCAATAGTTTGAGAGCAACAAACAACTAAGTTTGGAATATTGTCTTAATAAAATGGTCGCCGTAACGGATTTATGTATAGGCTAAGTTATATCTTTGTAGGCTAAATAGTGCTTGCAAAAGTCGAGTTTCATCACAATATAGGATCCCGAGTTTGATTCCGGGAATGAGTACCCTTTTTTTTTTTTTTTTGAAAATAAAACAATATTTAAAAAATGTAATAACTGAAAAATTATCAGTTATCACCAGAAGTCGAGTTTCGTCAAATCATATGGTTTCGATTTCTACCCTAGGCATGCGCACTTGTTCCTTTCCTTTCTAATTTTAATTTGCATACAGATGAAAGCATACAGATCGTGTAATAACTGAAAAGGCTCTGCAATGCTAGAGTGGCAACGCGTTCACCTGTCGTACACCGTAGTATAGAGCGTGCTGCACACTACAGTCCGTGGTTAGTTCCCTAGACCTTAACATGCATAGATTCCTCGTAAAACTTTAGGTCCTGACGCAACATGACCCTTGGTATCTTTACACTGTAAAACTCAAGTTCAAAATAGCTGTGGCATTATCATTTGCTTACAAAGATCGAATTTCCTTATAATATGTGACCTTTTGTTCAATCAGGGAATTGCGTACGTGTTTTCGTTTTTTGATTAATTTGACCTGGCAAACGAGGCAGTATGCTATAAACAGAAAGCAGAAGGTTTAAAACAGCTGAGGAATTATCAATTATCTCTGAAAGTAGAGTTTCTTCGCAATATATTTGTTGTCATAAGGAATAACTGGTGAAGTATAAAATCGCAATTTTTTGGGGCGGCACTTTTTTGCCTTAGAACTTTTTCTGTATATAAAGTTTTTGAAAAAATAGATTTGGTTGACATCAATATGACTCAAATACCGTTCTAAATTTAATGACTTGAAGAATAATTAATTTGCTGAAACCATGTTCAATAAACCATAATACACTTATTTTTGTCATTTTTTGACAACCACATTCCTTGTGACCGCATATATGGTTTTGAGTTTGATTCTATCCCGTGAATGGTTACGTGTTCCTTTTTTTTTTAAATTGAAAAATTTAATTTTGCCCTGTCAAACTAAATAACATGCCACGAAAATAAAGCAGAACGTAAAAGAATTGAAATGGCAGGGCCGTGCCGAGGGTGTTGCAAACGGCATTTGCTAGAAGTTAAAAGTTGTGGGGGCACCGTATTTGAGGTAACATGGGATGTGCTGCTTTTCAGCAATGTCTGTCTGTCTGTCCCAAAATTAAAAAAATATGATTAATGTATTGTTTTTAAATATCAAATATCGTAAAACAATTTTTATGTGGGTGTTATTTTACATCTTTGCCTCAGGTACGTGGATTGCTTGGAAAGGCCCTGGAAAATTCATTGCAGCAATTAATGCTAACGTCGAGTTATTGGTTTGAGCAGTGTTATTTCCGGAATAGGATACAAGCGCACTAGTGACGGTTTGTTTAAAGACTACAGTATGTTATGACAGCAGGTGCAAGGAAGTCCTATGAGAGAGAGAGAGAGGCAGTGGCAAAATTGTGCACCTTAACTTGAAGCCCCTAGATTTTGAAATCCTGAGCTTCAACTTTCCCAGTCTATTGTGAAATTCGGCACTGGCTCCTCCGCAAATTTGGAACTAGAACTACGAAAACTTTATATTTTTAGCAGGTTTCAATAGATATTGAACCCGCTATTGCTTTTGGCTTTCCTGTCTGCCTGTCTATACGCAATGAAAAGGACAAGGTAAAGGTCTTCCGTAAATGCAATAATGATGGCTATTGTTAATGCTGAAAACCTACCGAGTTACTTGAGAATTAGAGAGTTGCGAATTAATGTTAATTGAAACCCGCTAAATTTAAATATCGACCTTAGGCGATTTTCTTTCACTTGCTTGTTTAAATTTCTCCGGAACTCCTGTTTCAAGGCACCTGGAGAATCTGGAATTGTCGGGGAATTTGCAGTCGTCCCTGAAGGTCATGGAAAAACGAGATCTTTTCGGTCGAACCTGGAAAAGTCAGGAAAGCCTTCCCAACTTCTGTTCTGAATAGTTAAATTAATAAATAAAGTTCCGTTTTCGATTAATCAGGGAATTTTTTTCAGGAAAGTCAGGGAAACACCTGGAAAAGTCGAGGAATTTTTTTTTATCCAGGACGAGTGGAAACCGTTCCGTGCAGTTAGACCACGGCAGGGTTTCCCACCGGCCACCTTCTTTAGAAGTTCATTCTGTCTTTACAGCAAAAACCCATAAAAACCTTAAACCGGTCACATTTGCAAAGTGAGAGAATTCATATACCTTACCTCCTAAACTTAAACCTCGTAGAGTGGCATTTAAAAGTAAGAATGCTTCAATGGGTAGCGTTGGAAGTGGGTTTCCGTCAAGCGCTAATAACGTCAGGTATTTATTTTTCTTGAAAGCTTCAATGGGTAAAGACGAAATTTTGTTGAATCCCAAATCCATCACCTAAAAAAAAAATTACATGAATCTGCGGTTTTCATAAAGCACTTGTTCACTGTAGAAGCAGCAGTTATGCAAATACGTTTTATGACTTTACAAGCTTCCAAGTAAATTAAATGATGATGATACGAATTGATGTCTTATTTTTTATGAAAACGAATATTGAAATGCTGCTCTCATCCGTTAATCTTGTAATGAAATTATGTGTCGAGATCTGGTTAATGGGAGTAAGCTTTATTATGAGATCTCGAAATTCTCCTCCGTACCAAGTTTGTTTCTTGAGCAAAGTGGCCAACTAGGCAATAAAACTGGCATGATTTGACTTTTTGTCACTTCTGCGATAACACTTCAGAAATAGATGGCTTTATAATAAGACCTCAATGATTTACTAGCTGAAAAAAAAAAGGTGTTTTATCTGTCTTGGGTTTGAGTACCGGAGTACTTTTTCAGCATACCCGTACGGAGGTCACAGTGTGCCGTCATTCTCATCTCAGATAGCGTCGTCATTAATTAGCCAAGGCATACAAAACTTAAATTGAGTTGTAAAATCGACATTTGTTTATTGGGAAATTTAATTTTCACATTTAAAACAGGAAAAACTTTGAAATTTACCCTTATTTCTGTAAGCGCTCCAATAGCATCTATAGGATACTTCTCGAGGGCATTGTTTAGAAGTGAGAGCGAGCTGAGAGTAGTGTTTACTCCTAGGAAAACTCTCTCGTCCAGTTCGTATATGCGGTTCCTCTCTAAGTTGAGAGCAGTCAGAGATTGCATTTCGGAAAGGAATCCTGGTTCCAGATTATTAATCTTGTTCTGAGCAAGATCCAAAAAAGCTAGGGCCTTTAGTTTTTGGATGGCCCTGGGCATCTCTACCAATTCGGCGGCCTGCAGGTTCAGGTTCTTCAGAGTTCCTTCCAGACCCTGGAAAGCTCCATCCGAGATGTTGACGTGCTGATTGTCCGATAACTTCAAAGTTGTGAGAGGCAATCCTGCAAAGGTGAGAGTCCATTATAATATAAGCGAGCTACCTTCCCCTTATAAGTAGATTGCGAAATGGTATACTTTTTGTACGAAACGTTTAGACTAATATACTACAAAAGAATACAACAACTGACCAGAGTTTACCATAACTAGTAAAGTTGTCTCATTGGCCCCAGTTACAAGAAAGGTTTCGCAGCGTTTTAAGAGCTACTGTTCCTTTCGTCAAGCGAAGTGGCACTTTGCTTGATGAATGGAACAGTAATTCTCCAAGCATCGCGGAATTTTTTCTTACATGTTGAACCACTGACGAAATTTTAATAGTGACAAAAAATCTATGTAATTTATACTAATTTAAAAATATGGCTAAAAAGATTGTAATGAAGTGTATTGTAAAATGTATATATGAAAAGATAAATGCATGCGTCTAATATTTCAAATACACTGCTGGCCAGTAAAATTGAAACACCAGAAAGAACGAATCGATTGGCCCGAAACTTGAAAGCTGGCCATACAATGGGGCAATATGAAAATCATTAATTTGCATTCCACAAGTCTAAAACCAAATAGTATTTTTTTTTTATCCCTTGTAAAATAAGCGATGTATTCAATGCATACAGTTTTGATATCTTGTCTTTCTTGGTGTTGCATTTTTAATAGCTATCAGTATATATCTAATTTATCTCGCCTTTAACTTCTGCTTAATTTTCGCTCAACATGAAATCATGTTGCAACAACGTTGTTATAATAATATGTGTTTAGTTATATCAATAACTCAAATTGCCAGCTAAATGTCTCTTTCCATTCTCTCAGTATGAGAAATGATACTACAGCATTTCTGGACTGGGTAACTCATTTTCTGCCTTCTCTCTCCCCCCGACTCCGCCAATCGTAGTATTCCTGAAAACTTCATCCACCTTACCTGCTAACTTCGTTTTTCACACGAATGTTTTCAATTTGCAAAAAGTTAAATCAAAAGCCAAGCAACTTGCAATTGATCAAAGGAATTGACTTTCAGTTAAAGGACTGAATACGTGGTTGAATGATGCATTTATAGCTAAATAAAAAGCTGAACTCATTGCATGAAGTTGAATAAAGAGCTGAACTCTTTGCTTGAAGACGCATAAAGAGCTGAACTATTTTCCCGAAGGCCTTGCCGTGGTGCAGTGCGCCGTTAACTCGGGTTCGACTCCCAACGGTGCAAAGAACACTTACTCAGAGATCTCATAAAGATCTGTACTGCTCACTGTAGTCCAGGGTTTGGTTCCCTAAGCCTTAAGAGGTTTGGATTCCTTAGAAAATTGTAGGTCCAGAGGTTCGGACTCCCCGGAAAATAATAGGTCCCAACGCAGCATAACCGTCGTAGTCCTTGAGCCGTAAAACCACAAACAAAACAAACTTTCCGTGAAGCTGAACAAAGAGCAGGACTCTGAACGTAAAGCTGCACAAAAAGTTGAAATCTTTGCACAAAGAGCTGGACTCTTCGTGCGAAGCTAAACGAAAAGTTGAACATGTTTTTGTGTGTTTTATTTACCTCTAAATGACTCATCGGACACTTCTCGAATATGATTATGAGATAGATCCAGAAGTTGCATCGACGAGAGGTTTTTAATAGCTTCCATTGGCACTTCACGTAGCAGATTGTCCTGGAGGTTGAGGCTCGTGAGAGTCTCCTCCAGTCCCATAAATGCCATTTCCTCTACTTCTCTCACTTTGCTTCTAGAGATATGCAAGCTCTGAATTCGTAAATCTTCAAAAGTATTGTTCTTTAGAATCTCGGCTGTACTGTTATTAATGTACAGCAGATCGATTGGAATGTTTTTCACTGAACTCTTCAACGTGATCATCAGTTTGGTAAAGTTCACTGGACTGCACTGGATGGACAGTCTCTGACTGTTACTGTAAGCGCAGACGCAATCCGTGTGTAGGTCGATTAGTTCTCTAGACCAGGGACACTGTCCGCTCACCAACAGCATCAAGGATCCCCATGAGACAACGTACCACGCCAGCGTTAACAGTATCCTCAACAGTGGATCCATGACCTTCCTAAAAAAAGAAACAAGCCTTGTAAATCATTTGAAACTGTAATTATCAATTTGTAATTATTCTTAAATTAATTTATTTCTGATAGTTGAGATTAATCACCAACGAATAATAGGTATACATTGAAATCTCGTTAATGTGGCTTCGCTTAAGACGGACTCCTCGTTGGTGCGGGCATTTTTTTTTTTTTTCCGTCTGAGGCATGTGTATATTCGATGTTGAAAATTTCTGTTTATGCGTGCGGCTCACCGGATAACGCGGACAGAAGTCTTTTGTGGGAAAAAAAAAATGTAAGCCTCATTTCACAGATTGACCTGTTCGTGCCACTGGCGAGACTCCCTAATATTATAGGATCTAGTGTCTAGGATATCTATAGTATCTAGGATCTTAGTATCTAATGTTTGATGGATCTCCCTTGAATTCAAATACTTTCACTCTAATGGAAAAGAGGGAAATAAAATTTCCCTCGTATCAACAACTTTCTCTTCCTTTTGTTTGCTTTCTTCGTCGGCCTTGCCCTTCCACCCAGAGCTCAGTGCCCGCAGTCCCAAACGTGACTCCGTGTTGCCTTACCCGCTAAAAATCGTGTCGGTGCCACTTCCTGGGAAATACTTTCCCTTCCCGTAAATCATTTACGTGGAATTTGCTGCTGATAGCTATTGGTCTCTTCAATTTTTATAATGCCTGCATTTTCCACACTTTGATGATGCGAGGTCACTCACCATGTTATTCCCATGGGCAATGCAAACACCACGGAAGAGAAACGATAACAAACACTTCCGAACTCTAAATGATGCCAAAACATAAAGAGAAATCCCATTTCCCGCATTTTTATTACCAGCTGGGGTCGATTTTCGCGGGATTTTTGGTCAAGTGTATTTTCCGTGTGAAGTTCTTTGCCCATTTCCTACTCACGGGGAAGGGAATTATGATGCTTTATTCTTTGTTCTCCATTCTATCCCTAGTTCAAAGTCTCGCGTATCCTTGAATAACGAGTGGTTGAGAAGGTATAAATTTAATGTAGAGGGCGTTGGATATATAGCACTTTCCTTTAGTTCTCCTCCTCCTTTTGCAACGTGTCTCTCACTTGTGAATGCAATATAATAATGCTAATAATATAACATATCGAGTACTAAAAAAACCAATAAGCGATCATCTACCGATTTTATATACGAATTATGATGAGGGGAGAGATGTGAGTAAACAAGATAATGTGAAAGAGATCAGGAATTTTGCCTAATTAAATATAGGAAAATTCAAATGGAATATAAAAAATATAGATTGGAATAGGATATTAGAAGGTCAGAATAGTAATGAGATGTATGACAAATTTATCTACATAATAAAAGAAGAGTATGAAAAAATATTTAAAATTATAACGATTAAAAACAAAAACCGAGATAAACCATGAGACAAGAAATAGAACAGTCTGGAACGATTTTAAAGTAAAAAGAAATCTTATAACCCAAATGATTAGAGAAAAGCAAAATAAATACTATAAAAATAAGTTCTTGAAGAAAAACATGAAACAACAATTGAAAAATATCAACGAAATATTGGGAAAAGGGAATAAGAAAAGGAAAAATAAAATAAAATTAAAGATAGATAACAGAGAGGTTACTGGTGAAGGAGAATTGGTGAAGGAATTTAATATATTTTTTACTAATATAGCGGAAAATATGATAAAAAATGAGCAAAGACAAGTAAAATGTGATTTGAAATATATTGGAGGTTAAATAATAAATAGCATGTATTTTGGTGAAATTATTTTATTGGAAATAGAAAAAGAAATTAAAATAATAAAAGAAAATAAATCTGCAGGGTATGATGACTTACAACCAAAAACAATTAAACAAAGTGAAGATGTACTTAAATAACCATTATTTATTATACTTAATAAAATAATTGAGTCAGCAGAAGTACCAAATAAAATGAAAATTTCTAAAGTAATCCCTATTTTTAAGAAAGGGAAAAAAATGATATCGAGAACTTTAGACCAATATTTATGCTATCGATTTCTGCTAAACTACTTGAAAAAATTATATAAAATCGATTAATTGATTATTTGGAAAAAATAAGATTCTATCTCAAAATCAATTTGGCTTCCTAAAAGGAAAATCGACAGGTGACATATTGTTAAAAACTATCGTAAAAATTCAAAATAAAATGGAAGGAAATGAATATGTAATGGGACTTTTCTTCGATCTCTCTAAGGTATTTGATGTTTTGGACAGAGAAAGGTTATTAAAAAAATGGAGAACTGTGGAATACGAGGTACGGTGTTAAAATTATTTGATAGTTATTTGACTGATGGGTATCAAGTGGTTAATATCGGAAAGATTAATTCTAAACACAGGAAAAATTCTTATCGGGTACCGCAGGGCTCCATCCACGGTCCATTACTTTTTTTATTTTATATTAATGATATCACTATGGATGTTGAGGAGGTCGACATGTATGCGGATGACACGAATCTATTAATTAGTGATGGAACCGTAGAGGGATTATTTAAAAAAGCTGAGGAAAAACTAGGCATTCTATATGATTGGTTTATAAAAAAACGATTATTTGTCAATACAAACAAAACAAAATACATATTTAAACATACAAATATAGGGATACATGGGATTGAGAACTATAAATTAAGTATCAAGGATGGTGAAATTTAGCAAACAGAGGAATGTAAATTGTTGGGGGTGTTAATTGATGACAAATTGATTTGGAACAAACACATTGAAACGATACATAAAAAAAAAAAGACGTAGAGCAGCAGGAACTATATCCAGACTCATGGACAAAATACCAGTGGATATCTCAATAAACCTTTATTATGCATTAGTAAACAGTCATTAAATATATGTAAATTGTGTTTGGGGAAATATGGGAACTAGTAAAAATAAGATAGTACAGTCAATTATGGATAGAGCACTTACAATTACAACAAATATATCAAATCAGCAAAGAGAAGAAATAAAAAATATAGAACACTTAATGCTGTTGAAATGCATGACTGAAATATTTTGAAAGTTATATATGAACAAAAGCAAATGGGTAATCATACAAATGCAATAATTTGAAAAGAAAGAGTAAATGTTAAAACTATAAGACCAATGGGGAAATATGAACCTATTAAAATAAGGACTAGAATGGAAGAAAAAAACATAAATTTTTATGGTATTATATACTGGAACCGGCGGCCGGAGTCATTACAGGATTGCAGAAATATTTTTAGATTTAAATCTCTTCCAAAAATACACATTTTAACCAGAACAAATTAACTACAGGTGTAACCTTGGGAATACAGGAGTTAAAGTATGTTTTTATGTATTTCTCACCGTGCCATGCATGTCTCCAATGAGTCAATCCTTTGTAAATGTTGAATAGAATTTATTGAGAATCGGTTGTATGTGAGCATGGAAATAAAATTATTATTACTGCTCGTACCAGGATATGCTGACAGAGGTTCATGGACCCCCTGTTAGAAAGGAAGTAGTAAGTGGAGAGTCGTGTGAATTCTAATGGGTACAGAAATATTTTGTTTTAATATAAGTTAGGATTTTGTGCTTTACCAATATAGGCTGCTATTATAACTATTTCGAAGTATAATGACTTAAGTCAATACATAGCTGGTAGGTGTAGCATTGGATATCAATTACTTCAGCCAAATTAATCTCACTTTATGATTATGAAACAAAATATCATTTTCAACCATGCCCGTAGTAATGAGGGGGGAGGATCTTAGAGACCGGTCCCCCCCAAACTAAATTTTTAATAGGACTTGGCTACAATTTTGCATTCTATGATTGTATCTATCCCTGATGTGCACATTTTAACCCCCTCGAAATTAAGTTCTGACAAAAGGTCTTGTTTTCAACTTAATCACCAGTTATAATTATGAAGCGATAAACAATTAATATAAACCATAAAAACTCTCAATTGTCTAAAATGTTAAGCTTAAAGCTCTGTAGGATGTAAGGGCGAATACGAACAGTTAAATGCATATGCTGAGCTTTGTTTCTCCATGATCTTCTAGTTACACTTTAGCGATATGTTTAAGTCATAAGCGTTTTGTTTATATCTTAAATTTTTTGTTTACATCTTGACGAATTTATTTCCACTTCACGATATTTAGTCCATGTTTAAATAGGTGGAGTTTGGTTTTTGAAGACTACTTTATCTAGTTGGCTTTTTTTTCTCTGGAAACTTTAGCATTGAATATTTTGGACTGCTTGTGTGTATAAGGGATGGGGGTTCATTTTAAAGATGTTTTCAGTTGCACTGAAAATTTATGGGAAGAAAGAAATAAACTAAACCTATAAAGACTTCCTGAATTTAGTTTTCTTAAAATGCAATATAAACGAATTCCATATATAAGAGAACGTTTAGTTGTATTAGTTGACTAACATTTTTCGTATGTAGAGTTTAATATTCAACTCTGTACGCACCCTGCCTTCGAACCTGCGGTGGTTACGCGTCAGGGTCTTCACGCATCGGGAAAACCGGGGGAAGATTTTTCTGACTTGGAAAAAATCAGGGAAATTGGAAATACAAAGGCCCAAGTCAGGGAAATTTGAAATTCATTGTTATAATAAATAACTTATTAAAATAATTTTTCTGAACTATGCTTTTCGTACCACATTGCCTACTGAAAATTTTGAGAAACTTATACTCTTGACTAAACCTCTTCCAAAAATTACCCTTTTGCACCAAAACTAATATAATTTATATAAAATTATTAAGGTCATATATTTCTCCGGAGAAAATGTTTGCCAAATATATAGCTTGAAAAAATATATTTTTAACTAAATCATCTAATCTGTAAAATTCGTATAATATAGGCCTAATAAATACCTATAATCTGATCTTGCCAATCTCCTTGACCTTACATTTAGTCATACACACTTTAAATGAAATGGAAGATGAAGCATCAGCTTTGCGATTATATAGTTAAACTCTTTTATAATGAACTCAAAAAGGGTGGAATGGAAATGTTGCTGTAAATATTTAATTAGTGCAAGTTTTTAGTGTAAAGAAATATTCTTTTTAATACAGCTTTTGAATTTGTAAATTTACTGTAATTGAGTTATAAATGGCTTTGGGGTTTGTGTTAGTGGAATTTAATCTTTGATTACGCATTTTTTTTAATGCATTGTGTGTTGTTTACTGTAATTAGTGACTGGAAATCGATTAAGATTTGGTCTGGAAACCTGGAAAAGTCAGGGAAGTTTGAAATAGAATTTGAATAGACACCTTGCGCGTTTATCTGCGTGCCTTTAATTCGAATTCTACGCCTAACGGTGAAAAACCAATTCCTTACCGACTGATCATTATTGTCTGCCCGGGAGTTGGTTCCCAGGGCTATTCGGGTTCCTGGGTAGAATGCAGGTCCAGTACTCTGCGTTAACACCATGTCATGCCATTAGCCTAAATTCGAATCCCAATAATATTATAGAACCTGTACCTTCCCCCACCGTAGTAAGGCCGTAGCTTCCTTGGTAGCGAAAGTTGGAGTTCCTAGGAAAATGTTAGTTCCCGGCGTAGCGTGACTCTTATTATCCTTGCACCGTAAAAAATGACTCTTAATGTCCTTGAGCCGTAAAATACTCAAACGAAGCATCATATCCTATGCACAAAATTTATAGGAGACTAAAACATAAAACTTCACGTTCCTGTTCTTCAAAACCGTAACTTAATTTGCATATATTTAAAGTACTTTTTACGCTGTTGTCAAATTGAGATGTAACGATCTCAAAAGTAAACACGAGAACATGAAAGTAAAGGGGGAAAGACTAGAAGACAAAATAAAACAAACGAGACGTTTAAAAAAATGGAAATAAAGATGGTGAAAGGATGGGGGGGGGGGCTATAAATGTTTGAGACCCCCCCCCCTCCTCATGATCCCAGAATTCTAAGTCGTTTAACCTTTCGCGCCGAGTGACTCACATGGCGCCTATTCTCATGCTAACGAGACAGTTCTCTTAATAATGACCCCACAGAACTCGCAGTCCCTCTGCTAATGCGCTCTTAATGTTTCTTCCACAGAAAATGACTTTAGTAACCAAAGTGGATTCGGAAACCATTCTGCTAAAACACATCCTAGCAACCAATGTACTTTCGAACCTTCACATTTGATCTTTTCTGCTCTTTGAAAGTGTGGGGCTCGTTTTGCACTATTAGACGGAGATACGACCATGAATAAGGCACTTTTTCTCATAGTTAAATAACAAAAATGTACCATGTATATATATATATATATATATATATATATATATATATATATATATATATGAATGGTACATTTACCTTGGCCAGCCGATACCAATGAAAAGTAACCAATATCATAAAGGAACTCCACATAGGCCTATTGAACTTGGCTGGAGCAGATTTGAAAAGAGGTTTTTTTATTCTGCCGGAAATGACCATTATAACTGAAAATTGATTTTCAACCAACATATATTATCGTATTTTTTCCTTATGGATCAAAGACTTGAAACTTAACAAAAATAAAAGAAAAACAGAAATTGCAAACAACCCAAAAGAATGTGGAGAAGTGCGTGCTTGAACTAAGGGAGATAAAAGAAGAAGAAATACTTGTGGACGCGAGAGCAAACAAGGGTGTAGAAGATAACGTTGTTACAGATGTTCGAAATAGTTCACTCAGTGAATCAAAGAAGCATTTTGCCCATCTAACATAGACGAGAAGACTCGTTGAATGAGTCGGTCATTCAGCGAATCGACACACCACTATTCATGGTTAAAGTGAAAAGGCTAAGTATACAGGGATTGGCTGGGCATTTTGGCAAAAGAACTGACCAACGGTGGACAACTGAAATTCCTAACCGGATTCCAAAAGACCATTAAAGACCAGGAAAATGTCCTCAGATTGCATAAGTGGATAAAATAAGAAAACAAGTCGAAGTGACATGGAGGCGAATTTCCTCAAATAGACAATTGTAGAAAGCACTTGGAGGGGCCTTCATTCAACAATGGATGGAAAAGTGGTTGAATTTTATATATATAATATAAAATTTTAACACCAGAACCTTCTAATTCGCGAAAGCAGTATATGTTAACTTATGAACGTTTTACCCGGGAAAAAAAAATTGCGATGTATACTGTAAAACCTCTTTCAACATACTGTGTATCATGTACAATCTTTCAGTGTACAATGCGTCATGTAACACAATACTTACAATATATTACGCGTTTAAAAACAGGGTAAATAGTAAATAGTGCGTACACATATACAATTAGAAAACGCATTGAAATTTCCGTGAGAAAAAAATTTCTGGTGTGTACCCTTAAGAGCGGAACCCACGAACTCGGCTTCACGAAACGCTGGAAGTAATAAGGTATCTAAGACCGGGTATATTATAGCTATTTTATAGCTATTTTTTGACAAATTTTCTCCCCCTTACTTTTCTTTCTTCGAATTCTCAAATAATCAGAGATTATGCAGCATTGTTGCGGTATTCAGAATAGAAAACGGTAACGTATCCTAGATTAAGACCGAGTATACGTAAAGTGCGGTAGCCTTTGAAAGTTTAAAACTGTGTGTTTGGTGTCCTATGAAATCGAATTTCGTGATTTTCGTTAACGAGTACAGAACCCTCGCCGGGAGTACTTTTCAATATAGCGAGAAATAACGTTTTTTTTTTAAGGGACCAGTTTCCGTACCTATTGTGCCTAATTTATTAATTTAGTCTCCCGTGTTGATTATATTTGTGCAGAACTCCAATTTTAGCATCAACTGCACTTCCATCCAAAATTCTGAAGTCTTCACCGATTATTTGTAGCATATGTATATAATTATGTATCGGTTAAAACAAATTTGTGATTATATTGGCCAGTTTTTCTGGTGATGTTAATCGAGAATTTTCTGCTGCTGGTTTTTTTCGGAGATGCACGCCCAAGTTTGATTCCCAAGCTTTTCTGATTCTCGACACCCTTGCTGAATCCAGTTTTTTCCGAGGTGCCCTCTATCAAAGTCTGAAAAGTACATTTTGGTAAAAACATATGAAACACGGGTCAAATCACAAACAAATATAATTGGAAAATTCAATTTGTATTATGAAATTATTTATTTTATAATATAAAATTACGGAAATTTTGTAATATTTCGCGGCGCCGAATCACGGCGTAAGCGGTGCACATTTTTGGAACCACTGACCTAGACGATTATTTCAGGATTGTAAGGCGCCAGATATGCATACAAAGAGTGATGACGTCAAGAGTCGCTCATTATCGACCCCCCTTCTCCCTAAAAATATTGGTTATTTTCTCTACTGAACACACATTCCTATAGGCGGAAGGTATCGAACGTTCACGAATAAGGAAAAGTTGTCTAAACGCCTTTCTGCTCTTTCTATTTTTGGGAAAATCCAAACCCCGTGCAAAGAATTGGTCATCCATGCTCATCGGATAGCGTCTACCCTGCATTTCTAGCAGTTCACGGTTCGTCGAGTCAAGCGAAGTTTTTAGGTTTTGACGTACGCTTGAAATTACCATCTGCGCCCGTTTATTAACGACCGAACTTTCCGACGCACTGATGGGTCTGTCGGTAAACAATCACGTCCCGACGTTTAGTCCTTTGACGTGCGTTTAGTGTCCACATAATCTCTCCAAATGCAACCTGGTGTTCGGTCGACGCTACCAAATTACCACTTACGCTATTGAGGTTTCCTTTCTTTGTATGCC
Organism: Dysdera silvatica; assembly: GCA_006491805.2. Classification (NCBI taxonomy): domain Eukaryota; kingdom Metazoa; phylum Arthropoda; class Arachnida; order Araneae; family Dysderidae; genus Dysdera; species Dysdera silvatica. The sequence continues at coordinate 45,547,242 of QLNU02015359.1, read as the reverse complement.
GCACTTTTCATCAGTCGGGCGGCATGTTTACATTTTTCGGCGAAAACGTGGCATTAAAAATATGTCGTTATGCCTCGTTGTCTGACGGTTAAAAATACCAAACAAATGGAGTTTAAAGAACATAATCCGTACCCGGAGGAAAGGGAGTTCGAAACTTATGAATATCTATCATTGTACGAATCTAGCTCTTGATCCTAGAATCCATTACAAAGAAAGATCTAAGGCAGCGTTTATCGACCTTTTTTCTTTGTGAAACCCACGATATAACGTTCATGTTCAAGGGGATTTCTGCGTGAAATTTATTATTTATCGTTATTAATATCTGTCTTCGTTATTTATAAACTTCAAGTTCATAAAGAAAACGCGATATATTTCCTGTTGTAGTTAGTATGATAAAAAAAGTAATAAACTTCGCATTATTATTATGCAGTATAAGAAGTTCATTGATAGTTCAGAGGGAACCGAGTTCAAACTGCCTATTTAAGTAACCTCATATCAGTGCCGGATTTAAGTGGTGGGCCTAAGGGCCCCACGATTTAAGTACCCCTCCTCAGGGGCCTTTATGTTAATAGGCCGCTTTCTTTAAGGGCGCATTTCAGCCTGGGGCCCATTAATGGCTTTAATCCGACACGGGCCCCCTACGGAGGTTTTCATTCACATAAGAAAACGAAAACAAAAAAATACATCTATAAAACATCATAGGAACAAATATATTCTCAGTACCCCTTCCAGTGTTCAGTGATTTAGGGGGGTGCTGCAGCGCTCATGAACTGGCCTAATCGCCACTCTTGTTTAGTACCATTTCTCGCAGAATCTCTGGCGACCCCTCGCGGAACCCTGGAGTTCCGAGAAGCCCGGTTATGAAGCGTCGATCTAAGATATCTGGAGCAGATTTAGGGAAGTACACGTGATTTTGGCTTGGCCTGGCCATTGAAAGAAGGCCGTGGATGAAACGGCGAGGAATATTGTTTGCATTTTCCGCTGCAAGGACTAAGATGATGGTGGTGCGTCAGGAATTACAATTTTCCGAGGGACCCGAAACTCTGTTGCCCGTGGAAGCAAACCTCGGGGTACGGATTGAGAAAGAGAGAGGTTCCAAAATTTCAAAAGTAAGGGCGATCTACTTCACTTCGCGCTCGGAAGTTTAATGATGTTTTCATGAAAACTGCCTGAAAGTAGTAATGTGGTGGGTTTTTTTTTTACCATCGAAAATTTCGGACTTTTTTTACTCTCACTGGATTGGCGCAGTATAGCCCAGATGCTCTTGCGCCATAAAAAAGCCAAACAAACAAATACTCTCACTGGTACTCGGTGCTTATTTTTCTTACCTATCCATAGTCCCAAGTTTTATTTCCCAGGTGACGGGGTTGCGGATTCCGCAAAAAACTGCAGATCATCGTGCAGCATGCTCTTAGTTGTCCTTGTGGCACCAAGTAGCGGCCTAACACTTACGGCGAAAAGAAATATTGTAGGACATTTTTATTCATATTTATTTCACATTCTGTTTATTCTGAGGATGACCGTTTTCTAAGGGTGCCCTTGGTATGTAAGGGACGCCTTCAGGCTAACTCGAAGCTTGTTCAGTCAAAGAAGGGGCTTCGCAAGACTCCAACAACCTGACATGAAAAGCTCGTGAAAAGTAGTTAACTTCAACTGAAATGCATCATTTTGGAGGGCGTTACTTACGCGGTGTTCACGCACTTCTTGATTTGTGAGAACTTGGGTTAGTGGGATCTTTTCACATTCAAATAACCTATCCGGTTCCTTTACATATTCTTTGGAACTATATTTAGCGCTGTGATTAGTCAAAGGGGCGATGCTTGTCACATGCAATTCTTTAGCCAAGAATTAGAGATGGGCTCGTTCACAAAGGACCGGGATTATGAGAAACGGGCTTTTCAATTTTTTAGCGGTGAATACATTTACATGAAACGGAAAACGCGTCACGTTGTACAAGGCGTTCACGTGTTTTTAGCTAATGATGTAAAAAGGCACCTCCTGCTTACTATGTGAGATGCATTTTAACGTAAAAGTCTTAAATATGCTAGTGTGGCACTTTGCCACTTTTAAAATCCAAAAGCTAAACTGTTACTGCTATTGTTTTTCCTTACTTCCAACAACTTTGGGCATAAGGCACGGACGCTAACAGCGGAGGCCATTTAATAAGCAGTTTCTTTCCATTGTCTGATAAACAAGGAAAATTATCATATGTTGTATTAAAGAATACTATCTTTATATTTTAATATTTGTACTTTACGCTTAAAAGATACCGAACAGTTAGCGTCCTGGGAATTACGGCCAGCGACTTCGAACCCACCGTGCTAGGTTTTGTTCCTAGCAAACGTGGGCAAGTGCGTTGTCGTTTAGTGGTCACGTTAACTCAACGGTCCCGCGTCAGGTTATCCGTCGTGCAATCTCCAGGCTTAAAAGTTGCGAAGTCGATAACATTTTAAATTCAGAAGTTAAGAACGTTTATAGCTAGGAAATTCATAACACTTCAAATTATGATTAATCAGTTTTACAATAATTGGAAATTAATAGGCAATGATGATAAGTCGTGCACCTCCTGTTCGATTGTCTCGGGTCCTATTCCCTTGGCAGAAAAGTGACATTTACTATTGTCCTTGCGGCATGAGGGTTAAAAGCGTAAGGCCTAAAGCACACTTATAACGTACGTGCGATCTCACCTTGATTGACGCGGAATGACCCTTGCTGTCCTTGCGCCATAAGGAAAAAAAATCAACGCAGTAACCCTTCAAGTTCAACTTCGAATGAAGCATGGCATGTTAATCGTTGCTCGCATGTCACCTGAGCCGGCAATCCCGACCCATTTAACCACGAAATATATCTCTGGAACAAAACGATTAACAAAAACTTAAAGAAAAAACTCCGTTAATTAATATAATCTCGTAAAATGTATTAAAGGTTGTCTTGATTTTATAACAGTTCGGAGCATCTTATCGTCGATTTGAACGTTATATGATGAACTGAAATTATCATTTAATTTTTAGTGTGTATGTCCAACGTTTGTTATTGATTTTCCAGTACTACACCGGACGGTTGGATCTTGTGAATGAACTAATTACAGGGTTCACACGTAGCCTAGAAAACCTGGAGAATCTAGAACTGTCAGGGAATTTGAAATTGACTCTGAAAGTCAGGGGAAAGGGAAATTTTTCGTTCAAACCTGGAAAGGTCAGGGAAAAGCGAAAATTTTCGGTCCAACCTTGAAAAGTCAGTGAAAAAAACCTTAATCTGTTCCGAATAGCTAAATTTCGCTCAAACATAAAGCTATTTTCCTCGAAACCAAAGCTTAATTCAAAGATTCGTTTGCGATTAGTCAGGGGATTTTGTCCGAAAAGTCAGGGAAGGACATGGAAAATTCAGGGATTTTTTAACCACGGTGATTGGGAACTCTAATTATTGCACATAATTTTACTAATTATGTCGAAATATTTGGCAATTGTGTTATCCCTGCGGAGGGTAATAATACCTTAACACCTTTACATACGGAGAAAGAGAGCGTTGTTTCCTGTCCTCATTCGTCTAGCGGTCCAAGACACTCCGGGCTAAACGGAGGGACCCTGGTTCGAATCCAGGATGGGGAAAGCGTCTCTTTTTCTCCAAAATTACACAAGCTCTAGTTTGAGCTGTAATTAATACGTGGGTGGCAAAAATTATTGTATAATAAATTCCCCCACGAAAACTCACAAAAATCTCGCCCCGGAGGCTTTCTTGTGTTGACCATATTTGGCAATTGTGTTATCCCTGCGGAGGGTAATAATACCTTAACAATTATGTCGAAGTTCATGTCGTATTGCTATCACCGACGAAGTTAGCTTCGTGATCTAGGGAAGGCTATAGCCTCCCTCCCCAATTCTTTGCACGTACCATTTATTTGTAATTTTCGTTTTGTAGGGGGGAGGCACCCTTGCCCACCCGATATTAACCCTCTGCACCCCAGTGTTGATACTAATCACTCACATTAAAAAATTCTTTGAGTGCAAAGGGTTAAGCAAATGGCTACTGTCGTCATTAATCATTTTTTGTTCCTTGTGGCCGCGGATGTTTTTGTGAATGAACATCGATTAAGGCTATCGTGGTTGGTTATATCGATACAAATAGTTTCTTTACCCCTTTGTGTTTGCACAGCACTCAATCATTAGTCCTTGCAGCGATAAGTCGTGCCATGATATCTCACTTATTTACATTGCTATTACCTGGAATGTCCAATCTGTGTCTGCTCGCTCCTTATTTTTTTAATTGTGCACACATAAAACGTGCAACCACAGCTAAGAAGGTTCAGCAGTAGAAATGCGGAACTTGGCGCCGTCAGCAGTTGCTTAATTTGACGGAGGCTGAACAATGGGAATTGCCGCAAGCATCATCATTAATATCCGTTGGTCGTCTACCTCGTGTATGTTTTCTATATTTGTTCATAGCGGGGGAGGAGGGATATGGATTTGTAGAACCGAAGCAGTAATAATTCATTGAGGGCGCTTATTATTTATTTGACATGGAGTCACGTCTCTATTAAGAGGTGTTGGAAGGCAAGTTTGAGCCGAGATAGGAAAAGAACGTAGTCCACCTTATAAAGGATGAAATCCCTAGTAAAAAGAAAAGAAAAGTATTTGTACATATACATAGGGGCAGACTGGGTCCTCTAAAAGGGCGCATACCTTAGATTATCGGAGATACCCTTCCCCATTCGGAGGACGTGAGTCCTGTCGTCCATGAGGGCGCACCGGCCGGTTGGCCGGAGGCCCGCTCCACCCCTGCATATACAGGATGATTAGAAACCTTCTGTATGAACTTTAATATCAGAAATAAGGAACACTGAAATAGTAAGGTATAAGCAGTTTCGTTGTTTACATTCTGGTTTAATTTCTTTTAATAAAATATAAACCTTTTGAGAATGCATACACAACAAAGGCGTGTAATTGACATATTTTTCGAAAGGACACCTGCTGAATCGTTTGTGCACGTCTTTCTTCGTTCTCTTACATTAGCCTCTCGTTCTCAGGTATAAGGTGAATTTAGAAAAACAAGGGATATTGGTTAATTAATAAATCAAAATTCGGAAGTCGACATTACTATAACGGACCTACTTTCGCTGAGGGGAGTGACCTCAATGACTAAGCATTGGGCTGTAAAATACCTCGCCCTGTTCAACGGTTGCACCTTGTTTGGCACTGAACGATTATATCTGTCCTTGCGCCATAAGAATTTAACGATCATCGCCTACCCTCCTTTGTCTAAACTCTCTTACGCCACTCTTGTACACCTGTTTTAGTAAAAGCTTCCACCTACTTTATCGCGCCATCTTCTCCTAGGGTATCCGATTTTTTTTCCTTAGCTTGGTTCTCGTAACCTGCTTAACTAAAACTTCCTAATTATGAGAATGGGGAAAGGATGAAATATTTAAGAAAATTTTGATAGCAAAATTTATTTTTTAGGGCAGCGTACGGCCCTGCAGTGGTAATGTGCCATTAAACCGGGCTTAACGTCTAACGGCGCTTAAAAAAATTGCTTGCTATAGTTCAAGGTTCGGTTCTGTAGGCCTTAAATGGTTCGGATTCCTCAGAAAATTGTCGATCCCGGCTCACCATTACCTTTGCTATCCTTGCTCCGTAAAACCTACAGACGAACGAAAAAAATAATAATTAAAGTCTTATTATCAATCTCGCATTCATCAGGAACCGTGTTTATTTATTTTGTTTTTTCACAAATTATTTTCGTGGCTGTTTTTTATTTTATTCTCCAATAGTTCAGATTTGCAGGCTGTCGTTACGTCTCGTGAATGAATTCGGAAGTTCAAACAACCTTTCGTCTGTGCTAGTGTTTCTCAATCTTCGTAAACCGCCATTTTTATTTATTTATTTATTATTTTTTTTCGGTATTTTATTTTATTTGTTATCATATAAGACGAGGGCTCAACAAATTGCTCGCCGAGTGCCGTTTTTTAAGTATTCTAGCACGTTAACGTTAAACTGTCATAAGTATTAATAATTAATTTGGATGTAATCATAAAGAATATTCGCACACTTCTTCTGTTAGTGTACACTTTGCTTTTTGCTGATTGGTTACGGGTATTTGCAACACGGATGGTATTTAGTTCGGTTTTAGGAACAGGGGATGCACCGCGCACTGCTGTAATCGGCTTGTGGGCAATTTTTATAACCAGTCCTAATCAGCAGTATGCCCTTTTTCGAATGCTGAAAGTTTTCAATGTCTGAAAAGTCCCGATCATTCATGAATATATCTATATTTAAAAATGTCTTGGTCCCTGATATTTGCTGCACGGACGTTCTCTATCCGTTCTGGGTCTGGCGTTTTCGAACTATTTGCGACTATTACTCTTCTCAAAATATTTCCACTGTAAAATATTTGTTCTTACGAACTGTTTTGTAGAAAACTAAAATGACAGTTTCCAAGAGGATGTCCCGTAGCCCAGTGTAATGCATGCCAGAACCCAGCTTGTTGAAGAACAAAAGCCTGTACTATTCTTTTAATCATTCAAAACTCTCCATTTTCTCCTTCTCTCACATTAGCAATCGGCATAATCCAGTACGAGTGTTCCATAGACCAAAACGTAAGTCTAACCTAAAATTCGGGAATTGTTTATTGTGACATTTGGGTGGTGATGTTAAAAAATAAATAAATAAATAAATACACGAATGGTGGCTTTGAACTTCGCAAGTGTTCATAATTTGTATTCTGTATTTTATTCCTCTTGGCTTTTTTCCTAGTGTACAGTCATTCAGGGTAACTTTTATCCATGGGGAGTAATTTGCACCACCTCCTAATTTTCAATATTTTTAAAAAGCTGATTTTTCTCGGAAAATTGATGCATGACGCTTGCGCCATAAAACTCCCAAATATACGACATAATATGCAAAGTTGACGACTGTGCAATCATTAAATATGATGGAGAAACGTGTC
>QLNU02015359.1:45421419-45533258 GCA_006491805.2 Dysdera silvatica | reverse complement strand
AATCATGGACTTTTCCTTCCACGGTGCCAGAATAATTTTTTTAAATGCATTTAATTGCATTACTTAGTCTAATTTATACAGTATTTTACTCTGCACTAGTTGAATTAAAATATATATTAATAATTTGTGTATGTACAAAAGGTTAAGGTGTTATGTATTTATAAAATCTTTAATATTTTATCTATTTACAAAAGCTTTAGTATTTGTGTATTTACAAAATCTTTACTATTTTGTATATTTACCACTCTGTTATTATATAAAAGCGTAAGCTACTTTATATACGAGTATATAGTATGGCCTGCAAAAGGGTTGCTGGTATCTAACTGGAAGGAGACCCACACGCTGAACGTATGTGACGATGTGTGGAACCGGCCGGGCCAGTAACCTAGTGTCCTACCCCGCCTTCAAGTGGTGCAGGCTGGGCTTTCTATCCAAGAGGCAAATTAATATTTGCTGCACGGATGGAAAGGCGGAAGGGGAGGGCTAATTCACCAACCCGTCTAGACAGCGTGGTGAAATTATGGCGATTTCCTCCATTATGTTGACAAACCAGAAACCAGGGCCACTATTATCCAGGAGCTGGAGTGCTCCGGATAAAACTGGCACGGTCAGCGTGGCATGAAAGCAGAGGGTGCTAAGAATCACTGGAATGGCCCAGGCTGTTTGTTATTGACCTTGGCTACATGCTAATGGGCAAGTCCCTTACTCCTGAAGCGAAACTTCAGGGTGGAAGAACTTGAAAAGATCAAATGGGACATTGTAGGACTCAGTGAAGTTAGAAGAAAAGGTGAAGAGTTGGTGGAACTTAAAAGCGGACATTTGTTTTATTATAGAGGAACGGAAACTGGAAGAACAAGTGGTGTTGGCTTCTTAATCAACAAAAGAATTAAAGACTACCTTCTTGAAGTCGAAAGCACGTCAGATCGAGCAGCGAGGCTCGTTGTTCAACCTTGTGATACCAGCTTCAGATGAGTACAGGCGCCTGCATCAGAAAGCCATACCGACAGGAGGTTGAGGTGTGAAGAAATCCAAGCAACTGCATACCAAGGGGAAACAACACATCAAGCTCATCATGGGAGATTTTAATGCAAGAATTGGACAACAGGAACAAGGAGAGACATCGGTTGGTAAATACGGATACGGGGAAAGGAATGAACGTGGCGATCAACTCATAGAATTTGCCGAAGCTGAAAATCTTAGCATCATGAATTCATTTTTTAAGAAGAAACTACAAAGAAAATGGACATGGAAACACCCCAATGGAGGAACCAGCGAAATTGACTATATACTGGCAAACAAGAAATCAATTATTGAAGATTGCAGCGTACTGAACAGATTTAATACTGGAAGTGATCATCGAATGGTGAGATGTAAAATGCACTTAAATACTAAATTAGAAAGGCAGAAGCTCATTAGGAAACAAGTATGTAAGAGGGTGGATTTAAAGAAATTAAAAGAAAATACCGAGGCATTCAAGTTGGAATTAAAAAATCGCTTTTCTGCACTGGAAGGACTTATTGAAGAAGTTGACATCTCAGAAGCAAATGAAAACATTGTTAAGACAATAATTGAAACTGCTGGGGAAATTGGTGGTGTAACCTGTAAAAAGCACAATAGCAAATTATCTGAGAAGACGAAACAGCTCATGAAAAGGCGAAGAGATATGAAGGTGGACAATCGAAATACCAGTTCCAGGATTGAGTACATAGAACTTTGTAAAACTCTGCGCAAAAGCATGAAAGAAGACATAAGAAAATTCAACTGTGAGTTAGTAAGGAAGGCCATTGAAAGCAACAAGAGCCTTAGGGTTGTTAAAGGGAGTTTGTCTATTGGGAAGAAACACATCATTGCATTAAAAGGAGAGGATGGCACTGTAACAAGAAATAGGGAAGAAATACTTAGAAGAGTTGAAGAATTCTACAGAAAGCTGTATGAGGGAAACAGTGGATTAAACGAAGACTCTGAGATAGTCGAAGGAACAGCTCCTAAAATCTTAAAAGAAGAAGTAGCATTTGCAATAAAAAGTATGAAGAAAGGAAGATCCCCTGGCGATGATGGCATTACATTAGATATCTTAAAAGAAGCTGGAGAACATGTAGAAGACATACTTGCAAAATTCTTTACCAAATGCCTTAACAGCGGTAACATACCAAACCAATGGGATTCTGCAACAGTAATTCTTTTGCATAAAAAAGGTGATAAAGAGGATTTAAAAAATTACCGACCAATTAGCTTGTTACCTGCTATTTATAAAATCTTCACAAAAGTGCTAACACATCGCCTGCAGAAAAAATTAGATGCAGCTCAACCAGGATGACTGGATTTCGAAGTGGATTCAATTTTAGTGACCATATTCAAGTATTAAGAGAATTAATTGAAAGAACACATGAATATGAACTTCCATTGTGTGTTGCATTTATTGACTATGAGAAGGCCTTTGACTCTATTAAAACATCAGCAGTCATCAACTCTTTAAGATCAACAGACATCGAGGATGTGTACATTGACATGGTGAAACGTGTGTATAAAAATGCAAGTGCAAAATTTCGGTTACATAAAGATACCAAAACTATCAAACTTGGCAAAGGTGTGAGGCAGGGAGATACCATTTCTCCAAAACTTTTTACTTCAGCTTTACAGATGATTTTTCAGCAGATAAATTGGAATAACAAGGGAATAAAAATAAATGGTGAATATTTAAATCATTTGCGGTTTGCTGATGACATTGTTATTTTTTCAACGAACCCATCAGAACTCCAAGACATGGTACAGGAGCTCTCAACTAGAAGTAAAGAAGTTGGACTCAAGATGAACCTACAAAAAACTAAGATCATGTTCAATAATTTTGTAGAGGAAACAAAAATACAAGTTGACAACATTGAGCTAGAAATTGCTGATTCATATATTTACCTTGGCCAGCTGATTTCAATGGATGGCAACATTATGAAAGAACTCAACAGACGTATTAAACTTGGCTGGAGTGCATTTGGAAGAAACAGTTTTATCCTGAAGGGGAAATTGCCTTTGTGTCTAAAAAGAAAGGTCTTCAACCAGTGTGTATTGCCAGTCCTCTCTTATGGATCAGAGACATGGAGTCTAACAGTTGGAGCAATACGAAAGTTACAGACAACGCAAAGGAGCATGGAGAGGTGCATGCTTGGAATAACTAGGAGAGATCGAAAAAGAAACACTTGGGTGAGAGAGCAAACTAGAGTAGAGGACATCATTGTTAAAGTAAAAGGGCTGAAATGGCGATGGGCTGGGCATATTGCAAGAAGAACTGATCAACGATGGACAACAGAAATTCTGAACTGGATTCCAAGAGACCACCGAAGACCTAGAAAACGTCCTCAAACTAGATGGGTGGATGAAATAAGAAAACAGGTTGGGGTGACGTGGAAACGAATTGCTCAGGATAGACTTGTGTGGAAAGCATTTGGAGAGACCTTCATCCAGCAGTGGATAGATAATGATATGTATATATATATATATATATATATATATATATATATCATCATCATCATCATCATATTCAACCATTATCTATCCACTGCTGGATGAAGGTCTCTCCAAATGCTTTCCACACAAGTCTATCCTGAGCAATTCGCTTCCACGTCACCCCAACCTGTTTTCTTATTTCATCCACCCATCTAGTTTGAGGACGTTTTCTAGGTCTTCGGTGGTCTCTTGGAATCCAGTTCAGAATTTCTGTTGTCCATCGTTGATCAGTTCTTCTTACAATATGCCCAGCCCATCGCCATTTCAGTCCTTTTACTTTAACAACGATGTCCTCTACTCTAATGTTCCCTCTCACCCAAGTGTTCCTTTTCCTATCTCTCTTAGTTATTCCAAGCATGCACCTCTCCATGCTCCTTTGCGTTGTCTGTAACTTCCGTATTGCTGCAATTGTTAGACGCCATGTCCCTGATCTGTAAGAGAGGACTGGCATTACACACTGGTTGAAAACCTTTCTTCTTAGGCATAAAGGTAATTTTCCCTTCAGGATAAAACTGTTTCTTCTAAATGTACTCCTGCCAAGTTTAATACATCTGTTCAGTTCTTTTATAATGTTACCATCCATTGAAATCAGCCTACCAAGGTAAATATATGAATCAGCATTTTCTGGCTCCATGTTGTCAACTTGTACTTTTCTTTCCTCTACGAAATTATTGAACATGATTTTAGTTTTTTGTACGTTCATCTTGAATCCAACTTTTCAACTTCTAGTTGAGAGCTCCTGTACCATGTATTGGAGTTCTGATGGGTTCGTTGAGAAAATAGCAATGTCATCAGCAAACCGGGGGTGATTTAAAAAATATTCACCATTTACTTTTATTCCCTTGTTATCCCAATTTATCAGTTGAAAACTCATCTGTAAAGCTGAAGTAAAAAGTTTTTGAGAAATGGTATTTCCTTTCCTCACATCTTTATAAATTTTGCAACCACTGTTGTTGTTTTTACCACTGTTGCAGAATCTCATTGGTTTGGTGTGATATCTCTGTTAAGACATTTGGTAAAGAAATTTGCAAGTATATTTTCTACATGTTCTCTAACTTCTTTTAAGATATCTAATGTAATGCCATCATCGCCAGGGGCTCTTTTTCATACATTTTATTGCAAATGCTACTCCTCTTTTAAGATTTTAGGAGCTATTCCTTTGTACTATCTCAGAGTCTTCGTTTAATTCACTGTTTTTCATATAGTTTTCTGTAGAATTCTTCAACCTTCTAAGTATTTCTTCCATATTTCTTGTTACGGTGCCATCCTCTCCTTTTAATGCAATGATATGTTTCTTTCTTACAGACAAACTTAATTTAATAACCCTAAAGCTCTTGCTGTTTTCAATGGCCTTATTCACTATCCCACACTTAAATTTTCTTATATCTTCTTTCATGTTTTTGCGCAAAGTTCTACATACTGGATCTTGCAACCGGTATTTTGATTGTCCACTTTCATATCTCTTAACCTTCTCAGGAGCTCTTTCGTCTTCTCAGATAATTTGCTATTCTGCTTTTTACATGTTACGCCACCAATTTCCTCAACAGTTTCAATTATTGTCTGAACGAGGTTTTTATGTGCTTTCGAGATGTAAACTTTTACAATAAGTCCTTCCAGTGCAGAAAAGCGATTTTTTAATTCCAACCTGAATGCTTCGGTATTTTTTTAAATTCTTTAAATCCATCATCTTACATACTTGTTTCCTAATGAGTTTTGTCTTTCTAATGTGGTATTTAAGTGCACTTTACATCTCACCATTCGATGACCCCTTCCAGTATTAAATCTGTTCAGTACGCTGCAATCTTCAATAATTGATTTCTTGTTTGCCAGGATATAGTCAATTTTGCTGGTTCCTCTATTGGGGTGTTTACATGTCCATTTTCTTTGTAATTTCTTTTTAAAAAATGAATTCATGATGCTAAGATTTTTAGCTTCTGCACATTCGATGAGTTGATCGCCCAGCGGTCATTCCTTTCCCCATATCCGTATTTATTAACCAATGTCTCTCCTTGTACCTTTTGTCAAATTCCTGCATTAAAATACCCCATGATGAGCTTGAAGTATTGTTTCCCCTTGGTGTGTAATTGTTTGATTTCTTCATAGAATTCTTGAACCTCTTCGTCGGTATATTAAGGGGACATTGTATTAATATTAATTATGGGATGACTAAATTGTTGTGATGGCTTTATTTGTTGATTTTTGATTAGGGCTTTTATTAGTCAACAAATTTTTTGGTTTGAATAATTATTTAGAATAAAACTGTGTTTGTTATTGTAATCTGGTCGTCAAAATTGGCGAGATTGAGATGACACCAAACCTACTGCAATTTCTTTAAATACCGTTTCGATTCCTCTATAGTCAGGTTAGATTATTCTACGTTGAATCCAGTTCAATTTCTCAACGTTAAGTCCAGGTTCGATAACTCAAAGTTAAATACAAGTTCAATACATCTGAAACAATTAGCAGTTCAATTCCTCAATATTTACTTTTAGGTCCAATACCTCAAATCCGTTGTCATGGCACCAATGTTAAGGGGATATTGTATAAATATTAATTATGGGACGACTAAATTCTTGTGATGGCTTTTATTTGTTGATTTCTGATTAGGGTTTTTATTAACGAACAAATTGTTGATTGGAATAATTATTTAGAATAAAACTGCTGTTTGTTTTTGTAATCTAATCGCCAAAATTGGCAAGATTTAGATGACACCAAAACTACTACAATTTCCTTAAAATACTGATTCGATTCCTCTGTAGTTAGGTTAGATTCTTCAACGTTGAATCCAGGTTCAATTTCTCAACGTTAAGTCCAGGTTCGATTACTCAAAATTAAATACAGGTTCAATACCTCTGAAACAACTAGCAGTTCAACTACTCAGTATTTACTTTTAGGTCCAATTCCCCAAATCCGTAAGATTAATTCCTTGTACCTTCGAATTTAACTTCATTTGAAGATGAAAATGAAAATATTTGGACCGTTTCCCACAGTGATACTAGTAAAATAAAATTTACCAAAGTAGCCAATACTTTGGAACTACTAGAAAATGAACTCCCCGAATTAAAGAATTCAAAATTTATATTTGTAAGTTATCCAAAATTGTGTTGTGTGAATTAATTAGCTACGTAGAAAATCCAATCTAATATTTATATACCCGGACTCAATATAGCTGGAGATCGTAGTGGCATGACACAAGAAATGTATACGTTTAAACAAATTTATTAAAAGAAACATAGGAATAGGAATACAATTAAAATTATTAGGGCCCCAGTGCGGGCCTACAGGTAGACACTTTCAATTGAGACTGGAAAATACTTGACTATATGTTTTTATTTTTTAATCCATTTCATGCCAATTTAGGGCTTTTTATATAATAATTTTTGCAACAGGTCAGCCTGGAGTCCACAATATGATAATTTTTTGGTGAACATGGATAACGTAATTGCTGAATGTGGCCTTAGCAAAACTTTTGGGCCATGTATAATATAACTTACTAAAACATATTGGGTAATTAATATATTAGATTAACAATGGGTATAAAAAACTAAGAGGGTTCAGTTAATATAGGATTGGAGGGAAGAATAGTTAGATGAAAAGGGAAATGGTTACCATTTCTGAGGCTTGGGGACCCGCAGATGGCCGTATAGAAACGTGGTTACATCATGATAACGTAACTGGGTCTGATTTTTGAGCTGGAGACAAGCACTTGCTTCGAAAGGGGTTGCTGTACCCAGCTGCGAGTTGGCGCCCTTTATTTTTGGCGACCATCTTCTCCGGACCTCCTCTGGTTTACACTGAGGTCGAAAGATTTCTTCCGCAAGAAGGCGATGAGTGTCGAAATGAGGCAGACTTGACCAAGCGTGAGAACATCTACGTCAGAGGGATCTTCCTCTCGATGGGAACCAGTGATCATTTTGAAAAAGGGGAAAACTTCAACTTTGTAATGATTTTGATTGGTCCATTTTAGTGTGGGACTAGGACCCACTTCCATATAAGGCAATATTGCTGATTTTATGATCTTTCTGTGGTCGAAGGAAAAATGCAGATACGATGAGTCATAGTCAGCTGAATACGAAGTGCCTTCTTAGTTGGAAAAAGAAATGGCAACTTTAAAATGGCAAATGTAGAGGTTGAATTGTAGGAAATATAGAGAGAAATAGCATAAGAAATGTAGAATAGAAATTAGCTTGTATTTATTTTATATAAATCGAACACTACGCAGATTAAATCAAACAACAATGTCAATCAATCAACGTTTATTGGCGTAGTGATACCAACGCCGATGGTATGGCGTGATTAGATGGTGAAACGTTCGAAAGAAAATAAATATTTCTGCCTTCGGTGGGACCTGAACCCACGACCTTCCACTTGCCGGGCGGATGTTCTACCCACTGAGCTACGAAGGACAATATGTAACCTCTTTTATTATCTTTTTATTTTCTTTCGAACGTTTCACCATCTAATCACGCCATACCATCGGCGTTGGTATCACTACGCCAATAAACGTTGATTGATTGACATTGTTGTTTGATTTAATCTGCGTAGTGTTCGATTTATATAAAATAAATACATATGCTGCAACGTGCATTTCGATCAATTTAATACCAGTCTCTTTGCAATTTGGTTTAAATAGTAGTCTATGTACTACACCATTCTGCGAAATAACTGGCAACAATATATATACGTTCGTAAAGAGATTATATATTGTCCTTCGTAGCTCAGTGGGTAGAGCCTCCGCCCGGCAAGTGGAAGGTCGTGGGTTCAGGTCCCACCGAACGCAGAAATATTTATTTTCTTTCGAACGTTTCACCATCTAATCACGCCATAACATCGGCGCTGGTATCACTACGCCAATAAACGTTGATTGTTTGACATTGTTGTTTGAAGATGTATAAAGATTTCTTTTCTTTTTTTAAATTTTCATTATTACAATTGTATATATGGAATTTTACCAGTGTAACTAATTTTAAAACACAAAAATGCATTTAGAACATGGCGTGTTCATCAAGGTTCCCATGCACCTGGTTAACCTGGAATTATCTATTAATTTAAAACATCGCCCCAAAAAATCAGGGAAAAACGTGATTTTTTGGTCAAAGTTGGAAAAGCTAGAGAAAGCCTTAACTTCTATTTTGAATAGCAAAATCTCCCACGAACGTGATGACATCTCCCCTCAACCGAAGTTCGGTTGGAAGTTTTGTTTGTGATTGGTTAGGAGATTTTGCTTGAAAAGTCAGGGTGTGTGTGTTAGTGTGCATGTGAGAATTTTTGGAAAAGTTGGCCGAGCAAGCGGCACTGTATTTCCAGGGGTGGATGGTTCGAAAACCTATAAGAGGAAGTGGGTGAAAAGTCAGGGAATAGTTTTCACTAATGTGAGTGGGAACCCCGGTTCGTTGTCATCGTTAATGACCACTTGTTTCAAGAACTTGTTGAAAATAGCGGATGGTATATTGACGACCAATATTGACCACCTGACGACAATAGTCTGCCTTGTATTACAAGTACTACTTACCCTGACATTTCTCGTCGTTTTTTAATTGTATCTTCTGTGCAAAAAGAAGAGATAAGCAAATGATTTCTGGTGAGAGGAAACCTGTTCACTCCTTTAGAAGCAAAAATGCCGAAAGCGGAACCGTTCTGCCTCCTGATAGTCTAAGTTCAACGACAGAGGTCAAACACCCCTCTGGCCTTCTCTACTCACTCATCAGTTTCTTTTTGATCCTGGTCAGCTGACAGCTACATTCCTCTCCAGCAGAAGCGATGTCCACTTCCACCATTTGTGACATGACTGTCGCTTCGCATAGTTCATCCTCCTTCTCTCACGGTCTCTTTCTTTGTCTTGTTTTCTTCCCCACCATGACACGTGCGTCTGTATCGTTTTTACCGTTGTCAGTTTGTCAAGCTTTACTAAGTCCGCCATCAAGTTTTGGACAGTGGGAAAAGGTTTTTGCTACTTTTGATATAATTACCGTATTTGATACTTCCTTGGTTTCTCGAATCAGGACATTCGTTTCCAATTTGCCAGTTTTGCTGTGTTTACTATTGGTTTTCCCCACAAAGCTTTTGACACAGGGAAGCAAAATGCATGCTTTTTAAAATCTCTTTCCAAAGCTCATATATAAATAGCCTCATTTGTTTTATTTCCATATATTTACACCTAATACATCTGACAGTACCACCGGGCAGGTTACATTTCAGAAAACATACTCTTTGTAAACTCTGCTGTAATTAGATCCAAGGAGGCCATTATGGTTGTTCCATTTAAAATTAAATTTAGCACATTTGCTAGCTGATGTTCTGATTGTCATTTTTCAATTCGGGCACCCTTTTTGAGCTTCCGGTGGAAATTCATTGGTTGTTCTCCAGAGTTGATTGGCTTGTACAGCGTTAGATTATTGACGGTACTTTATGGGATGAACAATATTTTTTTAACATTCGTTTACATATTTCGCTTTCCCACTACGTGACAGTTCGTGACGACGTTTCTCATATTTAGAAATAAATCGTGCAAGTCGAGCGTTAATTAAATTTAACATTTCACTCCGATGCGTGCCTAATTTGAAATAAACATTTAAAGAAGTTGTGACTGATTAGTTACACATTCTTGAAATTGACCCTGATGACCTTGTGAGGAAATATGGATCCAGTAATGTCAACAAATAGCGGAGGCTTCCTACCTAGTCTTGTGAGATCTTTTATATTTATGTTATCTACCCCTGGGTCTTAAAGCCTTAAACGATAATAGATTACTGTGGAAGAGGGAGGTCCATGGTCCATTTTAGAAGGCCACCATGAACCACAAATGATGCAGCGAAGCTTAACGCAAAACATCCGTCGGGAGGGTAGATATTCGTGATATTACCTCTCGGACTGCACTGCCTCAGGTTTTTTAATTTAAAAGCAGCTAATCACCATCGAACCGTAGAAGTTTTCGAGACCTTCATAATGAGAACTTCTGGGGATACGGTGCCTCCCTTTAGCCAACCTTCTCATTTTTCCTCTGTGCACAATTTAAAAAAATCAATGAATATGCATTTTTGTTCTAATTGCACTTACAAAGAACCCTATGGAAGGCACTTTGCTTTCAAATTCATATAAATTGGTAGATAAAGGTATCTAAGTAAATAATCTGCAATCAGTTTTTCGGAAAAACTAAATCCCGATTTTTTATTAATTTTCAAAATTTTGACATTTGGCGCCAAATTTGGCTGGATTTGGAGCCATTGGCGAAATTGTCTTTCCGTATAATCATGTGTATTTCTCGTGTGTTTTTTGTAAAATCGTAAATCTTATTAAAAAGAACGTGGCTGATATTTTTTGCAACAAGAGTTTTTATTTATAACATTACCGACATTTATTGTTAAATATTGCAGATACATACGATAGAAGAAATGTATATGAAAAGATAATTATCTCTTAAAAAGTGTACGGATGGATAATTCATAGTCAAAGTTTGATCAGTAAGAAATATTTTTAAAAATTAACGTTATTTTTCTCTGATTTAGCTTAATCAAATTTTATGTAATGAAAATAAAAGAAGCTTGTCTTTGGTCTATACATGTAGAAAGTAAATAAAATACCAAAGAAACCTGAAATATGGTTTCAGATTAACACTACTGGTGCCAGAATTTCCCCAATGGGGGGACTCTCCATTTCTCGATGGGGAGGGGGGGGAGCAAATATAATGAATACTAACTACATAGGCGTAGAGTTATATATGCCAGGGGGGCCCGATACCCCCTCCCCCAATAATCTGAAATAAATTGCGATTTTACATATACTGTAATGTATAAACGTACATAAAATTGCTTGCCTTAGTCCCAATCATTTTGAGATGTTGGCAGTTGGTCATCTACGTTGATGACCAACTGCCAACGTACGGTCAGTCACGGCGGCTCTGGCGGCCGCCAAGGTGCAAATTTGGGTCGATGTTTGCGCCTAAAAGTTTCGCTTTGCTTCCTTTAAACTGATTTTAATTAATTTAAAGCTGTTTAAAACAATCTTACCTTCTTTTTTGGCTTAACCACAACCTTGGCGGCCGCCACGAGCTGTTGCTGCAGTCAGTATATAGTAGCAGGATCGAGAATCAGTTACCGCAATAATTGAATTTGTTTGTCACATACGCACTTTCAACAAACAATGAAAAATATTCTTAATATTTTGAAATCCGTGCTGGATTTAGCCATTTTAAAATATGAGGCGAGTCCTACTTCAGTTATGGCTGATGATTTAACAGAAAATAACAGAATTTCTCCACAAATCGAGAATTTGATTTTTAACGATGGTGTAGGAATTGAAACTTTAGATTTCGAAAACGATATCAATATTTACGTTGAAAGCGATAATAATGAGGGATTTGATGATGATGAAAATACATATTGTGCTTCGAACTCTGCAAATTCAGATAACACACTAAACGGAAATTCTTTGAGTGATTATGAAAACGCTGAAACACATCCAGTTTGCAAAGAATTTACTTTTGAAAGAATGAAAAAAAAAAAATAGTGTCTTTCTATGACTTCCTTAAAAAAGAACAAATTCAAACAAACAAAATTAAACTTTCCATATATCAAACATTCGATACATATCTGTAGGTTCAAAAAATACATCGCAAATAAAGGAACAAAAATACAAAAACTGGCAATTATTAAGAACCTTATTCATACAAGAAATATTTATTTGCCAGTAAACGACACGGATCTTAAGAGATGGGCTAGAAAAAAGCAGATGACGAAGATCGTAATAAAATTATTGCTTCCGAGTGGTTTTTACATAAATTCAAGCGAAAGTATAACATTTATGGGCTTAAAATCACAAAAGTGACAACAAAAGTTCACAATAAAAATACAGAAAAATTAGAAAATAGTGAAATTGCGTTAGTTTTCGAAGTAAGAGGGAAAATAGAGAAATATATATTGAGTGTAGATCAGATTTCGAACGCAGATCAGAGTGGTTACAATTATTTTTTTCAAAATCAAAGAACTTTCTCACAAAAAAGCGGAAAAACATTGTGTTTCACTTGTACAATCTCAATTTTATTGCACCCACTCATATATAGTAATGCCCATATTGAGTTTAGGCGGACAATTAAGAGGGAAAATGCTTGTATGTTTACGAGAAAAGTTAATTCTTTCTGTCCCATACTTGAAAAACAATCTTTAGACATCAAATTTATACGTTACGTGCTCGAAATCCAGTCAAATGAATAAACTAAAAATGAAGGAATTCATTGTCAACTTCCTCAATCCAATCCTCAAATCGCCATCATGCATTTTATTGGATTCATGGAGTGGACATAATAATCCAAACACGTACGAGAATCATTAACTATTCCGCCTAATACTACTAGTATTATTCACCCGTTGAATTTGTACCTTTTCCGCCAACAAAAAGGATTTATAAAAAAAAGTGCAAATAATATTTGAATACAAGAATTAAATATCGACGCAACCAATAGAAATGAAATTCTTAAAATGTATTCCCTCGTATACAATGAACTGCAGTCAGATAAATTTCGTACTATACTACAGTATCCATTGTTAAAATGCTATGCTAATTCAAATTATAAAGGGCATGCATTTCAAAACGGTGAGGAAATTAATTTTCAATTAGATTCCATGACTTGTGTGATTGAGGTATGCATTAACTATCCTTTTCTAATGTGCTCTTACTGCAATGAAACTTCTTTTTTTTTTTTTCACTTTTATGTTGATTGTTTGTTTGTTTGGCTTTTTTATGGCGCAAGAGCATCTGGGCTATACTGCGCCAAACATGGTATTTTTGTTGATTATCATTTTCATGAAAATGATGAGTCTTAACTTCCTTTATTTTTTTATAAAAAAGACAATAATCTGTCAATTGATTTTTTATCAATTGACCTTCAAGAGTGCCGCCAATGGGGGGCACGTGTCCCCCCCTTCAGAGCTTGATTAATTTGCAATATTATTTTGGTTTGGTAGACATTATATTCGCCCCCTCCCCGTCGAGAAAGTGGTGTCCCAATGTCGGGGAGAATCTGACGCCAATAATGTTGACCTGGAACCTACTTCAGGTTTCTTTGGTATTTTAATTACTTTCTACATGTATAGGTCAAATGCAAGCTTTTTTTGTCTTCATTACAAAAAATCTGATTAAGCTAAATCGGAGTAAAATAACGTTACTTTTCTTAAAATATTTCTTACTAATCAAACATTGATTGTGAATTGTATTCCATCCGTACACTTTTCAAAAGATAATTTTTTCATATACATTTCTTCTATCATATGTATCTGCAACATTTAATAATAAATGTCAGTAATGTTATAAAGAAAAACTCTTGTTGCAAAAAATGTGAGTCACGTTCTTTATAATAAGGTTTTCGATTTTACAAAAAAACACAAGAGAAAAATGCATATGATTATACAGAAAGACAGTTTCGCCAATGACCCAAATCGAGCCAAATATAAAAATTTTGAAAATTAATAAAAAAAATCAGGATTTAATTTTTCCGAAAAACTGGTTGCAGGTTATTTACTTAGGTACTTTTACCTATCAATTGCAGTGGTGTCTTCAAACGTGTTCCAGAAGGTAAAAGTAGACCAAAACAGTTGGAGTGAAAATTCTGACTGCAGATATTTTTAATTATGTCAAGAAATCTAATCTTACCAATGGAGATAAGATAATGGTGCTAAAAAATCTTTTGGAGCCATACGCAAATTAAAATTTTCCCACTATTGTCAGTGCTGTATTAAATGAAGGAAAACCTCACCACAGTCGGAAGTTCTGTTCATCTTGGCTGAGTAAGCATAACTGGCTAGTTTACTCAAAGGTAGAAGAGAGTGCTTACTTCAAATTTTGTTATCTCTTTTTACCCCCAAAAGCCAGTTTACTATCAACACGGGCCACAGGTCAACTTTTCTTATCATATAAATCCAGTTCATAAAGCCGATAAGTTTTTAAGGATAGTGAAAATGAAAAAAGGCTCCTGTGGATTATGTAGTGGACAGAGACAAACGAATAGCAAGTTTTGCAGATAAGGCTATTCGTGAACCTGTTATCGGAACAGTAATTTTTTGTGGAAGACAAGGGCTGGCCATCGTAAAATTGTATAAGCATAATCTACTACTACCTCTAATTATTTAAGTGTCTTGCACTATAGAATTATTTGTAATTTAATGGTGATAAATGTACACAAAAGTATAACCGTAATTGCTATGGCTTCTAACCATTTTCTCCTACCACAAATTCCTTCACTATTGGGGGCCCCCCCTCCCCCAGTTGGAAAAATTCTGGGTGGGCAACTGATCAATTGATATGAATTTGAAATCAAAGTGCAAGCAACACTTCCCTAGTGTTCTTTGTTAGTCATTTGTGAGTTCTATGAATGCGTTTCGAGCTTTCTCTTGACTGACCTTCGTGCGGTTTTCCTTCGATCACAAATTGGACTTCACATAGTTTTCCTCATTCTGCGGTTATCGAAGTCCGTTGAAGTAAACTTCACGAGCAGAAGAAGTGTCTTCCGGTCATTGCCACCACGTTTCTCAGGTCCAAAGAACACCTTGTGCCCTTTTCGCTTGTTCAAGAGTCTTTTGAATGGAAAGGAGCTGCTTCAATTCGTGCATACACGGGCTTTGTTGATCTTTAGTGTTAGTCCGGTTTAAAATCCACAAAGGGATTTTCACTGAGTGATCTTTTTTTTTTTTCTCTCTCTCTCTTAACTTCAACTCTGCTCGGGAGACACATTGTTGCCGATGATCCTTTGTCAAAACACGATCCTGGTAATGATGAAGAGTTCGTGGAACAACCGTTGTTTCTGAAATAATGTTTGTTGTCTTCCCAGATCGTGCTCTCATGCTTTAGAAATACTGTAACAGCTCTATCTTTCTTCGCCGAGGGATGAACATCGTGAATACTGTGATGATCTTACTTTCACCGAGGAAAGACTATCATGAGTAGTACTGTGATACTCTTCCTTTTGTATGGCAAGGAAGAACGTTGCTTTTTTTAAGTGTTAGTTAGTTTTCTTAACTACATCTCGTATCACATTACGATAAAGGTTAAACCCTGACTCTCACCAATAAAGTTTGAATGCAGTTCAATATATTGAACTGCTTTCGACCATTGAACCATAACCGTACGCAGAAATTTCATAAGGGGTACTACAAGCTTATAATGAGGGGTGGCTACAGAGCTACAACTTCATATATGTATATGCAGCTTCATATGTGTATATGCAAAATTGTATGGCAATGGGGTTATGACCACATCAACTCCGCCCCCGCGAACATCCCGCCATTCGGTGATCTTGCACCTTATAAACATCTGAGAGCAACGATGGATTTAAGAAATTAATGCATACCATAAATTAATTAATTAAATTAATGCTACTAGGCACAGTTTATATTATCGCCCCATCTTCCCTTACAAAGAAAGGGATACGTAAAAAAAGCAACGCATATATCTCACTTTGAACATTTGTAGGTGATTTTTCACATGGTTTTTGCAATTAACATTTTAACTAATAATTTTATATAGTAACTGATGTAATGTTTCTGAAAGTGTGTTCCCTGGGCTTCCACTACGCCCTGCAAAAGGTACTGTAAGCAATTTGTCGAACATATCCAACATTAAAAAAAAAAAAGAAGTAAATTTTCTGTATTTTTCCTTATTATAACCCCCAACATAAGTTAACTAACCATAAGCAATACCACTTATCAATAGAAAAGTATTACCTACTTTTTAATACTGATTTATAGCCTATTTTTATGTATATGTCCAAGTAGTGGTGAATAGTAGCTCTATAGGTTTTCCTTGAATACTATAGTGGGGTTTCGCGGCTAGGCACTAAAAGGGTTCCGCGGCTGTGCATATGGCATGAAAAAGGTTCCGCAGCTAGGCATGTGGCACGAAAAGGGCTCCGTAGCTAGGCATACGGCATGAAAAGGGTTCCGCGGCTAGGCATATGGCAAGAAAAGGTTTGTGGCTAAACGTGTGGGGAGAAAAGGGTTCCGCAAATTAAAGAGTTTGAGAAACACCGAACTAATACATAACTTGTTTGCTCTCCAGCTGCCGCTCCACAAGTTTCACAGACAGACTTATTAAATGCACCAGGCAAAGAGCTTTTGAAACTTGATAGCATTCAAGTTTACGTTATTCTGATTATGCACACTTTATGAGACGTTGAACTTAAACATAGACATTGAACTTGTATTTATTCCATATTTGTACTGCTGAACATCTTTACCAACTCGATTATAAATTACTCTCAAAGAAAAGAATCATTTCTCGGCTCCTGCTGGGGACAAACCCGCAATCTTTCGATGACCAGGCAAGTGCTCTCTCCCATTGAGCTGTAGCCCTGGCTCAAACTCTTCTCTGTAAGCAAATATAAAGCTTCACTATCGGCAAGTTCGCAATTAATAGGGCAGTGCTTGGACTGCTTTTACAACGCTGAAAATCCCAGTTTAAATTCAATTGATAGAGAACTCTATTTTTCTACTGATTCGAAATCCGAGAACGTGGAGTACGGATTCCTCGAAAAACTGCAAAACCTGGCGCACCATATTCTTAGCTATCCTTACGCCATAAAAATGTAAACAAACCGTTATACAGTTGAACATAAAAGCGTACTTTCTGGTTACCATCACCATATTCCTCATATCTTTTTTTTTTTTTTTAAATCCATTGTACCAGTTGCGAACATTGCCCTTTCAGATAGTAAAGGTATCAAGGTAAAGCTATTCTTTTCCCTTTACTCTCTGGTTTTCTTCATTATCTGCTCCAGTAAAGGTTGGACAAAGGGGCTGACAAGATAATGAATGCTCTATTATCGCAGTCCGTGTAAGACAACAACCAAAAAAAAGAAAAGAAAAAAACCAGAAGTATTTCGTTGAAGAGAGAGAAAAAATCGTTTTCACTCAATTTTTTTTTTCTGACAGAAAAGCCGTGTTACAGAATATTTCCTTTTAGCTTCCGCTTTATCGTATTATACTTATCTTCGTACAGCCATGCATATCCGAGACCGTTATGAAGGGTAGCCCCTTATTTTTTGTCGATTGAGTTCGATGATTTGAATCGGACTTGAGTAGGAGACAGAAATGAAGAAAATCAATCGATTTCTGTTCATTTTCAGCAAATTCTTGTATGTACAATACAGTCGCATCTCTTTCTCTCTCTCTCACTATATATATATATATAGTGTGTCTCTGAATTCATGGCCGTTTAGGTGTTGTAGGGGACATCAGATAAACCATATTGGCCGAAATCTCCATGCACGCAGAGGACCTGATTTGACCTCAGAGTGACACTATTGTTTACATCCACATCGTTACTACGTAGGCAATTACACGCACAAAAAAAATTTTTTTTGACACATGATTTAAGCGATTGCCCTAATAATGCAGCAGAAACAAAATATTCGAAAACTGCCTTCTACTTTGGTACTGAGTAGTGTTGCAATTTAGTCATCAAAGATGTGGAAAACGATTGTTTTACCATACTGGAGGCAATTGGGAATTGTCGAGCAAGCGTAATAGGTGAAGGCCATCAAAAGAAACAACTTTGGTCCAGTGAACCAATGTCCGAAAATGAGCCTTTCTGGAACTACAGGGATGTTATTATTTGCATCCACATTAGTTAATCATGTAACAAAATTTGGAAAATTTGCCGTTCCAGCCTAAAACCATATTGGAAAAGGTTTCACTACTTACTATAGTCCAAAATAACTTCCCATGGCCAAATTTATGCAGTTGGGGAATTTATAGCCCAAACGTGAGAGAGTGCTAGAAGGGCTTAAAATGGAAATTTTCACGAACCGAAACACCGTCCCGGTTTGCTCCATTACATTTCGAGCCCTGGATGGTAGTACATACAGCATCCAACACTGCCACATATCCGTAAAGAAATTACGCGCTTAGAAACGCAGTGAGGAGTCGTAAATGAAGGACAGACGTAACGGTTTCCAGAATGACGTTTATTGCGCATAATTACAAGAAATGCTCAAACGTGCGTCCACCAACATTGACACACGCGGCACAACGGTGGAGTAACGATTGTTGTAATTTCTTGTAAACACCGGGCTGATCGCGCACATCGCCGGCTGCGGAGGCCAGTCGGGTTACCAGATCCTTCGTGGACAGTACAGGCGTCTCGTATACGATACTTTTCAAATATCCCACAGAAAGAAATCGAGACAAGAAAGATCAGGCGATCTTGGAGGCCACAGGGTAGGGCCCCCGCGCCCAATCCACCGGTTCCCAAATGTGGCATTCAGATGCTGACGCACGTCTCTGCTAAAATGGGCAGGTGCTTGCTTCATCATGCTGGAACCACATACAGGCACGGATGGCAAGAGGAACCTCCTACAGCAATTCGTGTAAAACCTGTTGCAGAAAAATACGATAGGTTCGCCCATCGAATCGGTCCGGCAGTAGGTAAGGCCCAATTAAGTAGTCATGCACGATCCCCGCCCACATACTGATGCTGAATCGTTGCTGGTTTGACTTTGAACGTGTACCATGTGTATTCTGGAGCACCTACAAATGCACATTATGCACATTCACTATACCTTCACGTGAGAATGTTGATTCATCCATAAAGAGCACTTGAGCGTGGGATAATCAACATCTACGGCACTTTGCTGCAGGAATCACTGCGCAAAATCTAAGCGCAAGGGATAATTAACAACTGTTAATACCTGTACTGACTTCAAATGATGAGCGTGTAATTTTTCTTCACACAGTTCTCTCTAGACACTATCCCGCTATATATCCAGGCTCTGAGCGACCGATCGCATTCTTGTGTCTAGGTTCTCTGTCACTATACGCAAGATGTTATCACTTATAGCTGGCGTTCTGACCAACCTTGATCGTCCGGCATCCCGTCGGTTGACGTGGAAGGTTCCTTCTCGCGTAGCTGACGGTGCAGTGTCACAAACATTTTATGATCGAGCACACGAGGCATAGGATATCACTCACGGTACAACCTTTGCGCCTGTTTACCATTGCATTCAGCTATGCCGTACATCAGGTGCATATCAGCCTTTTCTGCGTTCGGAAACTGTTCCTTCTCGTGCGCGATCGACACTGTAAATACGGCGATGTGGTCGAATCACCGCTTTTAACCCATGCCGCCACGTCTGCGCCCCCTATCGACACGGCTGCGTTTCTGAGCGTGTAATTTCCTTACGTATACATCGTAGTATTGTTGGATGCTGTATGTACTACCATCCAGGGCTCGAAATGTACTGAAGCAAACCGGATGATGTTTCGGTTCATGGAAATTTTCATTTTAAGCCTTGTTAGCACCTTCTCATATTTGGGTCATAAATTCTCGAATTGCATTAATTTGGCCATGGGAAATTGTTTAGGACCATAATAAGTAATGTAATCTTTTTCAATATGATTCAAGGCCGGAATGGCAAATTTTTCAAATTTTGTTACATGATTAACTAATGTGGATGCAAATAATAGCATCCCTACAGTTCCAGAACGGCTCATTTTTGGACATAGGTTCACTAGACCGAAGTTGTTTCTTTTGATCTCCTTCACCTATTACACATGCTTAACGATTCCCAACTGCCTCCAGTATGGTAAAAGAATCATTTTCCATACCTTTGATGACTAAATGGCAACACTACTCAGGGCCAGGGAAGGGAATTTCTGATTTTTTTTTCTCTGCTGCATTACTAGGTCAATCACTTAAATTATGTATAAAACAAATTTTTGTTCATGTAATTCATACGTAGCGACGATGTGGATGTAGATATTAGTTTCACTCTGCAGCCAAATCGGATCCTTTGCAGACAGACGTGAGGATTTCGGCCAATTTGGTTTATTTGATATCCCCTACAATCCCTTAACGTTTTGGCCATGAATTCAGGGACACCCTGCATAAGGAAGAGAATTTTCAGAGCAAGTATTATATTATGAACTATTGTAAGTAAGAAAGTATAAATATATTGCTGAAAAAATTGGTGATATTATTAAAAAGCATTTGTGAGTGAATTATGCAAGAAGGGCAATGGGAAAGGTGGCCGCCGAATGGGGCAGCGCTGTATTCCCAGACAGGCTTTTGTCACATAAAATGACGACCAGTGGACCGAGAAGGGCCACTGGGGGGGAGGGGGCATTGCAGGGGATTGTCGATCGAAACAGGCGTACAGAGACGCACAGCTCACATGATTGTCGTCATGGAGACCACCGGACGCCGTTGAATGGGTAAGGTGCCGCGAGCGGCAGCGAACAGGCGTAAAACATTCCCCGCAACCAGGGCGCGCGAGACCAGCATAGTCCGGACAGGCATTACATACCAAATTATCATCCACTGTTTGCGAAAGCTGGCCCCCAAGCGATCGCAGCGGACGAAGACAATGACGAACGCCCGTCATGGACAGAAGGCCAAGCACGGCCCTAGCGACGAAGTCCGAATTACGAGGGAGGGCGGAGTCCGGTCCCAGAATAGCAGAAGCAGGCATCCATCCACCGCCGCCCGGCGGCCAAAGTGAATATCCCAATCACTCCGTCTTAAGCGAGCCGGAACCAACACCCGCCAGCCCGGACAGCAGAGAACAGACATCCGCACGCCACCAGAGCTGAGACCGAACTCCTAAAAAGCAGTTTATAAAGGTATTATTTACTGATATACCAATAAAGATAAAACTGAGTGTCGTCAAATAAACAAATCCACACATAATTACCTTAAAATAACTCAAAATGACAATTTATAACATATTGACATATAATGACATACATATTTTACATAAAATTTTACATACATCGCATAAACACACACACACACATGTATGCACGCAACCACCACACAAATACGTAACATACACTCACGTATGTACGACGGCATGCATGCATGCACGAACTTACGTACAAGCCCAGCGCGACCATAAGACCAACTAGGCGTATAAAATCCGTGTTCGCACTTTTAAACGTTAATATATTTTTAAATAAAAGTCGTAAAATTAAAATAAGGATAACATCGGATTATATATATAGGCTTCTTAAATATTACGTTTTTATTTAATGTAAAGTTACAGGTTAAAATTATTCTATGTACTTTTATCTTTGTTGTTCCTTCTAAGATACTTCCATATTGAACTATTACACTTTTCAATATTTCATTTGAAATTTCTTATATAGCTTGATTAATCTCTGCTTCGGCTCATTTAAAGAATTTGGCTTCTGTTTGATAGCTCAAATTTAGAATACTCTCTCACAGCGTTAAATATGAATAGTGCAATTTTGAACTATTTAAAATACGGGAAATTTGAATGATAAAAATATAAAACGTTCAAATGGCGTTCTATGTAATTCTATATTTAATGTAGCTTAATATCCGTGTAATACTCCGTGGTGGACCTGCAATGTTGTACAAGGCTGAGACCTGAACAATTAAAAATACTAGGGCACACGAAAGAAAAATGGAGGTGGCTGAGATAAGAATGCTAAGGTGGATGAAAGGTGTGATAAGGTGGAACAAGATAGGAAATAATCTAATCAGAGGCATGGCCAAAGTGGGACCCATGGGAAGAAAAATACAAGAATATGGGTTGAGATGGCTTGGACATATTTGAGCGGAGAAATAAGGAGTATGTAGAAGGATGGTCGATAAGGACAATGAGGGAAGGAGAAGACCACGGGTGAGATGAAAAGATAATGTGGCGGAAGATCTGGAAGAGTGTGGATGGAGTAGAAAAGAATTGCGGAAAAGAAGACCAAAGGAGCTTAACGCCGACCCCATATGAAAATGGGAAAATGGCGAAGAGAAAGATGAAAAAGAATCCCTTCAAACCGTTATGTAAAATTTTATTCAATTTTATCAGCCAAGATTTATGTTTTAATTGCTTTTATGCCCTTTACTGTTTATTTGGACAGTTGAATCCGTTTATAGCGAAGCTAAAAGGAACCGGGAAAGTGTTCGATCTATCTATACCTTCGAGTATGGATATACTGAGTCAGTTCCATGAGTGGTTCAGTTCCCTGAGTCAGTTCCATGAGTGGTTCAGTTCCCTGAGTCAGTTCCATACTCGAAGATCCATGAACATTTCGAAGTTAAAGGGTATGGAAAAAACCTCTACACATCTGAGCTCGCTATAGACGGGTCCGGCTGAACATTTTTAAATATGAACAGGATGTTTCTGTTATATGAAGAGTTCGTTTTTATGCTTAATATCTTAATCGCTGTCGCTTAAAATTCCATAGTTTTCGTATCACCACTTTGCAGTTTCATGATGCTCGCTACTACGTTCTCTGTGCGACATCGTTCATCTGTATTGCATTCATTGTAGAGTAGATGTGTCCTCCTACATTCTTGCAAGTGAATATCTTCTACTCAACGTCACATTTCATTCTGTTATTCTGCCCACTACGTGGTTGTTGGCTATTTTTTATAGTCCTTAAATCACAGGTTGGCGAAAGGGAACTTTCCCAGGGAAATCCGCGACCACATTCGCCTTTTTTTTCACCTTTAAATAAAACGTTATTTCTGTCTCCAGTTACGCATACTTACTTGCGAAAATTGCGTTTATCACTCCGCCAGTACCATTTACCTTATGAGAGAAAGCAATGGTACTTTTCGTTGTATCTCGCAACTAAGCTTTTGAGTCTGATTTGCACTCGTTATTATGCAGGTGTGCATTCAGTCAGTTAAATAACCGCTATTACGTTTCTAGCTGCAGGCTTCAGCTTAAGCCAAGCGCGTTATTCTTTCACACTCCATGTGGGAAATTTTCTTCGTTTGTAAAAGAACTCAACTTGAAGCATCCACTTCTTTCGCAGAGTAGCCTCTTTTTATTAGTAGGTGTAACGTACAGTATACTTAAACGCTATTCTTGGTTTCAATCCAAGATTGGGCAGCTAATGGTGATATGTACTTCTTTCCGTTATGGCCATTAAAATGTGACATAATGTGCATGCAGTCTTTTTCAGAAAGGGACAAGTTCTGTACATCGGACCTTCCTCTTACGCCCCACCCTTCCCGGTGATCATGCTGCTTCCACTGGATAAAATGACGCAATCAACAAGAAACACGGAAGTTGTATTATTATTTAAAAGAAGGGAAATATCACAAAGATCCAGATTCTTATAAAACTGTGTTGCTAAAAAAGGAAACATAGTTAACTGAATGTGTTCAAGTTTGAAATAATTTTTTATGTAAAAATATCCAATTCAAATTTGCTTTCGAAAACAAACGCCACTTGGGACAAACAACTCTCGAGAGGTGTTTTTTCTGAAGCGACCTACCTACAGTAAACAAGGCCGTGTAAACGCCACTCGCTAACAATCGCATTATGAGCTTGTAAATAACTGCCCAGCATGTGAAATCGTAAACAAACAGTACCAAAAAGTGATTTGCTGCACTCCAAAGAGAAGTTATAACAAAAATGGACTTAATTATTGATCTTTAAGATGTAAGCAAGTTATAAAATTTCTCTAACGATTTCATATTTATACACTTGGCATATAATTATGCAAATTAATCAGAAGTATTATCAGCGCCTATCGTTTTTGTTGCATTATATGTTCATTCCGAAACTTAGAAATGGCCGAAACTCAGCGTCAGAATGTAGTCCAAAAAACTATTTCTAGCCGTAAACAAGATCTGATGAAAAGCTATTCTTAAAAGGTTTAAAACTTACTTCGAAATTAACCAGATTATCACTAATGAGCAATTTGCATTCTGCTACTTGTCTGTTCTGAAATTGTAGAACTTATTTCAGTGGCATTCTCAGGGTCCAAGTTCGTCCGGTGTATTCTTGGATATATAGAAAGCATTTGACAATGTTTGACCCCCCCTCCCCCACTTCCCAGAATTATAAGTACTTTATTATTGTACGTATCTGTTTGATAGGGATGTGTACATACTGTGCCTATTCTCTTTACACACTTAAAATCTTTCGCAATATTCTACTGCTACTTTACCGTCGGATCCCACGAAAAATAAAGGAGGAGGAAGATATTCCCAGAAAGAAAACGACAACAACACGGTAAATAGTGTGGCTAACTACAATAATAATAATAGTTTTTGACGTATTTTAGCGTGTTTTTTGGCGAAGAATTACCCATTGTTTTTAATTATCGTTCTTCCGTAGTAAAACGTTGGACAACTTTGACACATTTTCCCTTTTTTCTTTCCATCGAGATAACTTTTCTTTTCCACTAGTTACATATGTCTACTTTGCTTCCTTGTTGCCTATAATCTCGTTACTTTCATCTGTTTAAAACAGGTCCTTTATTATTTCTTAATTGGTTGGAATTTGACACTAAAATTTTGCATTTTCCCCTTTTTAATTCAAGATTATTGACGTGCACATTCTGAGTTGGCATATATTGGCAACTTAATTATTTGATTCCTCATCTTTTTTTCTTTTTTTACGACGCTTTATCTTGCTGCTGGCCTGTCAATGTTTAGACTTCCTACCTCATGGCTTTTGTACTTTTTCATACGTTCTGTTACTTGGACTTCAAGCATGTTTAAATAGAGCATACACACCTTTAAAAGAGGAAGACGTTAATTTATTATAATTACAATATTTCTATTAATTAAAACAAGCAGGAATAACGGTAATACAAAACTTGTATATTTTTTTTAAAGGAATTAAAGGCGCTATTTTTCTTTAATAGTTAGTAGATGAGAGTTTAGTACTTATTTTGGATCTCTGTGGAAAACCGCAACCCCATCTCATCATCATTCGAAATATTGTTAAATATAAATTACAGGGATATTTTATTCTCGAGATAAAATTCAAGAATTTGTTTGATGAAACAAATATCAATGAAATTTGGTGAATGATTAATGAAAAAAAAGAGCCTCAGCCCGGCAAGTGGAAGATCGTGGGTTCAGGTCCCACCGAACGCAGAAATATTTTTTCTTTTTAGAACATTTCATCATCTAATCATGCCATAATATCGGCGTGGGTATCACTACGCCAATAAACGTTGATTGATTTACATCATTGTTTAATTTAATCAATGAAATTATTTGTCTTCACTGTTGGCAACACTGCTTTGTTTACTTCTATATATCCACATCTTTCCCCCCAAAAAAAGATCCGGTTCCCTTTTTTATTAAGGTCTTGCAGCCAAGGCGTGCAGGGACAGATTTAGAGGTAATTCAAGTGGGAAGGGGACGATTAATTAATTGATTTTTGAAATATACTGTGTACTGATTCAGGCAGCGCACATCGAATGTGATCGAAACGGCACGAGTCGCGAAGCGACGAGCGGAGGAAGTCTGGGGGGTCTCCTCCCCAGTTCGGTCTCTGTGATTCAGGTAAGTACTGATTTATTTAAAACAAATGCTAATTCATAATCAAAATACTATATTAGCGGGGATACAAATATGGAAGTCTACTGATGCTCGATATATGATAGCTATTTTCTCCTATTAGCCTAGTAAATGGAAACACTGATAGGAATTTTTGCTTCCACGCACATGCGCAGAAGGATTGATCTGTTGTTCAGCACGGGCGCGTGCGGTCTGCCGCTACGGTCTAGTGTGGTAAGCTGTCGGTTCCACCTCTAGTGACCAGCCTTGCAGGTTTGGGTTTGAATCCTATGTTCGTTAACTGTTTCATTTCCGTCTGACTTTTCTCGCAAAGATTATATGCAGGATTCCCGGACCTGGAATGGTCAGGCAATTTGAAATCGCCCTAAAAGTCAAGAAAAGCTAGATTTTTTGGTCAAACCTGGAAAGTCAGAGGGAATTTTCTTAACCTTTTTTTGGTTATTAACCTTTATTTGGTATTGTTCTGAATAGCTAAATTGCACGCGAAGGTGAAGCTGTTTATCCCAAAACCGAAGTTTAATTCAAAGTTTTGTTAGCGATTAGTCAAGGTTTAAAAAAAAAAAATTAAAGTCAGGAAATTCTTTTTCTCCAAGGTGGAACCCTGTATATATTCCACGGAATGGGACCTCTTTGACTCCATTACCTAAGGTGCTTTAAAATTGTGGGCCTGAAAATAGTGAATAGCGATTGGAGTTATTCAATGCCGTAATCGCATTTCGTTGGTCTTAAGGCTTACTATTATCTCTTCTTTGGAAATTCGGTGAGGTCAACTTTTGACCTCATCCGTACTTTGACCTAGCGTGACCTCCGACAAAAACGACTTCTTTCAAAACTAAGAAATGTTGATAACTGCGAAATTGCAATGCTTCCACTGGATTTCCACCAATCTGCTCACGCATGGTAAAAGACCGGGCCAACACCAGAATGCGAGAAAAGTGATTGCGAAAGTGGAGTCAATTGAAATAACCATTAAAAAAAAAAACTCAGAAGCAACAACGTTGTTTAAAATGTGTAATTTTATTGTGCTAGCTTCACCGAGCATACTTACCTTGACCTAGCCCTTTGGCATCGTTCGGTGCCAAGGTAAATCTGGGTCGACTGCATGTTAAATAGGACGGGAAGAGTTGCTTTGGGAAAGCCATTAAGAAAGTGCCATAAGAAGCTTACGGTTCGTTTTAAGATGTTCGTAGCTTCCATACATTTTTAGAAGCGCGTAAGTCGTCGTCCTCACAGCGAAACTCTTCACTATATCATCATATAATCTAATTCAGTGTTTTTTCACGGGTCCCGTATGGCTCTCTTGGGGGCCGTTCTGCATTTGTGGGAGCCACAGGAAAAATTCATGAAATCGTTTGATAAAAGAAATAATGTTTGATAAAAGTTTGGGAGTGATACGTGAAAACTGTTAGATACTCCACGAAAAGTCCAGTTCTAAAATGAAGTTACTGGTGTGACAAATAAATAACAATACTTTTCGTTTTACGTTTCTGTTTTATATTAAATTGAATAGTATATTGAAACGAAATTTGGAATGTTAATGTGTTTTGACCTTCTCCACTACGATGTTGTGCCCTACTTTTTAAGGCTCTGTATGCATATATGTATACAGGGGCAGTAGCACCTAGGGGTAACTTTCGATCTAATCTATGGAAACCGAAATTTTTTCGGAAGTTGCCCCTATCCGATACTTCCCCTGTATGCAGGAGAAGTAGCACATAGGTGCGATACTTTACCTGTATACAAGGGCAGTAGTACGTAGGGGTAGCTTTTGATTTAATCTATAAAAACTGAAGTTTTTCGGAAGTTGCCGCTATGCGATACTTCCCCTGTTTACGGAGCTGTATGCAGGAGCAGCAGTACATAGGGGCGAGATTTCACCTGTGTGCATTGCTGTACGTAGGGGCAGTAACACGTAGGGACGACTTTTG
The DNA here is from genome assembly GCA_006491805.2 of Dysdera silvatica. NCBI lineage: Eukaryota > Metazoa > Arthropoda > Arachnida > Araneae > Dysderidae > Dysdera > Dysdera silvatica. The sequence goes on along the minus strand of QLNU02015359.1, from coordinate 45,505,557 downwards.
TTATATATTAACCTGTTAACCGGGGAATAAAATTTTGTGAAACTCGTTTCACACTGGGGACTTTTTTTCACAGTGATAAGTAATGTCATCACACCATCACGCTAGGATTAAATATATAAGAACTACATAAAACGTAATGCGTTCAACATAATACGGTTAATTTCAATGACGAAAAATGTCGTCATTCGCATTTTGGTAGTCTTCCTGGTATGACGAAAAATGTCATACCCAGTTAACAGGCTAAGGGAAAGTAGGAGAATCCCGTTGGTGGACGAAAAACGTGCGATGTGATCATATGCAAACAAATTCCCGGTAGTTAACTCCAAAATGGGGGCTTATTATCTGAACTAGTCCTCCAGATATAAATTTATACTCTCAGGAATTTTATTTTGGATCATCACCCTGTCCTTTTTTATAATATTTTACACTCTCATTATCTTTTTTTTTATGTTCTGAGCAAATGCATATTATAAATAAAAAGTGCGTTTAATGCATTACGTTTATGGAAATATTACATTCATTATGATTGGACAATGTTCGAGGCCACGGAGATGAATGAAGCCTAGAAAAGAAGGAGGCCGAGTGAAAAAGGTTCAACACCATTGATTGGATTGTATAGAACAAGAATAGAAAGTGACATCTTGCTCCATAACCATCGTCTATTGTTTTAGTAGTTTCTTCGTGTGTATTTCATACACATGTGTTTTGGAGAAAGTCATCTCCACGTTAATGTAACCCATCCACTGCATTGTATATTTGCTTTGGTCAGCTTGCAAGAACGTAAATAAATAGCCGAGGCTTGTATTCTCTGTGGCATAATAATAAATGCCATGATTTAACTTCTTGTTACTGGCAATAGCTCCGTCTTGCACTCCTCGCCAAATTCCAATGATTATTTGCCGTTTACTTTGGCGCGATGTGACTTTCTTTGTACGTGTACCATCATGATTCAACTGACTTGCTATTACGTGAAAATATCACAATTCAGCATTCTTAGAGTTATCCCAAAAATGCGTAATTTATATAGAAATTAAATTCCATACGTTACACACTCACAGTGAAAATATGTTCGAAGATGGAGAGTATATGTACACAGGTTTGTGTACAGGCTTTTGAAAAGGGGATTGTACGATAGAAAAGAAATTTTCAAATGTCTGTTGCCGATCTCCTTGTACACGCTCCTATATGCATGTATTCTGCGTAAATTTTCTAGTTAGTCCAAATCTGTACTATTGTACTGAGAGAGTTCAACTGCCTCTGCAACTTACGATGCAGCGTATATTTTTGCAAAAACAAGTTCTCCTCCCCCACAAATGAGTAGTGGTGAATTATGTTCGTTCTTCCTATAACTACCTTGCATTTAAAGCACTTTAATAGGGACATGTAGGTGTGGTCATTGACTTTACCTGCTAGAATTCGAAGCGTAACTGTGTCGATTTCACAACAACTTGTTCATCTAAAATGTCGTATTTGCAAATGTTAGGTAAATCAGGACAGGGACCGAACTGCATGATGTTTAAACGTGTTTTTCTACCACAAGAACCGGAAATTTAAGCCGTGGCCTATGGAATCTTCATTGGCGGTTGCACATATCACATGTCTATTCTTGGAGATGATCTCACATTTTTTATTTGTATCTTTGCTTACCGTTCTATAAAAGATGCCACGAATGTCGAAGGCAACCCGTTTTTATTGAACTCTCTGCATTATTTTCCGGTTCTGGTTCATTTTAGGTTGAAATTCCGGTTAAGTGCAATCTCTCTCTCTCTTCACGCAACTCTAAATGATAATTAGTCGTCTTCCTGACGCTAAACTTAAACAACAACAAAAGTCAAGGTAGGCGTTCGGTTGGAGTTGAATTTCACTTTGCTGTTCATGTGAAGGAATAATCACTTGGTAATCAAGTGGATATACGCGGAGGAGCAAATTATCTTTTCACAGTTGACAACGTTGTCTTGTTGTAAGGCTTCTGTAACGACCCCTTATTGTTGTTGCGCATTAGTACCTAATTTGCCTGCATATCTAACTTCTGTCCTCCCAGGACGTGAGGGCATCATGCCGTGTTAATGGCTTAATTTGCATAGAATGATTGTATTAAAGACTATTTTAAATACCATGGCAACATATTCTTTTGTTGGAAAAAGTACATAAGTGTTCCGGTCATTGTTCCGATGGTGTTATTTTTTTTTGGGGTCTTAGTGAAATGGCTAAACGATGCATAAATGCGTCTACGACACGTTTGGGGGATTGTGGTTTCAACGGGGAGGAAATTTCTTGCCTATAATGTCTTATACTTGTGTTTTATTTAATAAACATAATGTCATTAACCTCTAATGACTACAGCTTACAGTCCGGCAGTAACTATAATTAGAGCAAATCAAACAACAATGTCAATCAATCAACGTTTGTTGGCGTAGTGATACCAGCGCCGGTGTTATGGCGTGATTAGATAGTGAAACGTTCGAAAGCAAATAAATATTTCTGCCTTCGGTGGTTATATTTATGTATATATAATTAGAGGTTTAAGACTGAAAATAGTAGCAGTGAGAATTCAAAATGGACATTTGGGAAGCGTATATAAATGATGTTTTCATAATTAATACAGTTTCCAGAAATAAGTATCATTTATCATCAATTCTTCTTCTTATCGAGTGTGAAAATTTTTCATCTTTGAGCATTAAAAAAAATAACCCACTAAGGAAAAAAAAGTCCATGTGCTTCCTTTAAAAGCGATATTCTATCGTGAAATTATTAGAAGCAATGCGGGTGATTTTCTTCGTGACATTAAGAATATTAGTTGTACGTAAACATGGTGTAAACATCATACTATTGTATGGTATACCCATGACATTATTAGTATTTAAATAGTATATCTTCAAAATACATCTATATGTATGAATGTGGTTATAACAGCTACGTTTTTATAACGTCTATAATTCGCATAATATAATTACCTTGTATATTATATAATCTGAAAGGTACTAAATCAAGCATTAGTGCAATACGTATAATTTTGTATGTTATTTTCCTTTGAAGTTAGTAGTCGAGATTATGATTAACCGTTTTGCTTTATTACCTGTATATACACGCGTAAAACTTGTCGATTTCTGTTTTGCAATACTGATTATATTTAACAAGCAATACTTCTAATTATGTAGATGCATTGTGAGCTATGATATTGATTATAGGAAGAATCGTTTTACCGTTACAGAGTACTGAAAATTTATTGCTAAACCGGTACTTTAGCCATCGCTATTCGAAATTGGTCTGTGATGAGCAGGTTTTATTTATTACCACAGGTGAAATCGAATTTTGATTGCGCGACTGTATTAAGCACGGAAGTCTGGTTCGGAAACGAAAGGACAAGGGCAATTGTTGGAGAGAAGCTTCTGACGAGTAACGGGTGAAACTCTCTCATTGTTCCCGAGGAAGATATGGGGCAAAAGACCATCGCGTGCAAGGAAGAGGGGGGTATTATTTGACCCCAGAGTTCGTTTTTGCGGAGAACGGCAGCAGTGAAAATCCCTGCAATTTCTTGCAACGAAAGAAACAACTTAAAATAAACCAAAATTGTTTTATTCTGCATTCTGACTTGTATTTCACGTGGGTCCTTTCTTTCTTTTTCAATGGACTATTGTTCTTCCTCGACTGCCCACGCGTAATTGACGGGACACTTCACTAGCCGTTAAAAAAGGTTGACGGATGTCTCGATTGCCATTCGTATTTACTCACGTTATGATAGGTGCGAGGGGAAAAAGCTTAGTTTTTTCCCTTTTGACGCTAACGGGGAAATCTTTCTCCTTCCTTGCGTCCGTTATTAAATAATAATAATGAATCTTCCTTTGCTTTAACAATACATGCCTTTGCGTACACATTGTGCAGTATACTATACATATGTACTACTCATTGCGTACATATTTGAGAACCCGTCTCGAGTAAATAATAATAGGTATAACCAGCTCGTGACTGTTGGATATCGCCAGGTGGCGCTCAATCACCGCTTTTTTCTTTTTTTTTTTAAAGAGTTTATTATAGTGATATTTTTTTAAATGAATTCGAAAATGGCGATTAGCATTCCACAAAAAATTTGCCAAATAGAAGTCAGCGTTACATTAAAAAAAAAAAAATCGTAAGCTAGATGTTACTTAAATAGAGGTTTTATTGTCTATTTCTTTGCATACATTATATAAATATAGTACAGTTAGACCTCCTAACGAACGTCTATTTCACGATTTCCTTTCGTTAACTTTTTTTTAGCTGAGCTATTTTCGAATTTATGAAAATATTTAAAAATGACGAAGATTGTGTTTATATTCTTTATCTGCTATTTTCCTACTTCTATATACAGTGAAACCTGGTCAAGTGATCACTTGAACATAGTGACCATTTCGTATAAAAAAAGAACTGGTAGAGGCTTAGGCTATGCCTATACCAAAGTCCGTCGTATATAGTGACCGCCTATCTTTGGTGACCAGTGCAGTCTACTCCCAAAGATGGTTACTTTATGCAGGTTCTACTGTATGTATTTTTCAACTTCTAAACCTTTTCACGTCTGTATTACTATGTCTTTCGAGCCTTACAATATAATGATGCGAAAAATACTAAGACAAGAAAAGCTGTTTCAAATTAATAGACTATCCAAAATTTAGGGACTTTTTTCCACAGAAATGAAGCTCAGTACGTTTGTCGTGGAATGGATTCTTGTGTATGTAATTCGTATCCTAGAATTTAAGATTTCATTTTTTTTTTTTTTTTACAGTAAATATGTTCAGAATTACATCGTGATATACGAATGCCCAAAAAAAATCATTGAAACAAGAGTTTAGTATATTTTATATTTAGCGAGATCTTGCGACTTCGTTTTAAGTTTAACTGTGAATGTATTTTTGTAAACACTTAGCGATTAAAAAAATGTAAAGCTATGCAAAGTAAGATTGTATTTAGTACATTTTTGAGATATAAGACAACTGTACAACTTTATATATTATGTAATTTATAAATTTAACTCGTGAAAATAATGTATAGTTTTTGTTTTTCTCCCTTCATATGCGTTCTTTTATTTGCGCTTTTTTCATTTCGTATTTTATCAATTTTTGAAGACTACTAACGTTACCATATCGACAACAACTATAATTTTTTTACATCATTTTGGCTTCCATAGCCTCATTAATCTTTGTTTCTTGAATGAAGTCAAGTGGTATTGCCCGATGAGAACCATAAAATCTTTTTTCTTCATCTTATGATGAAATAACATTTTTCTTTACCACATTTAATGATATTCATACCATCGGAAAGCACATGCCTTGTTTTATAACTTTCACATTCTTGAGGCCAAATGCAACATGTTTATTCTGTCACGGATTGTAGGTTTGTTGTTATAGGTATTGTCCTTATTCTGTATGCATGGCTTGCTCTTAAACGCGAAGATTTGTACCAGTCTCTGGTTCTGCATCGATTCTTCAACATGGTAAATGTGAGCACCTTCTCGCTCTCTCGCAAATTGTTACGCACTCATTGGACTATGGACTATTAATAACCCATCTTTGTAACCTTTCTCGAACTGAGGTCATCCTTCTCAAAACTATTTCCGAAAAGTAGGTTTCGTGTCATCTGTTAATTCGCGACGATATGAGTGCACTCAATGACTAGTGGAGTATACAATATGTTCTCTATTATTTACTTCTTTTTTTCCCTACTAACTGGGTCGCGATTTGTGTTATACTTCCACCATTTGGATGAGTTTGTTGTGTCGAATATGCGCATATAACCGTAGCATTGATTTCCTAACTTTTTATCAAACTACGATTGAAAGATCAAAGGTTTTTAGCATAACTCACCCGATTCATGTAGGTGAAATTGCTATTATTTAATGAGCGTTTTTTCCCTTCCTCTCTTCTTGTTGTTGCTATTGACATGTTCCTTAAAATCATATGCATTTCACGGATTATTGCTCATACGTTTCGTATCCCCCAATTGCAAAGTATTATGAAAACTCTGTTCTTTTATTTCAAGATGGGCTTTTAGCATTTATGTAGTGATTTTATTTTTTTCAGTTATTAAGGTAATTATGTCTTCGTTCTTCTAGCGAAGAACAGACAAATATTAATGTTTCTAGGGAAAGCTTACAAACTCTTTGCGAACAAAACCAGATACATGCATATAAAAAAAATATTAATTTAGAACTGGACTTCAAGACGTAGAATAGTGAAGGATTTCGATTAGTTTCATTTAAAAGGAATCAGTTTCATTTTGCATGATAAATTGAGGGTTCCCCAGTCAAATATTTTATATTTCGTCACAAATAGGGGATTCCTAATCACACGGATCCGAAGATGACCTCTTTTGTTCTTCTTTCTTATGAAATTTCGCATGGTGTTTTAATTTTAAAATTATAATTTTTCTGTTGATCAGTTCCACTCCTTAAATTTATTTACAAATTGTATTAGCGAATAAATCATACATATATCCTCAATATATTGACGTCATGTCAAAGGCTAAAGGTGAGATTTTCACCATTTATTTTGTGCGTTGTTTCTTAAGCATATTTACATCTTTCTTGCTTACCGATTTACTGTCTAGTTCCATTCTTGTTCATTGTGTGCTAAACCATTTTCAAGCTCGTTGGAGATATTTGTGTGGTCGAAGCATTTTTTAGTTTTTAAGGGCGTGGAGATTTGCAGTTTCACGTGGGGGTGTGACTTGATCCAATTATCGCTCTGATGATTGTACTACTCTGAAGCAAGGTATTAATATACCTATGAAGTTGCTGTGACAATACCTAATTTCTAAGTCTCGTTTTATTAGAATAATAAAGATCGTGTTTTTCCTACATCTTCTTTTGATGCTTTTTCCTTCGTTTTTTAAAAGGAGGGGTATCGAATGTAATAACATCCGCCACACACACACATACTGACGTGCAGGTTGAAGGTTCTCCCCAAACAAACGGGCGGGTGAAAGGTCATTCATCTCTATGGCGATCGGCCGTTTGGTGACAGCTTTCGTGTGCGAGTAAGCATCGGTTTCGTGATGGAGAGACCGCTGACCTCTGGAGCAAACGTGACACGGATGTAATTGCAGAGATCATACCATGAACCGTGCTTAAGATTGTAACATCCCTTCTGCATTCCTCAGCTGCTTCGTAAAGCACGGTTGTTGGTTTTGAAGGCGTTTCCGCCGAGAAACCCTAGACTGTCTCATTTGTCTTCAACTTGCAAGAATCCCTTTGTGTCCATCAACACATTTTCAAGCTCATGTTAGTTCGTCATGATACAATAGGATTCACGACCTGCCACATGAATATTGATGAGCTCTTTATCGTTGAATAGCTTTCTACATGCATTCCTCGCATTCACGCGCGTGAGTTTCATTAGTTTTCAAAATTGCGATATGAACCATCACTTATGTGACCGTGCAGTTTAATATTCAGTATTGGGTGCCGGCTAAATCTGACACATTGAGCCTTAATAATCACCATCGTTATCTTGCGCATACAATAATCCTATTATTCTTCCTGCTGAACCTCGATTCTATCAACACTTCCGTCTTTTTGCTTCAAGAGAAACGTTGTTTCTTGATGTCCGTTGTCCAAGGTGCAAGATTTTAATTAATAGTTATTATGAGTCCATCAAACCACATTAACAACTGTTAGTCTCTCGAACATGTCACAATCGCCGCTGTCACTGATGAACTCGTTGCTTGCCATCTTAGATTAGTTTCCTCCCCACTCCCTAATCTTTGGAGGTAGTCTTCGTGACTAAGGTTTTGACATTTCTCTATCATCTATCTTATTTCCAGGTTTTGATTGCGATTTTTCCCATTTTCTGCGCAGATCGCGTGATTGTTTTAACCACATTATCCTTTAATGCCAAATACCTTGAGTTTTTTGTCTATGACAACAGGAACAGCTGATGTGTAATCCGTAGCACGCATTTTGAATGAAGACATACGTCCTAATGAATTGTAAAGCCTTGTCTGTGAAGGAAGTTCTTAAGATGATTGCTTTTCCTTCAGTATTTTTGTTTTGATTGACCTTCAGCTAAAAGTACTTTTTTTTTTTCACATGTTGTCCAACATGTTACTAACACAGAAATCTGTTAGCCTGTAGTATTCGCATTTTCCTCAGTGTTTCGCAATTTTTCGTTCACAGGTCGCTGTCCCTTTTACCCATTGGCGAAGTGTTTATCTTGTCAATTCCCTAATATCAAAGAGTAATTAAGTGTGCGATCAAGAGCGGACACAGGGAGAGGTCACAGGGGTCATGGCCCCCGCCCCAAAATATATTTTTTCACTGTAAAAAATTCCAACTTGAATGATGAATGAAGGTGTGTTATTCCGAGACCATGGCAAATTCTGTCCTTGACCTCCCCAACAAAATAAAATTGTGTTCGCCCCTGTATGTGCGATACGAGACCTGTTCATGTTTGTTATGTTGTCATCCCATTAACGACTTTAAACAGAAAGTCCTTAATTTTGCTTCAGCGACGACTTTTACTAGAGATGTTAATAAAGCAAGAAGAAAAATTATTTTCGCACCTTGTGGCTTTGGCTTTTAGTATGTGATCGTTCTGAAGACGAGGGAATATATCCCTTGAAACAATAGTGTACACATTTTTTTATAATAATTTGCAGCTGTGATTGTGTTTTTAACTATTTATATTACTGTATGTATTTTTAAAACAATAACTGCCTGGCAAGCGTCAAGGGCCCTGAATGGAGTTGTGGGGTATCGCACCTTGGTACTCCACAGTTCTGTTCGGCACCGTACTTTTTCACCAATTTTACGCCCACACACAGCCCAACTCGCTTACAAGGAAACAGAGGGGAGCCGCAGTATTAAAGTACTCGGTAACAATAAAATAAATAATAAAATATTCGGTATACGTTGACTGATGTACATCTATGCCTATTTGTGTAATTCATCTTTTATTTTAAAACCATGCGTACTGCCCTCACTCATTTAGCGCAGGACGACCCTTACTATTCCTGTGCCATAAAAATTCCATCAATCATGCCCGCTGACGAAGTATTACGAAATTGACGAGACATAGAAAAACCTCGCTATATATGAAACTTCCATATATCTGAGGTCGGTATAAGCGGGTCAGACTATATTGTATATGCGGAACATCTTTCTGTATATTTCAGTTTACATTTATTTTAAGCACTATTTTGAAAATGATGAGCTTAATATTGGAATATAATTAATAATATAAAATGTCGTAAAATGTTTTCCACTAAACTGAAAATATATGAACTCTTCGAAACTTTATTGCTATATTTATCTCTTCTAGTATTTCTATTTACGCTCCAGCATATTTCGCGGCTCCGGATTAAAATGTTCACATAAAAATTTCTTAATTGTGACCGAAATTATACAAATTCTTACGCGTCATTTCAAATTTCATATTCTTACTGGACTCGGCGTGGCTAGAGGTGTAAAAAACCCGGGAATTTTGGACACATTGGAAACTTTGATGGGAAGAAACCAAGATAGCTAGAATAAAGATGGTAGTGCCATCCTCACCTTTCTTCCTATTGGTCGATTGTGTCGAATCGACCAATAGGAAGAAAGGTAAGGACGGGACTACCTCCTTTATTCTAGCTATTTTGGTTTCTTCCCATCAAAGTTTCCAATGTGTCCAAAATTCCCGGATTTTTTACATCTCTAAACGTGGCCTTTGTTGTCTTTATCGATTCTAGGTACCGCTCAAAACGGCTATAGATTTGAAATCTTTTCATTGCATATCTGTCAGTTTAACAATTTGTGTTATTATCTAGAATTTTGCCTCAAATGGTAATTGGCTACTTGAAATAAAATCTGTCCCGAATGAACATCGCCTTGAAGTCGAGGTCTGGGTGAAAGAAAGCAAAATCTTGGATGTCCATGAAAATTGAAACCGACTGAAAATGTCTGAAGTGAACTAATTCGAATTGGCAGCGGCAGTTTTCTCCCAATGAACTCTTTAAGTAGCATCTGTCGATAATTTGTAAATCCCTATGTTAATTGCCATACAATCATACCCAACGCACGTTATGTAAAAAAAAAACTTGTGTAGGTGTACTAAATGTCCTGTATTTGCTGTTTTCAATTGAAGAAATAATTTGTTATTCTGTCAGCACAGATAATAATTTCTTTGGGTTGCTTAGCAAGTGCAGGCAGTATTCATTACTCACATGCATACCACGATTTCAAGCATACCATCTCATTTTTAGGGCCCTTACTTCCATTATGTGTCATTGCATGAACTCATGAAGCGACATCTGTTCACCAACTTTCCATTTCTTCCATTTGTCTGACCGTGTGATTGTCTCATCTTTTCATGTGGAACAATTACTTCTGCCTGTCAGGGAAAGTGACATTCGATTGGGGATTGCAAAATTGCGAATTGACCATTACTTGTCCATTGTGGTTACTTCCTAATTGCATTTTCGAACACTTCTCCAAGTCATTGAAATTTTTACATGGTTCAATGGGCCATTAGCGTTGGTCTGGAAAGAGATTATTTCCCACAATTATTGTCCATGGTCTTCAATGGATTTTTTCCCCCTTGTACACCAATTAAATTAAAAGTTTTACATTCCAAATGACCGTCGGGTAAACTCGGGTCAGTTGACCAATCGGTTGGCGAACGTGACGGTAATTTTCCCCCGAAATCAAAGTTCAATTCAGCTTTTGAGATTAACGATGGATTCCCCCCGCCAAAGTGGGTGAGAACGCTATTTACCATACTTTGATCGTTATACTGCACTGTCGTTAGCTATATGGTATTTCCAATCGTATTTCTTTCCTATACAAGCGTTTGCTGTTCTGTATTTCTATTTCACAATATTATATTCTGTACTGTATATCAAATCGTTAGGGTAATTTACTCTGTATCAAGTCATTAGTTGTAAATCTTAGCCTTTCGTTGTTTCTCTCAATTGAAATAACTTAAATGCTATTTTCTAACATCTTTTTTGTTTTTAAAACTATGTAAACTGCCTCTGTTATGTGGAATGATTATAATTATTTCATGTGATGGAATGTTGCGCTTCGTTGATGTTGTGCTTCAAGGTGGTATACCACCTTGAAACGCAAGAGAGAAAGAGAAGTTGCGACAAAGACGAGACATGACTAAACGTGCTGAAAAGAAGTTCCGTTTTCCCACGTTGTGCGGTCTAATTGATATTAGTCACTTTTGCTGGGTTTTCTGCTTTGCATGCATTAACATTTCAAGGCTGCGAACATCGCTTTCTATATATCGGCTGTGTAGGTCGAGCAGTTAATGTTAATTACTGCGAACAATATGAGGTCACGGTTCGTTCTTGAATGGGAATAGCAGCTATCCTTTTAGACCAGAGCTGTGGCAAACCGGAATTTGAGCTTCTTTTTCTTCCACCCGTATTAGACCCCGTCTACCTATTCCACGTAAGCGCATTTTGAGCTATTCTTGTTGTTCTGCCGCCCAGTGCCCTTGTATCATCTCCATACCTCCGATTGTTTCTTTGGCTTTGTTAACCCTTTAATGTTCATCCCGGAACTACGTACAGTCGCTGTTGATCAGTTTTTTCTTTAGCCCTGCGGTAGTAACACATTGGTTGTCCCGGGTTCGACTCCCAACTGTGCCAAGAAAAGAGTGTTTACCGACGAACTGCTCACCATCGTCACCACTGTCCATTTTCAGAAAGAGGATTGGCTCCCTAAGCCTTAAGAGGTTCGGCTTCCTCGGAAAACTATAGATTCTGGCGCCACGAGACCTTTGCTCACCTTGCGCCACAAACCTCACAAAAATTTAACCCAGTCAGTCTGCTCTCATTTTAGGATATTCTACGGTGCTTTCAGTTCTTGTCTTCACCCACTTCTTTCATAGTTATGCCTATCATCCGTCTTGTATTTATATCCTTCCGAGTTATTTTCACAATATGACTTTACTGATATTTATGTCTACTACGTTGCTTGAATTTGCTTTGGTCCTAGATATTGTAAAGTTCGTGCCAGTTATGTAATGGCATTAATATTTCGATGCGTCTTAATTGCTTAGAATATTTAATATATAATATTGCACTGGTATACGTAATAAATATGTGCCAGTGCCAAATATTTTGCATTGTATCGGCGTATATCCATCTGCTTTATGTAATCTTAATATTGAAAAGTAGCGAATCCCTTTGAAATTCTACTAATAGTTGGAACATCTCTGAAATCACTGGCAGTCATTACTGCTCAGTCATTGCTCCATTGAGCAAAATACCACCATTGATTTAAAAAAAAAAGAAAAAAGAAAAGAAAGGGGTAAAGAAGTCGCAGAGCAACGTAACTTCGCGGTACTCCGATATTATGGCATAACTTGGAGTAAATTCATTACTTTGCATATGTTTCTGTATGCTTGGGGAAGGGGACGTTTTATAACTGTTCTCGTATAGCAAATTATTATCGTAACTCCACTGTTGATTGTGCAAAGGAAAAGATTTGGGAAAAGCGTTGCTGTATTCCCAAGAGAGGGTTGTGTAGGGAACCTGAGCACAAGGGGAGACGGGGAGATAATCTTAAGCTCAGAATAAACAGCAAAAAGTTGAAGGTTGAGGTTAGAACTTGGACAAAGTTCAAGAGGGGATGAAAAAGCCTTCATTTTTATCATATTCCATGCGTATAATCGAAACACTTTTATGTAAACGTGGTCAGTCCTTTAAAGAAAGGAATGTTTATTGCGAATACCTTGTTTTTGATGTGACAGAAATCACTTACGTCAAGAAGAAGTGAAGAAAAAAAATCTGTCATCTAAAAAGGGGGGGAAAGAAGCGTTGGAGTTGACCTAGAACTTCCGAATTACCAAACCGCATCTCCAGTACCTATTTCATCGATGTTCGAAAACATCGATAAAAATTCTATCCATATTTCATCGATTCAAGTATCGTTTGGCGGTTCATTGAAATGTCATCGGGAGGTTAATAGCCATTTTGCAACATTCCACCGAGGTCTACCTATCTCTCCTTTGGCGTACCGCCACTGAGCCGACAGTTGGTGTTGAAGTCAAGTTACTATTTTGGTCGCCAGTAACATTGAGCTGAATTTTCTTTTGCACCAGTTTGCAATAGTTTGTTTCTATACCATTCACGAAATTTCCAATCTCTGCGAATGAGGGATGGTGTACGTGGTTAGGGGCGTATCAATTTAAAAATTATGGGGGGTCAAATATGTTTAAAGAAGATCACACCCACTTGCCTATATGATTCGGTGTTGTAAAGGAAGAAACAAACGTGCCCTATATCCAGTAGGGTAGCTTGATATTTTGCTCGGGGTGAGTGACTGTCATTGCCGTAATTGTTGTGCTGTCATTGTTTTTTTAAAGGCTAATTGGTGCCCGCGGCGACCGCTCCCCCCCCCCATCTTCTAGCTACGCCGCTGCCTATGTCCAAACATTAAAATTAAGCATATTAACTCAGATTCTGAACATCGACCCTCGAAAATGAAGTATCGAAAATAATTAAAAATTTATGAATGGAGGAGAACGTGTAGAACTAGCAAATATATCTGTGATAATTTATTTAATTAATGCAATTATTTTAATATTTCCAGTGTATCTGGATATCCACTGCATTGTATTTTCATTGCGTAATTAAAAAGGAGTACGTTTACCTAGTTATCAGTTTCAGACTGCGTTGCCTGCTTTGATACATAAAATGGTTGTCCACTGTTGTAAACAAACGGTTTTGTGAAAAATCAGAGTGATAAATTTTGAAGTCGATTACAGCAGAATATCGAATTATCAAAGGCCTGCCTCATCCCAAAGTTTTTAAATCAAAATTTCTTGAATGTGAAAATGTATAAATAATTCGTTGATGAAGGGTCCCACGTGTCCAGAAAACCTGGAATTGCCAAAAAAAAATCGAAATTATCTCTAAAAGTCAGGGGAAAACAGAGATTTTTTATCAAACCGAGGGAAATCAGAAAATCTTCCTAACCTGCGAGCTATTTTGAATCCATTCTCCCAGAAACAGAAGTTAAATTCAAAATTTGGATTGCGATTAGTCGGGGAATTTTGTCGGAGAAACCTGGAAAAGTCAGAGAAAACCTTCCTAACCTGCGAACTATCTTGAATCTATTTTCCCCGAAACGGAAGTTCAATTCAAAGTTTGGGTTGGAGTTTAGTCAGGAAATTTTGTCGTAAAACCCTGGAAAAGTCTGAGAAAACCTTTATAACCAACGAGCTATTTGGAAGCTATTTTCCCCGAAACAGAAGTTCAATTCAAAATTTGGGTTGCGATTAGTTGGGGAATTTTGTCGAAGAAGCCTGGAAAAGTCAAAGAAAATCTTCCTAACCTGCGAGCTATTTTCCCCGAAGCAAGTTCAGTTCAAAGTTCAGGTTGCGATTGGTTAAGGAATTTTGTTAGAAAAACCTGCAAAAGTCAGAGAAAACCTTCCTAACCAACGATCTATTTTGAAGCTATTTTCCCCGAAACAGAAGTTTAATTCAAGCTTCCGGTTGCGATTAGTCAGGGAATTTTCTCGGAAAAACCTGGAAAAGTTAAGGAATTTTTTTTCCCCTCCGGAGTGAGTGATAGCCTTGCAAAACATATCGCTAATATTATTGGGAACGAGATGTGCCTTAAAAGTTGGTTGGTTGTTTTATGGCATAAGGACAGCAAATTGGTCAGTCTGCGCCAATCAAGGTGAGATCATACATGCGATATAAAGTGTCTTAAAAGAAATTATATTTTATTTTTCTCGACATTTTGTGTAAAAGCGTCTACGTTTAGCATGTGAAAGCAGCCACATTCGTTAAAAGACATCTTCGGTCCTATCGATTAGAAAGTCATGACGTTACCAATGTATACTATTGGGATAATAGTAATGTGACTAGATCTGTATACAATTGTTCTTATTGTACATAAACTTGTTTATTGTATATGAACAGATTTATATACAATAAGGGCAATTTGTATTTCTAAGTAGAAGCTTTATTCTTCATTTTCTAACGCCCCGCGGTAGCGTAGTCACAACACGTTCGTCCACCTTGCCGTTGACTAGGGTTCCCTTCCAGTAATGTCGTAACACGGGTTCCGTTTTTCTGCCCTCCGGAGTTGGGTTTCCTAAACAACAGACTTTCGGATTCTTCAGGAAACCGTGGGTTTCTCGGCGCAGCAGGACCTTGGTTGTGCTTGCACCGCAAAATACAAAAGGAGCAATCTTGTCATCTGCCTATTATTTCCCAAAAATGCACAAAGAACGCTGGGTGTAAATGGGGTTTCTTTGTAATTTTTTACAGCTTAAGATCATCGTCATTTGGTGATCTAACCTTCAGCTTAATGTAATCTTTGAACTACGGTGCGTGGACACCTAATAAGGTTTGCTAGGAATTGAACTGAGCGCAGTGAGCTCAAGGGCTGCTCTCTTCTGTTATCAAGCAGAGGTGGTGGGGGAGATGCCTTTTGTCTTTTCCAATGTTCTTGTACTGTACGCTATAGATATATGTATAGGTTGATTGATTGTTTGGCTTTTTTATGGCGCAAGAGCATCTGGGCTATACTGCGCCAAATATATATGTATAGGAGATGGTGTACGGGGGTGGGCGTTCTGCTTGTTCTAGCACCGCAGTCACTGATGGATCTAGGCAACCTTAACCAATGTCGACACTCTTCTCTGACCAAAACCTTCCTTTGACATTATCATAATTTTCTGCTTCTTGGGTCTTCCCTCACTCCATCCAACTAGGGTCGGAGGGAGCAAATGCTTATAGATCCAGTGTGAAATTTTCCCCATTTTTTTTAATTGTTTACAGGAATTATTAAAAAAATTTTTTTTTCAAGCTTAACAATCCCTTAGCGTTTAGCTCTTGAAAAATATTTGATGTGTGTGGGGGGGCGTAAGTCCTCGACCCTTCGTCCAACCATCTTTACGTAGGGTGTCTTACTTTCCTTCTTCCTCTTCTCGGATTGGTGCTCGTGAGAACCCAGCTCAGGCTCGAAGCTTATTATTGGAAATCGCAATTCGATCCAAAATAGTCCACAGTAAAAATGATTCGGTTAAGAATTTCGTTCTCTTACACTCACGCTTCTCTCCTATCTACCTAACTTGCAATTTCGTACATGGAAGGTTTCATGAGTAGTGCGAGAAATATTGTAATTTTTTTGGTGCGTTTTTTTTATTAAGATTTACTTAATTAAGGGGCATGCCACCAAAGAGCTTATTTTAGCGATCGTTAAGTGAGAGGATGTACGGAGGCTTTTGCCACCTTGCGGTCTAGGTATCAGTTCAATTAGTAGAATGCATTTGTTCGTCGTAACGTTTTTATGGGAGCGTATAAATGGTCTATGACAAGTTATCTGATGAAGCTGGCTATTTTTTCTCTGACACAACGATTAGGTTTAGAGTTCCTCTTGCGTGTCATAGATCTTGACCCCTAGGGTTCACGGTATCTGCCCCCTTAAGTAGGTACGACGCGTGGACGCTTTTTAAACTACATATTAATGGAGTTCGAGTGGGTTTTTAAAAAACAACCGCTATTTCTGACCTTGGAACTGGGTATTACGAATAATGTTATGTCATTATGTTCCCGGACTACAAATGTTTCTCCAAGTTGGAATCTGATATAGGAGATTCGATGTAAAAGAAAATTGCGTTGAATTTCAAGTCGTCTTCGTTTGGATGCTGTAATTTGCGTTGTGGTTTCAGAAAGGTCGTTACTTGAAAAAAAAAGATAATGATACCGTCTTCGCGAGGTTAGATTTTTTTTTTTTAAATATTGATTTGTAGATCGAGTTTGTCCCTGTTTATCCAACTACGGATCACGGGGGGAGCGTTTAAAGTTTCTTGCAAACGGCTTTCTTGCTTATAAGGGGTCAATAGTATTGCGCAGTTATGTTCATTAAACGAAGCGAAAATCGTGTGAACTTGGTGGATGAGCATTTGTGAACTCTTAGTTAGCACTTCCGCTTATTTTGTGATGGTAATCTTTTTTTTTTTTTTTAAATTGAGCTTTAATTTTTTGAGGTGGCGGATTATAACGACAAAATATAAACAGACCAGTGCACTGGTCTGTTTAAATTTTGCGCCACTGCAGTGGCGCGTAGCTTTATTTCAGAAATGGATAATCAATTTCTTTTTATCGTCCCCCTTCCCTAGAATAGAGAAATCGCCACTCACACACACACACACATATGTGTGTGTGTGTGTGTAAATAAGTGAAACTGGCGTATGGAATTTGATTTTTTTTTTATTTAAGGTGGAAGATGGTAAGCCATTGTAGATTACCCACTTTTTACTTTTAAACTCACGCAACACGCCATTGGTACACCACACATAAGCATGCCCCGAAAGTTCATAAAGGAGGTTATAAGCTCAATTGTGGGGGTGGTTACGGAGCTACAGCTCACATATTCCTATGTTAAATATACAAAATTACATTGCAATGGGGTTACAACCCCCATCAACACCCCCTGCATATGCCAGTGAGTGCATACGCCATCCAAAGGCTATAAATGGTGCCGAGGAATATAAAGTGACGTGAGCTTTGTATATACCTGGCGAGATCGAAAGACCTGTAGTTGGATGACGGAACAAACTATAGTTTATAGCATTATTGCGAAAGTAAAAACTCTCTCCTTGAAACGAGTAGGACATGTAACTAGAAAACCTAGCGGTGGATGAACCAAAAGAGCCTTATTATTATTGATTCCATTCGACGTTGAACGCTCAACGAAAAGATCAAAGATGAAATGGATTGTTTATAGAATATACAACAATTGCCTTTCGTAGGGATAGCAGAACTACTGGCACTGGCGTACGCAGGGGGTGTTGATGGGGGTTGTAACCCCCATCGCAATGAAATTTTGTATATTTAACATAGGAATACATGGAGCTTATAATAATGTAATAGCGTGGAGTAACCCCCCCCTATTGGGCCTATAACCCCTCCCTTATGAACTTTCTGCTTACGCCTATGCTCTAGAGCAGCGATTTTATAAATTCGTGTGTGAAGCGTGGGATTAAATGATATAAATGTTTCAGTAAATACACTTTTCAAACTAAAGCTGTACATGATTCACCATTGCAAAGTTTGGTAGGGCGTAAAGAAGAAGAAAAAATTGGTATTGTTCCATGCTGGGGTCGAATCGGACGCATTTCTGTATGAATCAGGGTGTTATGCCAGTTAGACTTATGCAGAGACCTGGCAGGCAATATCCCTGTCTTCGTGTGGACGTTTATAGGATATTGTTGGTACTTACTATCGTGCAGGGGATGGACTCGGAAAGAGTGGCCGCCGAAGGCGGCTCTGTAATCTCAGCGGGATATTATTACTCTTCGCAGAAATAGCAAAATTACCGAATAGTTAGCACAGAAAGCCGCGGAAGCCTTCAGTCCTACTTATGCATGCAGGGACGTAGCAATTTAAAATTATGGGGGGATCAAGCAGCTTTAAAAAAAGATCAGGTGGTTCGGTGTTGACGTGCACAATGTTCTTTATTATCAAAGGGGGGGTTCTAGCCCCTGAGCCCTTCCCTCCCTTTCTTACGCCACTGTATGCATGTACTCCCGTCTTACTCTTATACTATTCTCGTGTCTTTATCTGCAGAAAACCAGGACGATCAGCTCACGGGGAGAAATTTTGCTCGGTTCCTTCGCAATATTCGGCATTATGAAGTGGCGGACCCATGGGGGGTGGGAATTAAATGCCCCTTCCCAAATACATAAAAAATACGGTCACAAAAAGTTAGATTTATATTTTATTTTGTATTTAAAATCGCTTGTTAAGTGCGGAGTCCAAAAAAGGCTTGTTCACTAAAAGCAATTGAATTGTACTGCACTTAATTATTATACCAAACAAAATCCATATTTTCCTCGCTGTATCCAGAAACTCGCTAAATGCGGGCTGATTATAGCGGGTCTACTATATTTTACATTTGTCATTCCCAAATCCGTCTTTGGGTCTGCCTCTGCATTCTATTAGTTGTTTTCTCCAGATAGTCGAATGCGGTTCATTCCATTTGCTTCTTGAATTCAAGGCTCAATGTTCCCTGCTGGTTCGCAAACGCGGAAGGCGATTCGCAAGCGGATTTTTATTGTGCATTACTTGCTTCATTTGCTTGCGAAATTCAAAGGCCGATGATTCTGAATCAACGGAAGTCGACGTTCGGTTCGGGTTCTGATGGTGGTGGTGTAAGTAGCCTTTCCAAACGTTTCGCGTTAATGATGCGAAAAGGAAAGACGAAGAAGTGGTGCAAAACTTGGTGGGAATTTATTTTGTTACTAGGAAATTCTAATTCATTGAATCTAGTGTAGTGGGTTCTCAGTTCTTTTCTAAAATACTGGCAACACTTAGGCTGGGTGGGATATGTAATTTAATTAGCTGCAAATATTAGGTGCTTAGTTACATGCAGTGACGGACTGGCCAGGGTGTTATTTTGGCAAGGGGACAGACCTTGCAAGCACCTGAAGAAATTGGCCTCTTGGACATTGCATTCAAAATATTGATGACCTTTTAGTAGCTCAGAGGGAGCTAGGGCATTATTTTTGTGTGAAACAATTTGTATTTTTTCATGAGTTGGCGGGCCGCATGTGGGCCACGGGTTGAAGACCCTTAGCCTAGGTCGTGCCGTGCTAGTTGTCCAAGTAGAAAGACTATAGTGCTCCTTCTTTGAAGATCATCAAAATGTATCTTTTTAACACATGCCTGGAGCTGTTTTGTTAAGCAGCAGTGATTTTTGAAGAAGTTTTCCATTTTTCTTGACGTTTTGTCCTGATACTGCCCAACTTTTCTCGGTGTTATATAAAAAAAATGTATCGTATTGCGTTTTTTTATTTCGATATACGAAAAGGTAATACTAAAAAAAAAATTGACCGCTAATGGGATTGCTAAGGCTACCAGCCCGTGACTCACAGTATCACATCAGGATCACGAAACAAACAAACAAACCAAGTTTAATTATGAACTTCACAGAGGGAAAGTAAAATGGCGAACGTGATAACTTCTTCAATAGAGTCAGTTATGTTTCAAGCTTCATAATCAAACCAAGTTTATTTCTTCGTACTGTATTTCACCATCTCTTTGTGAGTCCGTGAATCGTACTCGACTGTCTTGGCGATAGTTACAGACAACTTGGTGCGATTTCTATAGTAACCGTTTTATATATATCAAAATATTTATATATTGCATTAAATATTTTACTTACAAAGACTTTATTTTTATTTACTTTGACTCTTATGATTCAAAATCTCTCCTTTTTGTAGTCTTATGAGGGCTTGCACAGAGTGAGAGTAATGTGTAAATAAATAGGTATTAACGTATCAAAAATCTGAATTTGAAACAAGGTTCTGCAGAAAGTTATCTCAATATCAGCCACGTTTTAGAAGGTACAGATACAGTAGTTTTAATTATTGGATTGCTATAAATTGTATAATTTTAAACGAAAAATTCAAATTTCAAAATAAGAGCGGAAGAAATTAAATTCCAATCCTAGCGTTTTGAACCTTTTCAAACAGTTTTTTAATGTAAATTCAATGATAGGGCGTGATCGTTATTAATACGTATGTATTAATAATAGTAGCCACACCACGTCTAAATACCAATCACGAAAAGGAAAGTAAAAACGCTGATGCCGCTGGTTGACAACAAAAGCGTGAATTCAATGAGCAGGGAGCACCATATTCACAAATGCGCAAATGTCCAAAAATCTCTTAAATAGATTAAATGTAGACGTGTGCAACAAGAATGGGAATCTTTCAAAAGAATGGCCATTCCCATTCGGTGAATGATTCAAAGTCAGTGGTGTAGTGGAACCGGAACACCGTTCCGGCAGTGCTTTTGTAACGTCTCTCCCGCTCCATTCTATCCTTCAGCCCCCCCCCCCACTTCCCAACAATACCACCAAGGGCAGAGCATTCCAGCACTGCTTAATTTGCCACGTTAGCACTGTTCAAAGTGACCGACATGCTAAACTGAATGAAATTGTGTCCGCAAATGCGATTGAATAACAGAATGCGTTTCAGAAGAAAGGACTATTCCACCTGTCTTCAATTGAACGTCGGTTGCGAATCGGCGCTCAATTGAAAGAATGTGTTTGGACCAAGGGCGGATCCAGAAATTATTTTTGGGAGGGTCAAAGCTTGAAAAATATTTTGGGTGTGTGTGTGTGCTCCCCTCCTGAAATCCGCCCTTGGTTTGACTACAGTGTAGGGAATCTATGAAAACTCCCCAGTGAATGAATGAATGTAGCCATGATGACCAACCTTGAACTTGCGAAGGCTATCCTTGAACCTGTGAAGACTAGCCTACGAAGGAATATGGCTTATAGCCTAAATCACGGAAACGTTAATGAATGAATAGACCTTAAACTCATAGAAACGAGTATATCTACGAATGAATGTATCCTAAATCATAGAAACTAGCTTATGAATGAATATAACCTTAAACCTATGAGGACTAAGCATAGTGAGCGTAAAGAAGTATTTAAAAGTGAAACTTAATTAAAGATTGCATTACTTATATCAAGCTGGTGTCCCATAATTTTACTATTATATATAAAATAATAATTTTATAATTAAGAGGGCCTAATCTCGTTGTTTGGAATATTATTAGTTTTAGTGAAACGTTTAATGAAATTTCAAATTCGGTAAAAGAGCTTGCCATTTAATAAAAATACCTGAAGGTATGCGGCGTGGTTTAGGAATCTAAGTTTAAGTTAATAATAATAATATAAAAAATTATGTTTATATTAAAAATATAATAATAATTTAATATAAATTTTGCGTATCTTGTTTATTGTTAAAAATAATAACTTTCGTGAAGTACAAATTCAAAATATATTCTCATCAAGTATAACTGACTTAATTCATAAAACATTCATTTTATAATAATAATGTGCATTTAATTTCATCTTTCCAACAATAAGAATTTTTTAAATATCTTGAAAAGTAAATCAGTCAATGTAGATTATGGTAAATATGAGACAAATAACCCACACCGCTGGAGGTTAACTGATCTCCGTTAATAGTATGTACTTAAATTATTTTCCATTTAAGTTTTCTGTAAGCTGCTTAGTAACTACGAATTAATTGAACAAGTGCTTTGAACCTACGTCCAAAGGAACTGGGACCCTAAGTGCATTGCAACACCCTTTGTTGTACAAAGATTTTTACTTTAATCACACAATATACCACTTGTATGAAGGTATTTTACTATTTTAATATTAAAGCAGTTTCTACAGGTGTATGAATTATTTCTGGTATGAGGAAACTCCTCCAGAATAAGGAGTAAGACAAGTATGAACGTAGCAATTGACCTCTCAATTTGGAAAGCGTGATTAACACATTAGATGACTTATTGGATATTAGCAAAGAAAACCATTTATTGCCCTCTCTCCTGAAGGAAACGTTTTACTGTCATCATGCTAACCTCAAATATGAGCAATTTTTACACTTACCGCTGGTTCATACGGATCTTGTAGATCAATGGTTGACCTAGGGGTCGCGAGCATGTTTCTGGTGGGGGGCTCCGCAACTATTTTTAGTTGCAATTATTTTTATAAGGAATTTTATACCAAATGTTTCCAACGCTTTTATATTTCAACATGGCTACACACATTGCAATATTCTACTAACGGTTGTTAACTTTATATCTATAATATATATAATTAATATATTTTTATATTTAATGTGTTTTCTTTACTCTGTTAAAAATGCTTTTATTATGCAAATGTGGCGGCGGCGGATCTTTTGGTTACTATAAAAGGGGGGGTCGCGGATTACTTGGCTACTATAAAAGTGGGTCGCGGCTTGAAAAAGGTTGAGAACCGCTGTTGTAGATATTAGCAGTGGTTTACGGTGTTAACTATTACGTTCTTGAGAAAGCGTTGTTGCCACTTCTGTTTTTACTCGCTTATTCACTTGTTATTGTTAGTTATTAATTCGATAGTTGCATGGCACGTGGTGTGTAGCAGCTTGTTTGTGTAAACAGTTGCCATGTAAACGCGTAGGGAGATACGTAAAATATAATACCCATGAGTATCTATTATACATGCGTATATACAGGGTGTCTCAGCACCAGGGTTACAAACTTCGAGGGTCATATCTATCACCCCTTGAAGTTCGAAGCCCTGGTGCTGAGACACCCTGTGTGTATATATATATAAACCCCAGACGCTGAACAGTTATGACCATGTGCGCAATATATATCCACCTGCCCGGAAAAAAGTGTGCTCGTTACTGCATCGATAATAAGACTATAATGCATGATGTGCTATAATAATGCACAATGTATAATACTGTTTTTTGATATATTGAAAGCATTTTAGCAAAGAAAAACCAATAAAAAATCATAAAGTTGACAAAGTTTAACGGTAAGCTTTTGAACTATATGTGTTTTTCTCGTTTAAAATTAACACTGTAACCACACCTGACGTTCCATAATTTATCTTAGCATTATACTTTATCTTTGCACATTTATCTTTGCACTACATGATATCATGTTTCTTGCACCGTACACACATGCTTCAATCGAATGTAGGCGATGTGTAGATTAAAGCGTGTATGCACTGTGCAAATAACATATCATCATGTAGTGCACTGTGCACACATGCTTCAATCTACACATCGCTTACACTCGATTGAAGCATATATGCACTGTGCAATAAATATGATATGTAGTGCACACGCATTCTTCAATCGAGTGTTAGCAGTGTGCATATTGTTTGTTTGGATTTTTTATGGCGCAAGAGCATCTGGGCTATACTGCGCCAAGTGTATATTGTGTTCTCCAAAAGTTATTCGCGAAATATATTTTTTTGCGCTAAAACAGTTCACATTGCGTACTCTTCGGTAAATTATCAGTATCATAATAAATATATCACGTTCTTGGGAAGGCCATGATATCATGTGTCTTGGTGTAACATTCAGTAGTAATTACATAAAAGACGAAAAGTTAGAAATGACTGTAAGCTTATAATCAAAAGATTACGAAAAAATATTTTATTTATAAGCCGCCCCCATTACGTCAGAATAATTTTGAAGCACGTAAGTAAAAAGTGCGACATTTTTTTATGTATAAAAACATTGTGTTATATTTCCCGCTATTTTACACATCGACCGGTTATGTTTAATGAATACGCTCCCCCCCCCCACACACACACAAAAAAAAAAAATTCAACTTCGGAAATCCATTCCGGGAAGCGTTGTTCATAACACTAGGAATATATTCTCTCATGACGAGTTAAAAAAAATTATCCCAATGTTCTATATCAGTAAAGGCCAATTAAAATTAATAGAGGGCCCCTCAAGCCCTAAAGATTACTATCAGAAGGACAATTTTATAATTATTTTTGGAATGTTATTGTTTAAATTTCAATATTAAAAATACGGATGCCATCAATTAATTATAATCTCAATCAGTTGTCACTGTGATTAGCTCTTTCTTTATAAATTGCAATAACTATATTTATTCTTTAAAACTAGCTTGACCCGACATTATTTAATAAATTTTAATGAGTAAATTAGGAACAGTGCGTGAACCTCATTAAATATATTGGCGGACCAGATGCTGCTCATCGGTTTTCTATATCACAATTCGTTTTTTCATATCAAAGTAAATGAACAATAATCTTACCTCGCCTTCTGTATATTTCGCTGCAAAAATATTAAAGTCCCAAGCGTCCACTAGTTTACTCCCCTTGAAAACATTGCAAATATATCAGGCAAGTTTCTGGACAAAGGTAGTAGAAATGTCGGTCCATGTATCATATTTGGCTAGGTTCTTCTCAAGTCGGCGGATAAAGCGGGCGATTTTAAGATATGGAAAGTAGTGTCCAAGGACGGCGAGAGTCGATGGGAACGTTGTGTTTGTTCCAGAGTGTTGATTTGTACTGAAGAGAGAGTGTGAGGAGAGCTCTCTCTCTCCAATAACTTGCCCAAGGAGCCGGTCCCAGACCGGTTTCTTGAAGTGAAAGGTTCTAGAGAAGATGTAACTAGTGTGTTGTGGAATTTGTTTGACAGTGTAGAAGAATTGAGAACTCGGACCACAGCTTTAACTGAGTTATTTTCATTTAAATGGCAATTTTACATTTTAGTTTATCATTTTGTTTTCCCCATTTACAAAGGAAAGGAAAAAAAAATGCAAGTGTTTATTCTTAAAATAAGAAACAACCAACCTCAACAAAAATGCAATTAAAAAAAAAAAAACATAGGAAGAATTTATTCTTCCTATATAGCATCTCAATTTTGGAAAAGAAAACCGCAACCCTCGACTTCATAATCTCTTCCACTTCTAACCCAAATCTTAAAACATAAAACACTTCTTCTATATTTCTTATATCGCGTACTATTTGTACCATACAAAATATATAAAGTTGGATTGAATAATTATTATTGTTGTAAGAAATTGTCACCTTTTTCTCATGTTATCAATTTCGTCTTTTTTTTTCATATTTAATTGTCCAAATGTTGTCTTCACCTAAATTTTTATCGGATACTAAAAATCGATAATTTCTCTTTTATACTGTGAGATTGATTTCTTGGAAAACTTTCAGCGATAGTTAAATTATTTGCAAATGGTTCAATTAGCTTTAATGCGTTATGGTATCAATATAAACGCGCAAGTAATAGAATGATAATATAATTTATATAAATGATGCACTCTACCTTTCTTGGACTCGTTTATTGTTTTAGGACTCGGTGAAATCTGTCTACGGGAATATGCTAGGAACTTTAAAAATTTATCGTTATAAGGCAATGTTGTGAACAAAACACACTCTGTCTGACGAGTCCATTCGAAATACCTTTATGGACAGATGTCAATGTACATAAAACCAGTTGTAACTAGATGGTTTGGAATCTTCCCGACTTCTAAGTGTATAAAGAGTAAAGAATTGCCCGCGTACTCGGGTTGGGTTCGAACCTATGATCGTTGGTTTACTTCCTAACGTTTTCCGCTTAATGTTCATGTCTATATCTCATACGCATATACAGTTTGACTAGTTGTTTATAAATCTTACTTTTGATTTCTTTGGCGTTTTTGGCGCAGTGTCGTCTTCTTTCATCCTTGCGCCATAAATATCAACCAGTCCTTTTGGTATTTTCTTGTCCTCTGAAATTCTCCAAAACATATTTTCAACACTTTTCGTGCCTAATAAAATGTCTATAGTTTTTGTGCCAAATTACCATTAAATGGTTGTTACGTGTGAATCTTGAAGATACTGTGTAATCCTTTCTCCCTTAGACTCTGTCTATTTCACAAGTCAGAATTCTGATAGTGATGTGGACAGGGGCGGACACAGACTTCCATGTGGTGGGGGTGGGGCGTTAAGAACAGAATTTGCCACGATCTTGGGATAACACCCTTCATTTAATGGAAGTTGGAATTTTTTTATAATGAGAAAAGAAATACATTTTTGGGGGGTCATGACCCCTGTGACTTCCTTCCTGTGTCCGCCCTTGAATATGTATACATGGTAACTGTTAATGGTATAGACCAGCGGTTCTTAAACTGTGGTTCGCAGAGCCCTGGGGGTCCGCTGGATAGTATCAGGGGGGTCTGGGAGGTCCTCCTAGTGTTCCGCAAAGGTTCAGAAAAATTCTAGGAAAAGAGCATTTGCTCTTTAATCCTAAGAATAAATTATGAGGGGACGAAAAAATCCTTCCTTAAATTGTGAAAATTAGCGATAAAACACTAGAAATAAAAATATGCATGACGCAAATTCCGGTCTTTAAACTTTGAGTTAATTCTTGGGGGTCCGCGGTCTATGAGTTAATTCTTGGGGGTCCGCGGTCTATGAGTTAATTCTTGGGGATCCGCGGTCTATGAGTTAATTCTTGGGGATCCGCGGTCTAGGAGAGTTTAAGAACCGCTAGTATAGACGTTAATGTAACATATAATGGTATAGTTTGCAGATCCCTAGCACACGGAATGTTTTAAAGGCAAAAATAAAATTGCAAACATTATTGCTAGAATTCAGCAGAAAAAGTGTTTTCAAGAAAAAATTCCTATTTGCACATCTTTTAAAATACAGTCGAACCCCCTTATAGCCAACCTCAAAGGACCGAGCTTTTCGTTCTCTATATCCAGGGATTTGTTATATTCGATCTGATAACAACACTGGGTGATTGGACGGAGCCAAAAAATTCATTCGTTATGTACGGAAGCTCATTATAAGCTATGTTCGCTAAAACGGGGTTTGGCTGTAGAATAGTGTTAGACATTAGTGAGAAAAGTGTATAGAAGAGTATAATCTTTCTCTCTCCATTCAGACTGAACGATCGTTAATCACTTTTCTATCCAAAACTTCCTTTGTACTGTACGACCTTCATACCGTATAAAGATCACGTTGCTTGAATGAACTTTGCATTACTAAATTGTTATAAATCATACGTTAAGTGCAAGTATGCAAAGACACATTCAAGGAACGGAATTCTTATAACATATCAGGAACATTATAAAAATCGACTGAATTTATTTTAATGGTTGGATAGTAAAATGGACACTCAGAACTGGATGATTGTAGTCTGAGGCAGGCTGAATAAGACTGCGGTATTGCTTAGGTACAACACCCGTAATAGGTTACCAACCTCTGCTGTGGATACGAGGTAACTCTTGTAATGATACAGACATAAGGTATCTCTGTCTCTGGTAATCGTATAGACACAAGGTATCTCTGGTAATGGTATAGACACAAGGTAACTCTGGTATTAGTATAGACACAAGGTAACACTGGTAATGGTATAGACTCAGGGTAACTGGTAATGGTATAGACACAGGGTAACTCTGGTAATGGTATAGACACAAGGTAACTCTGGTAATCATAGAGACACAAGGTAACTCTGATAATGGTATAGAGACAAGGTAACTGGTAATGGTATAGACACAAGGTAACTTTGGTGATAGTGTAGACACAAGGTAACCCTGATAATGGTATAGACTCACGGTAACTGGTAAACATGGCATGTAAGCATAGTGAACCATACTGGAATAACGTGGGGACGAATTGCTCTGAATAGACTTATATGAAAGTAACGTGTGTAGTACCGTCATTCAAAAATGGGTAGACTATGATTGCTGATGATACAAATAGTGCTGTAGAATATTATTTCCTGCAAGATAATAATTGTAATTGTCGTTTTGAGAAATCACGCGTGCATAAATACTTAATGTCCAGATATCCACTTACTTTTGAAAAGAAGAAACTTGTCTTTTTTTGGTAAGTAGGTTGTTAAGTAGTCTTAACCAAGGCACAAGATTAGCCGCTTGAAGGTAGCACCTTCGTTCTAATTCTTCGTATCTTCTGTCATGAGATAGACTGTTATGCAAATATACGCATGTATTTGGTGTGTCTGTGATCCTGTATTTTTCTAAAAAGCAAGTTTTCTGCTTCACGGAGTGCAAAAGCGTGCAAAGCTGCAGATAAGGGTAAAATTCGAAATTGTCGTTTTTTTTCTCACTCTCAAAACCTATTGTGTACCTCAATGCTTAGATACGAATTCAAAAGGGAAGTTGACTAGCTTTGACTCTCTATTCAAATTCTGCATTTGAATAAAGCTACACGACTTACTAAGAAAGGCCATGCTTTTAATCTAGCATGCAATTTACCTTCCGGGCAACAGGATTCCTTTAAGTACGAAAAAGAGGGAATATAAACTGTGTCATTTTGATGTGAAATCAACCAGTGCTTCATTATATTTAGCCTACATGTTTTGAATTATATTCAGGTTCGTCCCAGTCAATGAGTAAATACTTGAGTACAAGCATTTAATATGGTATAAAAGAAATATAGTATATAGATGTACTATATCGTATAACATATATATAGTGCAGATATGCAATATAGTGTGGATTTACAACGTAGTACAGATATACAGAAATCATGACTGATAATGGAATATGTAAAATTTGGACTTTAAAATTGCAGTTTTCATGCTCAACTATATTAAGAATGGAAGTAATATTGATATCTCACTACCACTTCGGCCGGAATACGGCTATTAAACTCGGAACAGAACGAAACTTAAACCTAATTTTGCAAGAACCAACCCTGCCTTAGCAGGCATTGGCTCCTTGGAGCCTCGGATGTGACACAAACCCCTAATGAACTAAAGGAACTTAGCTCACTCTGTATTTAAATACCGCCTGCATGTGTACTTAAATGGATTATAATTTCCTAATTTCCTTCTATTTGCATAACTGGTAATCTTTTTTTTTTTTTTTTTTTGAAACTTCCTTGGGGAAAACTTTGGTAGCATGGGCTTAGTTAGACGTTAGTTTTTTCTCACTGCTACCGAAGGAAAATATAAATAGTTAAGTTATAATTTAAAACAGATTCAAAAAATTGACATTTTACATAAAAAAAAGGTCCCTTGTTTATTTTATTACCTATGGATGTAACGCATTGCAGCTAACAAGGGAACCCCTTTCGCTGTTCACTGCACTTTGAGATCAGACCTATGGAAGATGATAGTGCTTGACTTCCTGATCACGAATGTGAATTATTTGTCTTCTAAAATGATATCACAATTTTTGATGAATGTTTGAAGTCCAAAAATGACACTTTTACTCCAGGTTTGATATTTTTTAATCGCACTGTATGTGGGAAACAATAGGTTTGAAGTCGGTAAGATTATGAAGGATCATCGTATTTAACGGATAAAAATAAAAAAATTATGTCTCAGCTAATTTAAACAATATGAAAAAATTAATATGAAAAATGAACTTTTAGCATAGATATTTGGCGAATTTGACGACAATTTTGAAGAGTTGGCGGGACATTTAAGTTTTGCATTCCACTAGCTATATGAACTCGTCCGCAAGTGTAACGTCAATATAGTTGTACGAGTTTCCGATTGTGAGAAAATGAAAAATATAGTGAACATAATTCAATCCGTTTTGAATTTGGTCGTTAATAAATACGACACGCTTCCGTCGTTAATAACTGACCAAGAACTTAAGGAAAGTCGGGAAGTATTGTCGAAAATCGAAAACATAATTTTTAATAACAATGTCAGTGAAAGTATCAGTTTAGATTTTGAAGACAATTGTGATTTCCGTATCGACGAAGAAAGTGATATTAGTATAGTCGGTGACGAATATTATAACTGTACTGTAAAGGGCGATCAATTGGCAAATGAATTCAGTTTAGAAAATATGCAAACAATTGTTCAGTATTTTGACAGTTGTCAAAAAAATAAATTCCAGAAAACAAACAGGAGATATCCAACAGTAAAATACCCTACTTATATTTCGAGGTTTAGAAAATATATATCAAATATGGGCACAAATATAGAAAAGTATAAAATAATAAAAAATGAAATGTTAGCCAGATTTACAAAAGCTAGGGAAATTTATTTACCTGTTCATGATATAGATTTGAAAAGATGGGCGATCCTGAAATCCCAAGAGTTAGGATTTGAGGATTTTAAATGTTCCGATAATTTTATAGATAATTTTAAGAGCCAAAACAAAATAGTTGCGCGGAAAGTAACAAAATATATCACTCAAATATACACCCAGAATATGGGCAACATAGAAGATAGTGCCATAGAATTTATTTTGCATACGGGAAATGTTACTGCTAATATTATCCCCCAACAAATTTTTAACTCTGATCAAAGTGGTTTTAATTATTTTCTTCCAAATTAAAGGCAGCTATCGCATAAAGGTGAAAAACAGACATTTTCTTTAATAGGGTCTGATTTTGCTAGAACACATTCATATACAATAATGACAATAATGGAAGTAAAATGACTCACTGTGCTGAATATATCACAAAACTTGGTAAAATAACACAATGGGCACAGTTTTTGAACTATATGCTTTAATATAGCTTTAAAACGTTTTCTCGAAGGCTTTTAGCCTTCTTCGAAGAAGCTTACACAATAGTTCCAGTATTATGTAACCTTCTTCGAAGAGGGCTAAAAGCCTTCGAAAAAACGTTTTAAAGCTATATTAAAGCATATAGTTAAAAAACTGTGCCCATTGTGTTATTTTACGATTGTGATAAATGTCAATAATATCAATAAATGTGGAACTGATAGGGAAAATGCTACTTTGTTTAAAAGAAGCTGCAGGAAAATTTGGCCCGAATGTCAAAAAGAATTTATTTCAACCTCCAAACTTATATATTACATGCTCCAAGTCGGAAAAAATGGACAAAATCAAAATGAGAGAGTGGGTAGAATGTTGTATGAAACCCATCATGTCTCCTCCTTCCTGCGTTTTACTAAGCTAATGGACAGGTAGTACAGACCCAAACACTTATTAAGATTTTCCGGAAAATTGTATATCCTTGCAAATACCCCCCAAAGCAACATCCCTCATACAACCGCTGGATGTTTATTTCTTTCGACAATATAAAAAATTTGTACAAAAAAATAATCAACAGAATAGCAATCGATGAAATGGATATTGACATACGACATCGAAATGAGATAATAAAAATGCATTCTTTGGTTCACAATCAATTACAGTCTAAAAAATATCGCCCTATATTACAATATGCTTGGTTTAGGTGCTGTTATAGCGATCATGATCCCGGAAAATGCAAAAATGTTGAGGAAATTTCTTTTGAAATTGAATACAACAATTGTAGCCGAGATAATTGCAAAAATCTGTCATTCTTAAAATGTGCCCACTGTGATCAATTGCTTTGCTTCACTCTTTTCTTTTTTTGTACTGTATCACTTTCAGGACATTCCTGAGATGTACACAGTTTAATTTTTCTCATTTTTAAATAAAGAGCATAATTCAACAATTAATCCACAATTTATGGTTACATAACTTCATGAAATAAAGTACATTTCATGAAATTTTGTTCACATTTTTTCTAATTACAATAAATGCATTTTCAAATAGCCTACTATTAAGTTTTGTTCACAATTTTTTTAAATTCCATGGTTGCAACAGCATGTGATATGCAATGACCACATCCAGGTTGGATAAATATAGCAACTTTTCATTATTCATACACATCATTTATTCATACATCTCATATATGGATACTCATATATTCATACATTTCATTTATTCTTACTCACATATTCACACATCTTGTATATGAATACTCATATATTCATACATTTCATTTATTCATACTCATGTATGCATGCTTATATGTATTCATGTGCTTCTTTTCCTCATGAGATAATATTTTGGAAAAAGAAATGTAAAAGAAACTTGACATGGGCTGCGATAATACGAAATAACTACCTCGAACGAAAACCTGGAGTAGCCTTCAAAATTGTCCTCAATTTCGCCAAGTATCTATGCTAAAAGTTCATTTTTCATATTAATTTTTTTATACTGTTTAAATTAGCTGAGACATAATTTTTTATTTTTATCTGTTAAATACGATGATCCTTCATAATTTTACAGACTTCAAACCTGTTTTTGCTCACATACAGTGCGATTAAAAAATATCAAACCTGGCGAAAAAAGTGTCATTTTTGGACTTCAAATATTCATAAAAAATTGTCATGTCATTTTTGCAGACAAATGATTACATACTTGTGATTAGGAAGTCTAATACTATCATCTCCTATAGGTCTTACATCTAAATGCAGTAAACAGCGAAAGGAGTTCCCTTGTAAGATTCAGAATAACGGCATGGAGTGCGTTATCAACACAGTGACAAATATCGCTCAAGTTTTTGTGTTTATCACAGGTCGCGCGCATTCGTGTCACATGAATCATCAAAACGTTGTCCTGACAAATAATCGAAGCTCTTCTGTGTTGTGGTATAATACTAAAGCACAAATTGGGACAATTTACGACATGCGCAAATCTTGAAGGTCTGTAACGGTGTGCAATAATGGATCTTCTTGAATACCAAAGGCTGTTCATTCTAAAAAAGTGATTAATGTCATGTGGCTAAAATAATCCCTTGCCACCCTAATAACTATTGTTACTCTTTTCGAAACCTCAATTTCTCCTTTAGTCTCATCTCCTCTAAGGATTTGGATTATGAATTGAGTTCTGAGGAATTAAGATTGTTAATGACATCCTAGTTGTGCAAGCCGCATATCTATTAAGGTCGCCACTGTCTATTGTTTTGACTGCTTATTATAGGTCATTGGAAATTTACTCACAAGGGCAAGGTTAACTCTAATGTATTGGTCCTCGTTTTAATATTTGGTAACTTTTACTAGTGGATTTTTAAAAGGAAAATTAGTCTTTCTTTATGTTCCAGAAAAGTCACGCTAACGTTCCTCTTGGCTTCCGAACATGCGGGAAAGTGCCGAGTACGCGAAGGAACGTTGGCGTCTTCAAAACTTCTTCGTCGTGTTTTGATGTCGTTTTCAATACTTCTGATCTCAATAACTCACCTTGTGTAAAATCTGTGTCGTTTGTGCGTTATTGATCATTTGTGTCGGGTATTGCGTGCATAACTGTTTATAGTATACTACTACTACTGGTATATAAACAAAACAACCAATTGTTTCTTCCTCGAAATAAAAATGATTAAATTGCGAATTCTTAAGATCAGTCTTATGAAAGGTGCGTTTGAATGTACTCGCCCCACCCACATATTAGCGTAATTACTGTGCATATCAGGAAAACGGCAATTTATAAGTAAAGAGAGGCCCTATCAATGCGTATTTTCCATCTGGGACCACTTTGATACCCTAATGATGAGAGAATCATTATTATTTTACTAGTTTAATAGAAATGTATGTACCCGATTTATTTTTAGTCCTTTGTAGAAAATTCTGAAATATTTTTAAAATTAACGGTAAATTAATATATATTATGCACAGCAAATTATTATATTTTATGAACAGTAAATTATTAGATTTTATGAACAGTAAATTATTAGATTTTATGAACAGTAAGTTATTAGATTTTGTGAACAGTAAATTATTAGATTTGTTAAATAATAAATTGATGTATATATTGAATAGTTAATATACTTGTTAAATGGTAAACGAATAAATTTAACGAACGGGGAATTATATAATGGATTTGATGAACAGTAAATATTAATGAATTTAGTGAACAGTAAATATTAGAGGATTTAATAAATAGTAAATGTTAATGGATTTAATGAATTGTAAATATCAGGGGATTTAATAAATAGTAAATATTAATTGGTTTAATGAATAGTAAATATTAGAGTATTTAATAAACAGTGGCTATTAATGGATTTAATAAACAGTAAATATTAATGGATTTAATTTGCAGTATTAGGGGATACAATAAATATTAATAGATTTAATGAACAATATTAGGGGATTTAATAAACAGTAAATGTTAATGGGTTTGATGAACAGAAAATTAATATAAATTCAATTTTCAGTAGATTACCTTATTGAAAATTTACACGAAGTTGAATGAGTTAACACTGTTCTTCTCGAATTCATGGCATTTTTGTTTTCCTTTAGCCTTTCTTTTTTTGATCATTTATTATACGGAAACTTTCCTTGCTTCTGCTGAACGGAGGTTGAAGAAGGTGTATGATTTGCGGCACAGAGCAGCGGCGAGTACTAAGGGCGGGGTAATTGACGCTGTCGATGGCCTTGGATCCCGGAACTTTTACCCCAGAAGAAGAATAATACCCCGTCAATTAGTTGCACTTAGTCCCCCTTCCCATATCTCCCAATGGACTGCCCTAACTGCCGCCCCGCAATACCCCGTTTCCCACTTTTTTCAAATTAAAAAGTTTTTTTGCCCTTTGATTGACATATGCCACATTATGTCTTTTTCGAAAATCAAAAATTGTCGGATTACAGAAATTTTTCGGAAAATTACTTGCGCACTTACTTCGCACTTGTCCAATCTTTAGCTTTTAACTCTGTTCTGCCAGAAATTTGGCCGGTTTTTGGCGAAAAATATTAGATAAACAAACTTAGAAAAGAAAGGTATGTGGATACGTTTGACGGAAAGAGAAATATCATCGTCTAACCTTGGTAGCGTTCATGCTTGCTCCAGTGATCTCATATACTTTTAGGCACAAGCTACTGGTTACGATAAATAAAAAATTCATAAGCGTAAAATTGTGAAAATGTGCAGAAATCGTTGGAAATTATGTACAAACGGTGCACATAAATCTGCAGTTAATAGCAACAAGTTTTATGTAACATAAATTATACGTTTACTACTAAAAATAATAAAATTTTAATAAATGGTACTAGTATATAGCACATAACCTATAAAATATATTGCGCCGGGCATAGACGAACGCAAGAAGTTCGTAAGAAAGTTACAGTCTTATACTGTGGGATTACAGAGCTACAATTCCATATATTCATATGTGTACACAATTGCATCGCAATGGAGGTTTATGACCTCATTCCCCCCCTGCGTGCGCCACTGACACCGGTTGATCATAATTAAAGTTGCCCCATTCACAACTCTCTGTAATGTCAACTAAGAAGCAGAATGTCGCTGAATTTTGTCACATGCTATTAAAAAGATGAAGAAAAGGATTATGCAAAAAAAAAAAAGAAATAATTTCAAGAATTCACTATAGGCAAAAATATGGCATTGCACAACAGAAAGCGTATGGAAAAAGCACATCAAAGAAAAGAAAAAGAAGACGAATTTAAAAGTAAATGAGATGAACAAGCTTAAACTGTCATTAAGAAATTGATTCCTAATTTCAAATTCATTGTTCGTTTACAATATCGGGAGATGTCCCTTACTTTGAAGTTGAACTTGACGTGATTGCTGTTGTTTTGTACCAGAAATTGTATTCCATGTGCAGTGCGCTCGACTGCAGAATGCAAGATTTCGAAGGAAAGTTTTCCGCACATTTCACATGACGTTGCTCTTTAAATACAGCTAAGAGCTAAGAACACATTTTCTTTATAGACTACGGATTTGAGGTGACCCCACAGCCAAAATTACACACCTGTGACTATGTTAAGTTCCTTCTTGTTTCTGTAAGTAGCAAAAATAATAATCGAAAATTTCATTTTAGATTTGCCTTACTCATGCCTATGTTTGTACTTTCTCCCTCATGCCAACAGGCGGGAGTAAAAAAGAAGAGACGAAACTTTTTCAATTTCTTTGAAAATTTTATGGATTCAAGTTCAGTAGAAACAGGTTTCTTTGGTCGATTTTTCTATGTATGTAGTTTCATGTGATGTAGCTTTACACGCCCTCGTTGTGGATAATTTTGATTGCATTCTATGTACAGTGAAAATCGTTTATAACTACGGAATTTTTACAAGAAGTTTCGTTTCCAATCCTACTCCTTACTAAATGTATAGGTTATAACGACATCTTGTATAGCGACGAAGCCTTCTATAACGACGGCGATTGTAGGGAAACCGTCGTCGGATATAACGACGCGACTTAGTCGTACACAGAAACCACTTGGGTTTGGTGCAACGCTGAAATCACACTATTCCGTTCAAATAAATATAATTTGGTCGAGTGAACTGAATTTTTTTTGTTTTTTTGACAAACCTGTAATGCTAAATATATAGTAACGGGAGAATTCGTTTTAATTATGTGTGTATATACTAAGTAGGTACTACTATGTTTCGCTAATAGCAGATGTGGTTGCCTATATGTAGGTGCATGAATGAATGTGCACAGTATGTGACGGAATGATACACCATTCTAAATTAACTAAGTGCATTATTGAGCACGAGTGCGGAAAGCTAATAGAGATTGTGAAATGAGAGTGGCTACGCTCGGAAGTCCGAAATATAAGAAACGTGGGTGCATTTATTGATTATCACATAAGCTACATTCTTTAGGGGGCCCTGTCTCTGAGGATCTGTACGCGCGAATCGATATCGTTATTGTTTCTTGTTGAATACGTGGAATCCGTGCTCTAACTCTTCCGGAAGAAGGCCCGTTACTAGCATCGCTACTGCTCTCTTTCCATTTCCGTATTACGTTTTGTATGGTCTCTGATGTTCACAATAATAAGGAATAAAGTATTGCTTGCATTGTATTCTTTTGATCTAGAACCCATAAAAGCAAAGCGAGATTTCTCCCAGAAATCTGTTGGTAAATCATAAATCACTGTAGTAAATATTATTTGCTTGCTATATAATATACTTAAATATTTTCTCCAAGCTTTAAATTTAAAAAACTAAGAAAGTACTGTGTATTTAGTGTGGCTATGAATATAATTTAATATAGACGGAAATTCAATTCATTATAATTAAATATATTTTTATTTAATTTTGAAACCTAAACGTTTAATACTTTTTACTATCAAAATAATTTATAAAATCCTGAAGTATATTACTATACTATAAGTTTAAAAAGATGTTATGGTTCATGACGACTAAATTTGCACTGTCCCTTATAGGTCGTTATAACCGATTTTCACTGTGTTCCTTGTGCCAGGCGTATTAAATGTTATTTCAATTCTTCTAATATAGACATCTATTATCCTACTCTCCGTATATTAAAACCAGAAATAATTGAAACTTACAATTTCAATCTAATTTAGTTTCTAACTACCTGTGAAGTGCACATTTATGAACAACTATGTTGCCATAATGCATAGTTGTTCTACAATGGTGAAAAACTACAATTGTGATTTTCTCAAAACTAGTATAGTACAGTACATCTTCATTACTTTGGCATAAGGGAGACAATATATTATGTATTATATATAACGCTCCATATATATTTATTTTTATTTATTTCATATTAATTGTGCGTGTATATAAACGAGCTTAGGAATTTGTTACTCCTTTTTATTTTATGGTAGTTCATATATACACACATGTGATTAACTGTAATGTAGTTTCGGATTTTATTGGTCAAACATTCGTGATTCTAGCGTATGAGGGGGGGGGGGAAGGAAATACCTGTGTTGTTACTGTCATTTTCTAGCTTAAGAATCTGTTCTCTTGTTTTTCCCCTTAAATATTTCTGTTACCTACTATTTGACCTCTTCTCATCGCAGCCAGTACGGCAGAATTCGTTGTGACGCTGGTCCCTTGTTTAACAACAGCTAGTAATCATTTTAAAATAAATAAAACTGGGAGGGAATTCCTCATGGTTCTATCATTTTTGCAATCGAGAAACAAAGATGAGATCGGTCAGGTCACGATATACCATCAAGCGGATCACATACCTCAACCCTACGTGATGCAGCCTTATCTTTTCAGTCTCAATTTAACCTTGGGAAGGTAAATTCTGGCGTTTAAGTCTCTTGGTTTGCGCTCATGGAAGTTCCCGGTTTTTGTGGTAAATATCTCCATGAGCCAATTACACCGCAGTGGAAAAGCACAGTTAGTTTCTACTTCTGGCTCATGATTGCTGCTCGCCAACGCCAGTGGACTCATATACCCGTTACGAAACGTCGTCTGGAAGATTTAACGGAGCTCATATTCTGTGTGAGATTCAAATCACGTTCTTACCTGTACTGTATGAGCTTTTTTCAGGTGGAATGATTTTCTGAATTACAGCATACTTGAAGAGTTTCGTTTATCCCGCGAAAATCACCATGGTATGTACTGTCCTCCGGCTGAAGTTTCACTTTCATACATTCTGTCATTACGTATTCCTTGGGTGTTCCTTCTGTTTAGCATCTGTACTGTTCTCGCGGTTCAAACGAGCATGGCGAACGTCATGTTTTGTCTCTCCCTGGACCTTTTCCGCATTGTCCCTGTAGAAAAAGGAGGGATACAATAATTATAACGAGGAATAATGGGTTGCCATTTCTTCATCGGTCCACTGGATACAAGACTCATCACGTGTTCTACATGTTCCCTGCAAGCGTTGAAATTTTGTTGTACGGTAAACGAATAATGACGGTTTCACGTGGATTCCACTTTCGCCTTTGTAGTACCATCATTGTTTCCATCGATTCATGCAGTCCTCAGCACTGCTGAAATATCGCATCATAGTATGTTTGGTGTATATTGTGCTCTATCTAAGGAAATTCTACCGCTGAACAAATATTGGTTAAGTCGTTTTCATTTTGAGAAGGCCGTGTTTATAAAATTACTAAGTAATGTTACGTATAAGCAGAACAAATTAGGTATGTACAGTGCTGCTACTGTATACTCATGTGTGTTGTACTGTCCGTACTAATGCTTATTTACGTTTAAAAAAATACTTCAAGAGTTTTTTGCTTTACATTTTTCTTCTTTTCTTTGTACATCATTTTATAACAACGAATTGAATTGTCCATTTTTTCACGCAACTTCGAAGAACGTTCAAGGTTAGTATCTGCATCCATAATCTTCTGCTTAAAAAGTTGTACAATGCGAAGCATTTATTTTAATTCTTTTAAAGTGAATTGCTTCGTTATCACTTCATCTTCCTCGACATCGTGCATTATCTGAAGTTTAAATTCTGCGACAGCCTCATGTCGAAAACGTTTCTGACTACAGATCGGAAATATACTACCAGTTCTGCATCAGGCATTAACTCCCGTGTTTGTTGACGGACGTATCTACGAAATAGATGCTAATTACTGTACTAATTATATTATATAATTATAATAAAATTATATAATAATATTAAAATTTTAATTTAAAAATTAAAAACTATAAAATATATCTAAAAACATTTTTTTTTCCATTTG
This sequence comes from Dysdera silvatica, assembly GCA_006491805.2. Taxonomy (NCBI): domain Eukaryota; kingdom Metazoa; phylum Arthropoda; class Arachnida; order Araneae; family Dysderidae; genus Dysdera; species Dysdera silvatica. Next base: position 45,466,107 of record QLNU02015359.1, on the reverse strand, counting down.
TCATTCTTTGGAAACTTCAAATACTACAATAAATCGAATTTATAAGCGTAGTATTCGAAATTTGGTATCCAATTGCAAACCGCAATAAATCGAAATCCGCAGTAACCGGGGTTTTCCAGTATTTACTTTGTGTGTGTGTGTGTGTGTGTGTTCTGCATTTTTGACAAGTAACTGTTGGTTGTTTATGGTTGCGAGAGCTCCTCCTATGGGCGCGAAGCTGATAAAATATATATTATATTACGTCCACCGTGAGTAGATAACTATCAAGAAATACCCCTAAAAATTAGAGCATGCCCGATTACAAAGCCTGGCTATCGAGCGAAATCTCGCGAGGCCTTCAAATCATGCTATCTATTACGTTACGACCACGTCCTCTGTGGCCTCACGAAGCCATAAAAATTGCTCCCCACTTTGCAAATAAACCAAAATTGCATGATATCAAAATGCTGATTCCATGCCCTCTGAAGCACTCGTAAATCAACGCGTTTTCGATGTTGCCCCTTGACGTTTATGTTGCCCGGCAACAAAATGAAGAAGGCAATGCTCCATAATTGCTTGTTGCATTCTTTCTTTTTTTTATTTTTTTTTCATGCCTGCTTCGAAGGTTGAATCCCATGCCATTGAAACTAATTTGGTTTCATATGTACGTTTTCGTCTCTAAATAGATATGACTTCTTACCGAAAGAGTTGTACAAAGGTCCAGTCTTTGCTGAATCACCATTCCATGTGCCATTATTGTTCGATGTTTTGTGCTGGAATGATCAGTTAGTTCAAGCACTCTGGACATAATTCATTTATCCTTCATGTTAAATCGTGCCGTTTAAGCTGAAGATATATATACATGCATTGTGCTGGCTTGTCCATTTGTAAATAAAGAGTGTGTGGTTCTTTCTTATTTATATAATTTTGTCATGCCTCTTTCCCGTGTATGACTCTTCCTCTCATACCCCTCCATACTTCTACAACACAGAATTCGTGTTTTTTCATGTTCTTGTAATCATGGCCATGCCAGATGCAAGTATCGAGGAGAGAGCATTGCTTGTATTCGTGTAAGATTTGCTAAAGGTCTGTTGGCGTGCTCTCCGTGCGCAAATTTCATTCCATTAGTTAGAGTGAACAACCCTCGTATGCACGGCTTCCCACTTTGACCACCTTCCACACTTTTCACCAAAAGTGTAACAAAATGACAGCTTTCCAACCGTAACTATAATGGCTGACATGATACAGCTTTGTGCGTTTCGTTGATCAGGAAAGCTGTCTTTTTGTTGTTGTTTAATATCTTTTGTGACTTGTTCCGAAAAACTGAAATTGATCAGCGCTGCAGTGGCAGAATATTTGCAAATATGGCCCTTTTAAGTTACTGGATTTGGCTCAAGCTACAGTTGACTCCGTTGTGCATAAATATACGGTTATTCGAAGGTCACGTTATGCCGCTCGTTATAGAATCTGGAGATGCACCGCTCACCAAATAAGCGTCCCACTGGCTCAAAAACTATGGCCACGGTTTTTGGATCTATTGGGATGGATTCGATCAGCTAGTTTATGCGGCGTTGTGATAAGCTTGGTTGTTAAAGGTCACGTTACCCTCTACAGTGGCGGATCCAGAGAGAGATTTTGGTAGGTGAGGCAATGTAAAATACAGTAAGACTCACTTATGATGAGCCCGTATTTAGCAATTTTCCGGATATAATGAGGAAGGTGTGAATTTCATTTGTGTAATGATTAAGCCCAGTACAATTTAACGGCTTTTAGTGAACAAATCTTTTTAGAACCCAGATTTAACGAGCAACTAAAAATATACGATGATAAACCAAACTTTTTGTAAGAATTGTTATTACATGCGGTTCGTCGTTATAAGCAACGTTCGTTATAACCGATTTCTTCCTCCTTTTTATGAGTTTGGGAGGGGGGGAAATTTTCTTAATTCTCGCCCCCCCCCATGGATTCGCCACTGCCCTCTGTCGGTACCGATTATCCATTACCTAATCTTGAAACATAAAAGCACAAAGTAGATATGTAGATGAATGTAGTAGCGTAGTTAGATATTTTGCCGCCCGGGGCGAGTGACTGTCATTGCCGTAATTGTTATGTCTGTTATTGGTTTTTAAAGCTAATTGCCACCCCCCCCCGAATTGCGGTGCCCGGGGAGGCCTCCCCCTTACCCCGTTAGCTACGCTACTGGGTGAATGCATTTTAATGACGCAAAGTCAGCGGTTGTTATGCTTCGCCTAAACTTGCAGTGTTCCCACGCAACCTGAAATTGTCGGGGAATTTCAAATCGTCTCTAAAATTCACGGGGAGAATGGGGTTTTTTTGGTCAGACCTAGAAAAGTGAGGGAAACCTTCCTGACGTGTTCTGAATAGCTAAATTTCACGCGAACATGAGGCTATTTTCACCGAAATTGAAGTGAAATTCGAAGTTTTGTTTGCGATCTGTCAAGAACTTTGCCCGAAAAGTCAATGGAGAAAACCTGGAAAAGTCAGGGCATTTTTTCCTCCACCGTTGGTGACCCTGCCCCCCAGGGCCGACGCAGACAAACTTGTCACCCTAATCGAACGACCTGTGCCCCGCCCCGCCCCTTTCGAGAAAATCGACCCACCAACATATTTTAAATAGAACATAGTAATGTGCTTACATACGTAAAAAACGTTCAGTCACGTTATTAAGTATTACCTATATATATTGCCAATAAATAATATTACTTAATTTATATTTCTTTCTATTTGTCCCAAATTCGGTAATATAATTTTAAAACGACATTGTTTTATAACCCACTGCTTTTTGACAACGTCTTTGAGTCCGTTGAAGTTTTTTTTACAGGGATTGTAGAAGCTCCAAATGCTTGTCATTTCTTTCAAAGTACAATTTTCCCCGCAAAAATCATTATCAGATGTATAATCTGAACGGTTTTCGTTATTAAAAGTGTGAATTACAGAACTGTTATCGTCATCAGAAAAATGTTATCTATATATTGCTGTTTTTATTTACGTTTCCATCGCTCTTAAAAATCTAACGTTAGTTCATTTTCAATAATTACTCTATCTAATATCCTTTCTTCAAATGTAGGTAATGATCTCCTATTTCCGTGTAATTGTTCATATTATAGCAGATGTATCTTTTCCGTATTTTTCAAAAGCTAAGTTTAAAATACCGGCTAGAATATAATTACAGTCTGCATATTTACAATATTTACATTAACTATTATAACACTGCGTTACCCAGTAGTGCATTAATCAACGCCGAAATGTTTTTAAAGCCTTAACTAACACGCCGAATCCTTTCAAATTTGCCTGCAAAAATTGCAACGCTCTCACCTGTCCTTTACATGTATATATTTGCGGCTGTGACAACTTACAAAAAACCGCCAATGGCGAATAAAAACTTGGTCGTTGCGCCAAAAAACAGTAGATTAAAAATAAATTCCCCTAATTTACTGCTTCTCGTATAACTTGTAAGTAACGCAAGAAAGTGACGTTTCAGCATAATTATCGAAATTTTAAAAATTAATAAAAATTTGAAAATTGAATTTTGCAGTCTAATTCTTTCGGGTTCTCTCATTACTCATGTAATGCCATGGTCCCGATTCAAAATGCGACTGGCACTTGAGACACTACCCTTGTCAGTATTGCAGGCCGGGCGGTTATCGCTTCTTTACGTAAACATGGTCAGACCCCACCACCACCACCTCGTTGTCAACAAAAACAAAGAAATCGCAACCCCCTCCTCCAAAGATGCTTACATAATACTTGAACGTCCCCTAGAAGCTGAAGAACAATGAAATGGGTTATGTTAACAGAAGCTGAGACCATGACTTGCAAAGGGGCGCCAAAATAATGTTTCGATGCTGGAATGCCTGTGCCCAGTCCTATTCCCCCCCGCCACTGCTGAGAGAAATTTCTGATAATTATTATATTTCGAAGGAGAGACCTGAATGCCAATTCCGAGAAAAATAATTTGTTGACCACTGCCTTCGTTCGAAAGTGGTTTATCAACTCTCTGGGGTCCCCAAGTTGGGTGGGATCATCACACTTTTGCCTCATCTGTAGTATTTATTTAGCATTATTATAACTATTAGTTCTTCCTGTATTCTGCCGGCGTCCTGATAGAGGCTTGGGGTGGTTACCTATAGAACTTGGTCAAAGATATCTTGATAGCCGTAATTTGAAATGGAAATCGGAGATGTAGCTGCAGACGCGAAGCCATTAAAGTGCATGATGAACGCATTTCGTTTGGTCCGTTGTATCTCCAGAAATCTTTAGTAGTTGGTCATTCTCTTTCTTCTCAGTGGCGTGTTTTCAGCGCCCACGAATTATTTGAAGCGGAATTTGCGATTTCCCGATATGTTTGTCTCCACTTTCTCCCTTCTAGGGTAGTTCGCCTTCTACCGAATGAGTTGTTTAATAAGACGTCGTGTGTCTTGTAAGATCTTTTCAGCTAAGTCGTTAATTAATTTCACACTGAGTTAATTAGGAATATCGCGTGCAGTTTTTCGTTTTAGGCAGATTTTTCGAAAGTTCTGTCAAAAGACCCCCTTTTTTTTATATCAAGTACAATGGAACCTTGTAAAGTAGCTACTTTTTAAAAGATATAACTACTGGTAGAGACTAGTCATATCTACACCAAAGTCTATGGTGACCATTACAGCCCAGTCCCAAAGTTGGTCGCTTTAGGCAAGTTCTACTGTGTATGGACATTTACACTGAGGTAGGTGATGCTGTTAGCCATTAGTTAAGAAAGGGGTGTTTTACCCCCGTGTGCACGGCCTTGCCGACAAAATGATGTATAGTTTATACAATAATACTAATATTTGGATTCATTGTCATCGGTTGGTTAATGTAAACACAAAGGGAACAAATCGGATTTTGAACCATGCTTAAATAGGCCTGTCCAGAGAAGGGGCCTGATGAGCTAAATGGACCTGGCCTACGATTTTTAGGATCCTACATTCAATTGGTAAAACAGGGCTTGGTAAAAATGTACTGACATTGTAAAAAAAAAAATCAACAGAAAGAGATTTTATTTAGTTAATTAGTTAGATTTATTAAAAGTTCAAGAGATATTAAGGATAATGTAAATCACTTTGATTTAACGAGAACTTCGAGTTATCGCGATTCAAATTAACGAGATTCTACTGTATCAAAAGGTCATTTAAATTATATTTTAATTTCTATGGACTTTAAAAAATTTTAAACTAAAATTTATTTATGTTTAATTTAATTAAAATTTAGACAAAGTATTTAGATATTTCAAGAAGATGTATAAAAGCCTAATAGAAATAGATTATACCATAGGAATAGCTCGACTGTAACAAGGCAGACTTGCTTAATTTTTCTGATGTGATTGTTGAATTTTCCTGAAGCAAAATACGTGAAACATTTCTGAATGTAAAGAAATCTTGACCACTGCTGATTTGAAATTCAAGAATAAAATTACTTATCATAACGTTATTATAAACTTTTTTTTATTTTGTTATGTTACTTATAAATACCTAAAAAAACTACATAAATATGTCGATATATATATATACTCATGTATACAGTATATACATTCAGCGCTAATTAAAAAATATTTAATATAGGGTGAAACAGGGCTTTCGTTTTCTGTTTAGCCCGGTCCTGTAACCAACTCATTACGACCATGTGGTCAGAATATTTAAGGAAGATAGAAAAATAAGCTTGATTGATTGGATTTTCTTGCTTGACTGAGCAAATAGGAATTAGACATTTTTAAGTTAAGAAGCCTTTAATGCCACTTAGTCAAATGCATATATTACAAGGGCTGTTGGACAACAGAAATTATTAACTGATTACGAAGAAACTACGGAGTGTTAAGGAAGCACCATTAAACAGAGTGAATGGATGACATAAAGAAATTGTCATGTGAAAACGAATTGCCGCAGACAGAGACATAGAACAAACTTACGAGACATGCAGCGGTACATCGATAATCGTGTTATGTAAATTTGGATGATTCAGTAATTAAACAGCAGGAATTTTTCCTCCCATTCATTGAAATGGTCGCAAAGAGACAGCAAGCCAAGCGGAAATGTCTAGGATAGTGTAAGTGCAAGATTTCGGATGGGTTAGAGGTGGGGAAAAGGTTTGGCAAGTTTGAAACAAAAATATACTCTCGCCCAAACTTCGTTCCTAAACTGAAATTCAATTGAATTGGTTTCGAGGCTTTTCCCGTGAGAGAAAAGTTGGCACCAAACCAACCTCAGGCACGCATTTATTTCATCATCTTCAAGTGCGTGCTTTTAATGTACGAGAAATGCGCTGGGTATTATGGGGCGATTTGTGAAGCATGTCTGTCCATTATCTGCGTCGTTCTTTTCATGATGTAACTGCAGCCCTTTGGAGGCATATCCTGGAATTCAAAAATTGACCATTATTGCTCAACCCTGCAGTAACATGAACCACTTGTTCCTTGCGTCCCGCGAGTGTGCTTATTTGGAAAATGAACAGTGTTATTGTGTCCTTGGCAATGACTGTTGTTAGTCCTGTGGGCAGTTGCCTGTCACTTTCGGAATGGTGATGTAATGCTTGTTCATCATGCTTTTTGTACTGCATAGAACAATTGTTGAAGACTTCGAGCATCTTCATTCTTTTTAGGACACTGTTCGGAAGAACATGCCATTTTTAATTGGGATCGTGCGTGCTTGGTTCAAGATGATAGAGGAATTTATTTTTTATTATAGTTCACAAGCTTTGCTATATCGTAGTAATTTTTATATAAAACCACAGAAATTTGTCAATCCGAAATCTCTAAATTAAATTGATTTTCAGAAATAGACACTCGGCGCCATTGCGTAATGTCTATCATTCTACATTATCCTGACCTCCGGTTCAATTATCACTGAAAAAGTCCGTTATGACTCAGAAGTTATTTGTACTAGAATAACGAAACAATACAGAGTTTCACCAGGAGATTCCATAACAAACAGTTATTTCGACACTGGCGTAAGGTTTAAAAACTAGTTTTTAAAACTTACGCCAATGTCGAAATAACTGTTTATTATACTGTAATTCCTGTCCTATTTCAATTTACTTCCTGCGCAGTGGCGTGGGAATGGGGGGGAAGAGGGTTTCAAGCTCCCTCCTATTAGATGTCAAGGCACCTTAACCGTTCACCTTAGAGATCTCTTAAATTTTGAGGCCCTGGGCTGCTGTAGGAAAGTCAAGCACTGTGTCATGAATATAATGAACAATAATTAAGATATTAATTACTATCGCTATTCATTACACTTACGCTTTTGTACATCTGTATTTATTAAAATATATATATATACACTGCCCTTTGCTCGTTGTTGATCTGCGTGACTGGTGTGTACGTCTTTTCATGGTAGATGTGTTATCCGTCAAGAATGCTATTTAAGGAAAGTTTTCCCTGTCGCGCATCAGATATGTCCTGTGTCCACATGGATTGAAAAAATTACACGGCGGGTGGCCGCCATTTGGTGATACGTGTCACGCCACTTCGGATTTTGTTAAACGAAAATTGGAGGAAATCAGTGGCGGCTTGTCGGGTGACGCGAGTGAAGCGGCACTTCACCTAAAAAAATTGGATGGTCGAGCAGTTTTTTTTTATTTAAATTCTAATTTTCTTTTTACTTTTTTGTCAAATTTAAAATTTGATTAGAAAAATAAAATTCGAAATTTTATTTGAGCCCACTATTTTTTTTTGAATTTAATTCCTTTAATATAATTGGAATTACATTCAGGAACAGAAGGCTACGTTTTTAAGTCAGCGCTTTAAACGCGTTAAACGCATCAACGAAATGTTGCCCGCCGAGAAAAAGGGCCGAATGAAGCGACGATAGAAATTCAGAGCTTCGCTTCAAAACGGAAATGTTTTGCGAACATGGTTACCATGGCGATGGAATATTTACGGCGAAAGCAAGTACTGTCAGAAGAGAAATTTTTATCGCATCATCATGTCAGCTAGTATTGCCAGATCAGAGGTTTTGCATGGGAAAAAAGGTAAAAATTACCAAAACAGAGGTATGGCTTGATCAGAAATAAAAATTGAGATTTTTGATTACCACAGAGGTTTCTAGAGGTAAAAAATTTTCTGTGGGGGTGTTACTGGTCAAAGAAAAAAAATTAAATCAAAGAATTGAATCAAACTTTGATTCAAACTACAGTGTGTGAAAAAAGTATAGGGAAAAGCGAAAACTCGCCAAATCTAGAAATCTTTTAGACGGAAACGTATGCAAATTTCTTAGGGAAAAACATGATAAAATTAAGTTATTTTTCATGTAAATTAGTTAAATTTTCCAAAAATAGATAGGTATAAATCTACTTTGTGAATTTTAAACCCATATGATCTTGGAAAAAAATATGAGGACAACTGATTTTTCATCTAAAATTATAGTAAAGTTTGCATATTTGAAAACATAAAAAGACCATTTCAAATATAAAGACTGGGTTTCTAACAAAATTCACACCTACCTCACTTCTGCACGATTTTTGTGCGATGCCAAAAGGAACTCACATTTCTGATCTTGAAAAAGGGGAAAAGTCTGGATTGAGTGGCCATTACATTTCGAAAAAAAAATTAAATAAATAAAAGATCTAAAAGTGTAGTTTATAATTTTCTAAAAGAATTTGAAATGTATGGAATGAATAAACTAACAGGAAGACCAGAAATTCTAATGCATCGACAGAAAAGAATAGTTGTAAGAAAAGCTTGCGAGAAAAAAGAAACTGCAAATAACGTTAGAAGAAATTTGGATTTACCATGTTCCACACGAACAGTTCAAAATGTTTTGAATAAACATCCGAATATTTGGTATGGAAAGTTAATGTTACGTTCGCCTTGTACAAAGCAACGTAAGGAAAGAAGACTGGACTTTCCGAAAAAATATATTTTTCTCGGTCCAAAATGGAATGATGTAATCTTTTCAGACAAAAGAAATTCAACCTTGATGGGCCAGACGGTTGTCCCTATTTTTGGTATAATCTGCGTAAAACCAACGAAGTTTTTTCCAAACGTCAATATGATGGGGGGTAGAGTAATGATTTGGGGCGCTTTTGCAGTAAACGGAACCACTCCAATAGTCTTTATCAACTACAAAATGGACTCTGACAAATATGTTGATATGTTCGGTGTAAATTTGTTACCTGAGGCCCCACTAATGACTTCAGGTGACTATTTTTTCCAACAGGATAACGCTGCCATACGCGTTTCTAAGAGTGCAAAACTCTTGTTTGAAGCCAATTCAGTAAATTTACTTGATTGGCTGGCGAGGAGTCCAGATATGAATCCTATAGAAAATTTATGGGGCCTTCTAACTTGAGAAGTTTATAAAAATGGCACACAATATCAGTGTAAACCGGATCTTGTATTAGCTATCGAACAAGCTTGGAATAACATTACCATAGACACTTTAAAAGAATTTTCAGCATCGATGACTTCCCAGCTTATTCAAGTAATTGAAAACAAAGATTGTTTTCTTGATTATTAAGAGAAATCATATGTAATTTAGAATATGTCCTTATACTTTTTCTATATTTCTTTCGTGATAATTTTTATGAGGTCAACTTTTGTAAGTTTCATATTTGTTGTTTTATGTTTTGTAGATGTTATTGTAAAATGTGATATTATAGCTCATAAATATCAAAAAGTTCATTTTGATACAATGAAAATAAAGTATATTTTCATTCAATTATATATTGTCCTCATACTTTTTTCGCGCACTGTATGAACAGTTTAGTGTTATATTTGTTAGCCTGAATTACCCTGAAGTATTTCGAGGCACGTTGAGTGGTAACAGTAGAAGCGTGTAATTTCGTTGTGTTTTTGTTTCTTAAGGGGACACAGGACCTTTAAATCTTTAAAAAATCGATTTTTTATTTATTAGTTTAAAAAATAATATCGATTTTTGGCAGTGTTTTAAAACAAACCGCATCAAAATTCTTCAATTACTTCTTGCACTAGCTTGTGAAATGGGTAAATTCCGCCTTCCCCCCCCCTCCTTTCCTTGTAGCAATTATATGCTACACTGTACCGCACCATGATCGTTTTAACACACTAGAAGAATAGGAAGAAGCTTGCTAGGAAGGATGAGACGTCCTTTCCACTTTCCTCACGTGACTAATGAATTACGTTTAACATCACGTGATGTGGAGCCGCTCGAAGAGCAGCCGTTAAACTGGGGACACTGCTGTGTCCATCTTTTATATAGTTTAAACTTCAGATATGCGCACTATGCTACAAGTTCTCAAACCGCCTAGGAAATCAATATTTCCGTTACTTGATTCGTTAGGTTAAACCTAATAGGTTCCTTTACAATATGACGTTTACCTTAAATGACCAGGTATGTATTTTATTAGAAACCCCATTCTCCAGTTGGAATAACGATGATAAAAAAGAATTTTTAAGTAAGGAAAAGCCCATGCCTGTGTTAAATGTAAGTAAAGTTGCAAAAAAAGGACAAAGTATATAATCGGCATTTTAAGATTTCGTGATATTCGGAGTTTGAATGGCTGTGTGGGAGTTATTATTTAAATAAACTTTTTTGTATGCCATGTTTAATCATTGGTGTTAAATCAAATGTGTGGAATAAGAGTGGTTTCAATGATTTTGGTAACGTTACCCGTGCTCTTCACAAACATGAAGGTTTTTTTACCATGTGGATTGTACATTATGTTTTTCAAACTTAAAAAAAAATTTAAGTGGTACCGAGGATGCTTTAAAAGAATACTTTAGGCAATATATATTAAACGCTTCAACGAGAATGTGCAGCTTAATAGACGTTTCATTCAATTGCCCGCCCATTCGTGCTGTTCTTTACTTGGGGAAGCAAGAATTAGCATTTCATGGTCATCACAAAGATGTAACCTCCACTAATCATGGTAATTTTAAAGAATTGTTAGAAAACTGCATTTCGATAAGCCCTGTGGACATTCATGAGCACTTTTGAAAAATCACACCCATGTTTGCCGGCAATTCTAAGACTATTCAGAATGAAATAATTGACTGCATTTGGCAATATATCAATGAACATATCGAAAAAGAAATAAAGGATTGCATTTTTTTCTATACAAGTAGACGATTCCACAGATATTGTCCAAAAATCTCAATGTAGTATCATAATTAGGTATGTTATTGCTGGTGAAAATTTAGTGGAAAGATTTTTGGGATTTTATGACGTCAGTTCCAATCGGACTGCCGAAGCATTGTTTAACCTTGTATCAAGATGCCTCGAAAAATTTAACTATAAATCAAAACTTATAGGATTACGTTTTGATGGGGCAAGCGTAATGTCAGGGCACTTAAATGGTCTTCAGTCCAAAATTAAAGAAGTAGCGCCACAAGCAGTTTTTATTCACTGTTTGGCACATCGTCTGAATTTAGTGCTACAACAAAGCGGCAAAAGCATTTCACAGTGTCGCATATTTTTTGCAACTGTAAGCGGCATACCTGCATTTTTTCATCATTCTGCCAAACGAACTCACGTGGTCGATACAGTCGTCGAAAGACGAATTCCTACTTCTGTTATTACGCGATGGACATCAAACTCTAATATGTACGTTAATATATATTGCAAAAGGGTTGCTGGTATCTAACTGGAAGGAGACCCACACGCTGAACGTATGTGACGATGTGTGGAACCGGCCAGGCCAGTAACCTAGTGTCCTACCCCGCCTTCAAGTGGTGCAGGCTGAGCTTTCTATTTATGTGGCAAATTAATATTTGCTGCACGGATAGAAAGGCGGAAGGGGAGGGCTAATTCACCAACCCGTCTAGCCAGCGTGGTGAAATTATGGCTAATTCCTCCATTATGTTGACACACCAGAAACCATGGCCCCTAGTCTCCAGGTGCTGGAGTGCTCCTGATCAAGGCAGCGGTCAGTGTGGCATGAAAGCAGGGGGTGCTAAGAATCACTGGAATGGCCCAGGCTGCCGTTTGTTATTGACCTTGGCTACGTTTAATGGACGATCCCTTGCTTCTGAAGCAAAACTTCAGGAATTGGAAGAGGAACTAGACAAGATCAAATGGGACATTGTAGGACTCAGTGAAGTTAGAAGAAAAGGTGAAGAGTTGGTGGAACTTAAAAGTGGACATTTGTTTTATTATAGAGGAACGGAAACTGGAAGAACAAGTGGTGTTGGCTTCTTAATCAACAAAAGAATTAAAGACTACCTTCTTGAAGTCGAAAGCACGTCAGATCGAGCAGCGAGGCTCGTTGTTCAACTAACCCAGCGATACCAACTTCAGATAGTACAGGTATATGCACCAACATCAAGCCATACCGACGAAGAGGTTGAAGAATTTTATGAAGAAATCAAACAGTTACACACCTCACCAAAAGAGAAACAATATATCAAGAAGCTCTCATGGGGATTTCAATGCAAGAATCGAACAACCGGAACAAAGGTTAGTGGCTCAGTTACGGGGAGAAAGGAATGAACGTGGCGATCAACTCATCTAATTTGCTGAAACTGAAAAATCTTAGCATCATGAATTCATTTTAGGAAAAAGAGGTACTTAAAGAAATGGACATGGATACCCAATGGGGAACTGGCAGAGTGACTATCCTAGCAAACAAGAAATCAACATATCGAAGATTGCAGCGTACTGAATAGATTTAATAGTGGAAATGATCATCGAATGGTGGCGAGATGTGAAGTGCGCTTAAATACTAAATTAGAACCCAGAAGCTTATTGGGAAGCAAGCAAGTAAGTAAGTTATGTAGAACAGGTTAAAATAAGCAGCAACAATAACTAGTATAAACAATATTATTATTCCAAAATTTTCTGTGGACCAGTATTTCTTTCTGATGTAAAATATGCGGCCGAGAATCACAGTTTTGGAAGTGGTATAGCATATAAATCCGTGTTATTTAATAAATGTTATGTTACACTTGCTAGGTATTTGTGTGAATTGAAGTACTGAAAAAAATTCCGGAAAACCCACCTCATTAATATACGGCCTCATCTTGTTCGAACCAGAGGTGATCCTTGCTGTCCCTTGCGCCATAAAATCAACCAGCCAACTACAGTACTATATTAGTAGTTCGAACTGTTTATCCTGTGGAGTTCCTTTTTATTTCGGCACGCTTTGCAGGGCTGGGACGATCCTTGCTGTCCTTGCGCCATATAAGTATTGGCAACTTCTGGTACCATGTTGGTAATCCGAATGTTATTACAGCAAGTCTCCACAGCAGCACCGCTTTTTACAGATCTGCGGTCTGGAATTTAATTCCGTAGGCCATTGGTTTTCGAACTGTTTATCTTATGGAACCCTTTTTATTACAACTTTTTGCCTTGCCGTGGAACCCCGCTGTAAATATTATTTAAGAAAATATATATTCTTAAATTATTTATCACTGTGTTTATAACATGAAAATAAGCACTAAATCAGTAGACTAAGGTATATAATACTTAAAATAAAGAGATATGAAGACCAGAAATGTGTGATGGAGATAATGATGCAAGCGTATGCTAATGAAAAGATACAAGTACGACATTTGTTGATGAAAAAGATACTAAGTACAGTATTTGTTGATGAAAGACTCTAGAGGCCACAGTATTTGTTGATGAAAGATACAGGAGTACACAGTATTTGTTGATGAAAAAGGCTCTGAAATTACAGTATTTGTTGATGAAAAGATACGAAGTACGGTATTTGTTGATGAAAAGATACAAGTGCAGTATTTATTTTTATATAAATCGAACACTACGCAGATTAAATCAAACAACAATGTCAATCAATCAACGTTTATTGGCGTAGTGATACCAACGCCGATGGTATGGCGTGATTAGATGGTGAAACGTTCGAAAGAAAATAAATATTTCTGCCTTCGGTGGGACCTGAACCCACGACCTTCCACTTGCCGGGCGGAGGCTCTACCCACTGAGCTACGAAGGACAATACATGCCTTTGTTTGTATACAATACAGTATTTGTTGATGAAAAGATACGAAGTATTTATTGACGAAAAGATACAAGTATTTATTGACGAAAGATACAAGCATTTAATTGATGAAAAGTGTTAATGGAGTGCTGGCTTTAATTTTGCCATCAAAACAAATCTTTGAAATTTCGTTGAAAATACTGCGCAGAATTTCTTACGGAACCCCCAGCTCCATAGAACATACTTTGACATAGTACTTGAACATACACTAGGCAAAAGCTGTTCGGCTTCCTTGGCGAACAGTTGGTCCCAGCGCAGCATAATCTTAGCAGCGCGTACGCCATAAAACGCAGTCCATCAGGCATATTTCAGAAAGCATTGGAAATTTCCAAAGTATTTTTTCACCCTTGCAGATCATCAGATCCATTCAGCTGTAGCTTTTCATTGCAGTGGCAACTTCTGTCTGCTGATTCTGAGTTCCATACATAATTCGCACTTGATGCATCGCCATCCGAAAACCAGACTTCGCTCTGGTTGCCTTTGTCGGACGCAGGTGGCAATTCGTGTAGTTTGGATTCCCCCTTGCCAGCCTCTTTTGTACCCCGTTTACCATCATGTTTCTTCTAAAGGGCAGACAACATTCATTTTGTATTCCGTTTTGCAAATCTTTTGACAAATGCCTTCTTCAATCGCCATGCTTTGTTGCCCTTGACGTTTGAAAAATGGTGTCAAAACCCTTGAATGCGCTTCTCTTGTTATTGATGCTGCTATACTGCATCGTAATGTTGTTGTTATTTTTGAAGCGGAAAGCTATATATTTTAAATTGTGAATTATTATACTTGTTGTTTATACAAGTCGAACACTACGCAGATTAAATTAAGAAACAATCTTTATCAACGTGTTTTAGGCGTAGTAATATTAACGCCGATGTTATGGCGTGGTTAGATGGTGAAACGTTCGTAAAGAAAGAAATGTTTTTGCGTTCGGTGGGGCACGATCCCAAGACCTCCCACTTGCCTGGCGGGAGCTCTACCAAAAAAAAAAAGTTGATAAAAATTGTTTCTTAATTTATACTTGTTGTGTTTGCTTATATGATTCTTATGGCTGTATGGTAGATGTACTTTATTTATTAACTGATTCAAAGTTATGTTAAATCACGTTTAAATTTACGTTGACTCATATTCAAGTTCATATTGATTCAGTCTAAAATCTAATCATGTTAATATAACGTTAATTAATTAATTGATGTTTATCACTTGTGTTAATACTCAGGTCACGTATAGAGTAACCGAACCACGATAATAGGTTAGATATAGATAAGTCCGCCTAACTTAATTATATAAAATTATTGCCAGCTTGTGTGTGTGTGTGTCCAATTTATTTACTTATATATATATACCTATGTTGCTCTCCCTATTTATTTTATATATTTTTGTTTTATATAAACATGTTAAATGTTAACTAATAGAATTTTTAACACTGGTGAAATACAAAAGAAGATAGTAAAGCATACCATCTGCAAAAATATTCGCAATGTTTCGAAAACTGCTGTTTCCTTCATCAAATGAAGTTTATCACTGCTCTCGATGAAGAGAACAGTAATTCTCGAAACGTTGCAGATAATTTTTAAGATTGTATGTTGTTTTTTCCGACTAGTGTGAAGAATTGTATTAGTTATAGTAAGCTCTAAGTCAATCCTTGTACACCGTTGTTATGTTAAGCGTTATTTAAACGTCCTGTTTATAACGAAGACCGTGCTTCTTCAGGCATTTATTTAAATTTTTAAATTTTCGGAATGTATTTTACTTTATTGATTTTAGCAACTTTTTGAAGTAAAATTAATGAAAATGTAAACTTCTTTTTTTTTTAAGAAAAAGGTGTTTTTATGGACTATATAAGCCGTTCCGTTTCTCTCATTAATCCCTAACCTTCATGTGCTTGACACCCGCATGTAAAACATTTATTTAGAGTTACTCATGGACAGAAAATCCACATAGTATTTTAACATTAATTATGTTAACCTCTGTAGTGCGAAACAAATACTTTTTTAATTCATTATAATGTGGTACACTTGTATGTGGTATCTGTGAATCCGTAGGGTATCAATTTTTATCTAGAGATCCGTAGTATTTATTCACTCTTTAATGGTGAATTCGTGGTTGTTCACCAGCTGACCCTGAATTCATGGAGGTAGTTTTGCATATCTCATAGCACGTTTCAGAGACCAGTCTTTTTCCACTCAGGGGCATAGCAATTCAAAAAATGGGGGGTTCAGGTAACTTAAATAAAATCATCTGTGTGTGTGTATGTAATTTGGAGAAAAATCTGCCTTGTTATCCAACGGGAGGGACCGGAGACCAAGGACGGACACAGGGGGTGTAGTCACAGGGGTCATGACCCATCCCAAAAATATATTTTTTCACTGTAAAAAATTCCAACTTTCATGAAAAATGAAGGGTGTTATTCCAAGACCATGGCAAATTCTGTCCTTGACTCCCCCCAAAATGAAAGTCTGTGTCCGCCCTTGCCTGAGGCTTTCCCTTTTTTACGCCACGGTCCTTACGTCATCTTATAGGATGCCTCGAGATGTAAGGGCGTAATAAGCCAACTAATACCCTATAATCATAACCTTCTCCAAATGACTACAAAAACACTAATAAGTACAGTGTAACCTGGTACCGTGGCCACCTTGGTATTGACCACTTGAATCATGTGACCACTTGAGTCATGTCTAGACCAAAGCCTGTCGTGTACTGTGACCACCTGTCTATATTGATCATTGCGGTTCAGTCCCCCAAAGGTGGTCACTGTAGGCAGGTTCTACTGTACTTCTACTAAAATCAGTCCACTCTGTAGCATTCATTGCCGTTTGGAGACGGGACGCACACCAACCTGTATGCTGATAATATGTAAATGCGTTTTGTCACCCGCCCGGTACTACCGTGTAACATGATTAACAAGGCATCCTGAAAAACATTTTAATAGGACGACCGGCTTTGCGTGTTTCAAATCGCTAGCCAGAAAATATTCCGGCGAGTAGTGATAAAAGGTACCTGCGTAGTAAATAAGGCTCACTTCCGTCGTTTAGTTTCCGCTGGTAATTAGTGAAAGTCATTGTCTTGACTCGCTCCATTGTCCTATCTGGGCCATTAAAAGAAAGGCCCTACGAATGGTAAACCAATGGGGCTCTAGTGAAGCGGTTTGTTTTTAAAAGACCCGGGGAGAACGCCTTCCCTGAATCGTAAATTTAAATCAGACCGCTTCACTGGGTGTGGTCTTTGCATTGGCCAATTAATCGTTCGTTCTTTGTATTCATTACTGTTGTTTATGGGTTTATTTATTCTGCGAAAGCTGGCACTAACCTCCGAGAGTACCTCGTATTTCTCGGTATGATGCGATAATTGGGAATGTGGTAGCAAACTAAAAAGCAGGCTGTAAATAACTAAGTAATGAACTAACAACGTCATTATAGAACTATCAGGCCAGAAGCAAAATCGGACATCGAAGAAATTGATCGTTAAAATCTTTGGAAAGGTCACGAAAATTCTCTTGTTCTTTCCAAAATTGGCATAATTCGAAAAGAGAAAAATAGTAAAGATTAGTGGTGCCTGTGTTTGATATTGGTTATCCCCCTTATGTCTGGAATATGATATAAAATATGTCTAGAGAAGTTACATCAGACATTTTACTTTACAATTTGGTTTTTTAAAGTTCGAAATTTTTCTTCTAAGGGATGGATAAATGCATGATATTGTTGTAAGGAGTGTGTGTCCAGGACCATGTTACTCTGAAATCAACGTCAGAAATATAAGATTTTGAAACTTTTTCAATCATGGACGATGGATATTTTACAAGCGCGACAAATGCAGTAACGTATGATGTTAAAATGAGAAAACAGTATGATTGGAAAAGCGTGACACGAATTTCCATTATCTATCGCAGTTTCTCTGGATCGCATTTCTTTAACTTGCTAGTCTGTTGTGCAAACTGGTGTTGGGAAATTTGTATTCCCCGTTGGGGGCAAGCTGAGTCCGCTTTTTGGGGATTAATCAAAGCAGGGAACCCATTAAACAGGCGTGAAAACATTGTTTGTTTGTTTGGATTTTTTATGGCGCAAGAGCATCTGGGCTATACTGTGCCAGAAAACCATTGACCCGAGCTTTCTATTGACAGGGAAAGTAGCTTATAGCGATTTCACAGATTTGCTTGAAATGTGCAAAATACGTTCTGACCAATGTCTAAAGCATGACTGTGCCATGTTTTTATTCACCAATTCATCGATGAGCAGCTATAATTATTTTAAATTTCTGCTAAACTGTTATTTTTCTGTTATTAGTGGTTAAAGCAACATGAGCAGGGATAATTGCACATGTGCACGACTTTAGGAAGTCGACCGAGTAGTAAGTACATTAACGGCTAATAATGAAAACGTAATAGTTTAGCACTAACTTAACGTACTAACAATTTCGCATTGGAAAATTTTGCGGAGGGGAAAAGGACAGAGGCAAAATTGTGCTTCAGATGTTTGTTGAAACCTGTTTCTTTCATTTCAAGCAAATCGGTGAGATCGCTTTCAGAAGGGCCAGGAACAGAATTTACGTGCCCTAACAATATGCATTTTAGCAGATAGTCCCCCTCCCAAATCAAATGATGGTTAACGGTAAATTGTGTTTGTTATGTTATTAAAGTTTATCACTAGGCCCCCTAGGAACTTGGGCCCCCCCAGACATTTGCCCCCTTGTCCCAGGCTCTGGCTATCAGGTACTTTTCTTTGTGAATATATTCTCACTTGTGTAGAGAACACGTGTTGAAGTGGGGTGTAATGCAAAGATGAATAGAATTGGCAGAAAACTCCCAATTTTCTTCAAATTCGTCGAAATTGCTTAACGTGAACGTCGAAAACGTTTTTACAGGACTTGAAGTCGTATTATCGTCACCAAATTTTTTAACATCTTCGTTCATGACGTCATGTCATGACCATCTCAGGATGATCACCATCTTTGCCAAATGTTGCCAATTCTGCGCAGTCTGCAGCAGAAATGAAATGTTTTCAATGTTAATTTATTTGTAATTTCATTAAGCATGTAACTTTTTTTTTTTTAAATAAGATAATAGCAGTCAGTAAGAAATTCAAAATGCAGTTTCGTTGAGAGACTCAATGTGTTCCAGTTAGGATAGGGAAAAAGCAGGAAGACGAAAAATCTACGAATAAGGCAATATAGATGTGATTTTATGTTGAGCATGCACTTCGGCTGTTCGTGCACAGCATAATGACACGTATGCAAATATTTAATTAGAAAATATGGGTAATACGTTTTGAGTATACGTGTACACCTCTAATATTAACTCATAACGCGATTCATCAAAATTCTGATCTGCGGTGACGTTCGGGCGTTTATCTACTCCGTCAAAAAACAGAGTTCGAAAACCGATGGTAACAAATCCTTGTCACTTTCAAACCGATAGTACCAAATCCTTGTCATTTTCAAACCGATTCATAAACGGGAGTCCCCAGATTACACTGGATTCAGCTCCTCCGGGAAATCGTTAATATATGAACACCGAAGGTCTCTTTCGCGACCCAGAAGTTGGGAATTAAAGGGTAAGAACACGTTCGGGTCAAGTTGTTTTTTGAATCATTTCGAGTCTCAATTTTCAGCTAATTGTTCAATGGCTATTCTCCCACGGTGTTCTCTAATTGGTCAAAACAAAAATCCGCGGATCGATTTCCCACTATTCTTTTTTACCACGGTAGTAATTTTCTCGGGTAATTATCATTCAACTTTTAAGTATCTCCCATGTTGTAAATTACCCTTGATCCATCTCTTTGATGGTTTTAGACAAAACTTTCTCAGATATTTAGGACCGTTTAAATAGAGCTTACTATATCCTCCGATGAGAACGATGTAGTTCGCCGTGCAAATGAAAGACCCTAGTCAACAAATCTCGCTTTCTGTCCATATGCAGATCTAGAGATACGTAGACTCTTACCATTGTTTCCATTCTTCAAGCAAAAGAGAGCTATAGAATCGTATGAGCCTTATCAACTTTGATTGTAAATAAAGTAATTGTTCCAGACTTGCTCAGTTAATAATAATCTTTAAGAAAAATCTGGCTCTGGATGGTCTAACACAATATTCAATCTTTTCCTCTAATGATCACATGCGTGCTGTAGGTAAGCAATAACCAGCACAAATTCAAGCTTTGTGCTTTTGAATAAGGTTAAGATAAATTTCAATATTTCTATTCAATTTCTTTAAAAATTTTCGCTTCATTTTCGTGGGGAAATTTATCGTCAACGTCGTGGTAAAAAATGCCCATTTTCGTTAGGAAATTTCAGTTTACTGGTAAATTTTTTCATTTTCTCGGTGAAATTTCTTATTTTATTAGGGAAATTTCTCATCAATTTCGTATTAAAATTTCTCGTCATGTAAAAATTTTCATTATCGTGGCGAAATTTCAGTTTCCTGGTAAACAAATTTTTTATTTTCTAGATAAAATTTCCCTTTTCGTAGGGAAATTTCCCTTTATTTTATTGGGGGAAGTTTAAAATTTAAATTTAGTTTGTATATTACTCTTATATAACTCTTAAATTAGTTAATTTTTGTGGAGAAATTTCCTTCCAGTTTCGTGTTAAATTTTTTGTTTAATTATGCAGTGAAGTAGTTATTTATTTTTATGGCAAAGTTTATATTCAATTCTATAGTGAAATTCCTATTGAGTTTCATGGTAAAATTTCTGTTTGAATTTTTTATTTTAAAATTTCATTCTAATTGTGTGATAAAATTACTATTTGTTTCGTACACTGAATGGATGATCTATTATAGAGCGCGGATTGGCAACGGGAAAGTTAAACTTAAGGTCTCAGGATAACTGCGGTATTTCGCGACACATTGCCCATTGCGGGGTTGTCCAACCTTTTCGAGCAGCAGGCCACTGGAAAAATTTTCACGGATATCGCGGGCCAGTGGTTTCAGCAAGTTTCGTTTAAAAAAAAAAAATCAACCATATGATTAAACACCAAAAATTCTTACAGTAATTTATTATGGTCGCATATGCTGTTCTGGCTGTTTTTCCTTATTTCTGGAGAGAAAAAAATTAAAATTTCTGTTTTGAAATTCTGGAATTTATTTTTATTCCAAACAGTTGTCGGTGGGCCAGATTAACACTGTCCGAACTATGGCCCGCGGGCCGTATATTTGACAACTCTGGTCTATAAGGTCTTGCTATGTGAAATTACGGCCCATAATCCGTGAATCTGTAAACAATCGTGATCTGCGTTGTAAGTATTTGTTAATAGTGTACATGCTTATGTATTCCCTAAGTTTCTGCCCGTTCCTAAATTTCCGGCATAGTGTTGGATTATCTCTGTCAATATATATGTATAATAGTTCATCATCAGTCAATATCAGTCAGTCATTTGCTACAGTCATTTTATACAATAAGCAGCTAAAGATTATAATCTGTAACTGCCTATTGTTTGAAAGGACTGTTTCCGTTAGTGGCTAGCGAGTGCATAATTACCTTTCAGTGTAATAAAACTTCTGCTCCGTTTTGTGGCAAACTTTCTATTCGGTTTCATGGTGAAATTCTGTACTTGAAAAAATAAAATAAATAAATAAATGCCTGATTAAAGAAAAAATACAAAAATACGACTATGTGCTTTTTTAAAAGATTGTTATTACTGAATGTATTGGCAGCTGAAAACTTAACGTTCCGTGGAAAATGAAATCAGAAAAGCAATTTGCTATCATTTGTTCCACGAGTCTGTGATTTGTAGAGCCGTGTGTACTTTTCCACACAAAAATGACTTCCTTTGATAGCAAAACCGCGGTTTGCAGAATGCAATTCGATTTGGGTGCATTTTTATTTTCTCGAAATGGTGAACGATAAAAGGGTCACTGTCGCTGTAATTTCACCTTCATGTAAACAGCAATTTGGAAGTGAAGGTGCTTACAAATGCCGTTGTTTCTCCCCTCACAGCTTCTGTTTGTCAGTGGACCGAGCAGTCACTATTCATCTAAAGTGAACAACCTTCCCGCGCCGGCCCTTTCATTACCGACACACGTGTAATATAAAATATTTGTCATTAAATTGTAGACCCCTGTTTATTATATAACGTAATAACGTATACGTAACGATATAACGTAAACGTAATTTATTCGAATTTCAATAACGCTAAAATGATATTTATTGTTCTTACAATTCATTTGTTATACTTTTATCAAATTAAGATTATTGTTATTAACAACGGATCAGAAGAAGACAAAACTATTCTTTTACCTCTTTCCGTCAAATGGTCTTCGCACCCTCACGGTCCTTCCCTTCCTCCCTTTCCTAACTTATCAGCTATTAACAGGAAAGAAGCACCAGATATTATTCTAGCTAGCATTTTGATAAACAGATAATTTCACAAGTTTTATCCATGTGTGTATCACAATTTTCTCAAATGAGGCCAATCAAAAGTCCTAAATAACGCTAAAAATTTTATTCATTAATACGCAAAGACGACGCTCAGAGTGTTCTTGGGTTGTTACAAGGTTTCCACCCCCATCTGCCAAAGATATACAGGGTGATCCAAATTAAACAGGTGTTCATACCTCTCTGTTGGGAAAACTACTTGGCCAATTTCACCCAAATTTCGTACACATGCTCTCCAGAGTATGCGGTTTTGATTTCTGAAAGAAAAAAATGAGTTCATATTTCGGTTGCTAGGGAAGGAAATGGTGCTGCGGAGCAGGCAATTTATTAATATTAACAACGAAAAAGTGTTTTAACATGCAATAACCTTTATTGCAATCACATGAAATTAACTACAAATTACAGTATACCGTAGGACAGTAGGTATGACTAAAAAAAGATTTGTGCAATAACTTTATTGCTATCACATGTGGAACCACACTATCATCACAGATACGGCTCGATATGTCCTCCGTCTCTTTGCTCTAGAAATTGCATTCGATGCACAACACATTCCACGGCAGAACGTAACTCATTCGCTTGGAGGTGGGATACATGTTGCGAAATTCTGTCTTTTAAGACTGCTAAGTTCGGAACATTGCCTTTATAAACGCAGCTCTTTAAATATCCCCACAGCCAAAAGTCACAAGGGTTAAGATCGGGTGACCGAGGCGGCCAAGATGTTGAAAATGACCTGCTAATCACTCTGTCATCCGAAAAGTTTTGCCGTAATAATGTTTGAACAGGCAACGCGATGTGCGGGGGTGCACCATCTTGCATGAAAATTGTAGCGTCAAGCCAATTTCTCTGTTGAAGCGAAGGAATGACAAAGTTCCGGAGCATAAATGCATACCTAGAGCCAGTAACAGAACATGTCATTGGCCCCGAGGCCGTATTTTCTTCAAAGAAGTAAGGACCAATGACGAAAGATGAGGTGAAGCTACACCACACTGTCACTTTTGGAGCATGCAACGGAATTTGTTGATGAACGTGGGGATTTGTGTCAGACCAAATACGGCAGTTACGTGTGTTTACAGCGCCATTCAAGTGGAAATGGGCCTCATCACTCCACAGTATCTGCCAAGGCCATTCATCATCCACTGTCATCCGAGCAATGAACATCAAAGCAAATGTTTTCCGCACGTCATTATCACCAGAAAGCAATTGCTGAGTGTGGGCTATCTTATATGGATAAAACTTCAGGACATTTCTCATAACTCTCTACACTGTCGTATATGGCATGTCCAATTCCCGTGATATCGCACGTGCACTACTGCTACCATGTGCACTTGCTGCTTCCTGCTCCACTACTGCAGTTGCAACTTCTTCAATTTGCTGCACTTGTGGTGGTTTGCGGCCTCGTCCTGATTTAATGGCGAATGTTCCAGTCTCTTCAAAATACAAGACCATTTTTCGAAGATTTGTAATTGTGAGAGTGCGTCTGCGTAAACCTTTTACCTGTCGAAATGCTTTAAGTGCCGCAGAAGCATTGTTATTTCGTTGATAAAAGAGCTTAACAAGTAACGCGCGATCTGGTAAAGTAAGTTTCATGACGGAGTCCTCGTATGGTGGAAAAATGCTTCACGACTCCTTATATAGGCAGAGGATGTTGCGCATGTTAAGTAATATATAAATTGCCTGCTCCGCAGCGCCATTTCCTCCCCTAGCGGCCGAAATATGAACTCAATTTTTTCTTTCAGAAATCGAAACCGCATACTCAGGGGAGCATGTGTATGAAATTTGGGTGAAATTGACAGAGTAGTTTTCTCTACAGAGAGGTCTAAACACCTCCTGTTTAATTTGGATCACCCGGTACAACAACTGAACTCTTTAAAACCGGCATAATTCAGGACCATAAATATTCTACATTTTTTCTTGTCAACATCACCGCATTCAGTAGGAGAATCTCGTAACAAGCTTCGGCTTTATATTCTCTTCCATTTCTAACCTCAAATCTTAAAATAATTTAATATAGATCTTCTCTTACATTTCTATAATTTTTATACTGCTCAAGCTATGTAGCACGAAATATTGTATATCGGGTTGAATAAACATTATCATTATTATATGTGAAATATATATTTCAATACAATCTGCTGAATTTTTCTAAATTTTAGGAATTTCAAAAGGGTATATCTCTGCATTTAGACATGAGTTCGAAATTTTTTTTGCACCATTATCCTTCATTTAACGACCTTTCATGTGTATAATTTAAAAAAAAAAAAAAAAGATGGACGTTGAGTTCTCGTTGTGTTCCCTCGTCAATAGAGTAAATACGTAGGTTAATGTATTTTGGTGAATTAACTCTTGCCTCATCAAATTTTAGCCACGAGCTGGAGCTGTTATTTACTATCATTTACATGTGATTTTTAAATTTGAATTAGGTATAGAGAAGAAATAAAAATCTTCTACTTTTTTTTTTTTCCATTTTTATTTCCCCCGTTTGTTTATTTTTCTGTGAAAAATATCGACATTAATGTAACATTAATGTAAGCATGTAACTTAAAGTGCTGGTTTTCGATGTCTATTGAGTTTTCATAATTTTGTATTAGAAAAATTTTCAAAGATTTTATTGCCTCATGTAATGACGCGATTTCACCCGAATTTGATACTTAGCATTTATACTCGCAAAACTAACTCGAGTATCAGGAAAGAATATCAAAAGTTCTTTTTATCATGAATTAGCAAAATTATCGTCGAAATTTAAGTACCATATATATATATATATATATATTGTTATACATTTATATTATATATTTATATTATTGTTATATATATTGTTACACACCAAAGGGAAACAACATATCAAGCTCATCATGGGGGATTTCAATGCAAGAATTGGACAACAGGAACAAGGAGAGACATCGGTTGGTAAATACGGATATGGGGAAAGGAATGAACGTGGCGATCAACTCATCGAATTTGCAGAAGCTGAAAACCTTAGCATCATGAATTCATTTTTTAAGAAGAAACCGCAAAGAAAATGGACATGGAAACACCCAAATGGGGGAACTAGTGAAATTGACTATATCCTGGCAAACAAGAAATCAATTATTGAAGATTGCAGTGTACTGAACAGATTTAATACTGGAAGTGATCATCGAATGGTGAGATGTAAAGTGCACTTAAATACTAAATTAGAACGACAGAAGCTCATTAGGAAACAAGTAAGTAAGAGGGTGGATCTAATGAAACTGAAAGTAAATACCGAGGCATTCAAGTTGGAATTAAAAAATCGCTTTTCTGCACTGGAAGGACTTATTGATGAAAGTGATATCTCAGAAGCAAATGAAAACATTGTTAAGACAATAGTTGAAACTGCTGGGGAAATTGGTGGTGTAACCTGTAAAAAGCACAATAGCAAATTATCTGAGAAGACGAAACAGCTCATGAAAAGGCGAAGAGATATGAAGGTGGACAATCGAAATACCAGTTCCAGGATTGAGTACATAGAACTTTGTAAAACTCTGCGCAAAAGCATGAAAGAAGACATAAGAAAATTCAACTGTGAGCTAGTAAGGAAAGCCATTGAAAATAACAAGAGCCTTAGGGTTGTTAAAGGAAGTTTATCTGTTGGGAAGAAACACATCATTGCATTAAAAGGAGAGGATGGCACCGTAACAAGAAATAGGGAAGAAATACTTAGAAGAGTTGAAGAATTCTACAAAAATCTATACGAAAGTAACAGTGAATTAAACGAAGACATTGAAATAGTCGAAGGAACAGCTCCTAAAATCTTAAAAGAAGAAGTTTCATTTGCAATAAAAAGTATGAAGAAAGGAAGAGCCCCTGGTGATGATGGCATTACATTAGATATCTTAAAAGAAGCTGGAGAACATGTAGAAGACATACTCGCAAAATTCTTTACCAAATGCCTCAACAGTGGTAACATACCAAACCAATGGGATTCTGCAACAGTAATTCTTTTGCATAAAAAAGGTGATAAAGAGGATTTGAAAAATTACCGACCAATTAGCTTGTTACCTGCTATTTATAAAATCTTCACAAAAGTGCTAACACATCGCCTGCAGAAAAAATTAGATGCAGCTCAACCAAGAGAACAAGCTGGATTTCGAAGTGGATTCAGTACAGTGGACCATATTCAAGTATTAAGAGAATTAATTGAAAGAACACATGAATATGAACTTCCATTGTGTGTTGCATTTATTGACTATGAGAAGGCCTTTGACTCTATTAAAACATCAGCAGTCATCAACTCTTTAAGATCAACAGACATTGAGGATGTGTACATTGACATGGTGAAACGTGTGTATAAAAATGCAAGTGCAAAATTTCGGTTACATAAAGATACCAAAACTATCAAACTTGGCAAAGGGGTGAGGCAGGGAGATACCATTTCTCCAAAACTTTTTACTTCAGCTTTACAGATGATTTTTCAGCAGATAAATTGGAATAACAAGGGAATAAAAATAAATGGTGAATATTTAAATCATTTGCGGTTTGCTGATGACATTGTTATTTTTTCAACGAACCCATTAGAACTCCAAGACATGGTACAGGAGCTCTCAACTAGAAGTAAAGAAGTTGGACTCAAGATGAACCTACAAAAAACTAAGATCATGTTCAATAATTTTGTAGAGGAAACAAAAATACAAGTTGACAACATTGAGCTAGAAATTGCTGATTCATATATTTACCTTGGCCAGCTGATTTCAATGGATGGCAACATTATGAAAGAACTCAACAGACGTATTAAACTTGGCTGGAGTGCATTTGGAAGAAACAGTTTTATCCTGAAGGGGAAATTGCCTTTGTGTCTAAAAAGAAAGGTCTTCAACCAGTGTGTATTGCCAGTCCTCTCTTATGGATCAGAGACATGGAGTCTAACAGTTGGAGCAATACGAAAGTTACAGACAACGCAAAGGAGCATGGAGAGGTGCATGCTTGGAATAACTAGGAGAGATCGAAAAAGAAACACTTGGGTGAGAGAGCAAACTAGAGTAGAGGACATCATTGTTAAAGTAAAAGGACTGAAATGGCGATGGGCTGGGCATATTGCAAGAAGAACTGATCAACGATGGACAACAGAAATTCTGAACTGGATTCCAAGAGACCACCGAAGACCTAGAAAACGTCCTCAAACTAGATGGGTGGATGAAATAAGAAAACAGGTTGTAGTGACGTGGAAGCGAATTGCTCAGGATAGACTTGTGTGGAAAGCATTTGGAGAGACCTTCATCCAGCAGTGGATAGATAATGGTTGATGATGATGATGATATATATATTCAAGTACTTTCAATTCAAGCTACCTTGGAAAGCATTTATTATAAACGTTTCTGGTTTATACCATTATAAGTGAAAATCGTGAGTTTTTTCTAACTATAATTGTTGCAGTGAATTTCAGCGCGGACACCCTTGGTGGCACCACAAACATGCGTGTTCTTACGTCATTGTAGTCCAACTAACCAACAACAAATATGTGAGCGATAATCGAACTCAATCCATGTTGATTTAAGCATGTTCGATATATGCCACGACGTCCTTTATACAGAATTTCAAATGCCGAGAGTCGTACGTTGCTCTTGATTTGGTATACATCGTTTTTCAGCGTAACCCCACAGAGGAAAAAGTCCATTGAGGTCGAATGGAGAGAACCAGGATGCCAAGCACAACTGCTTTGCCCCTGCTGATCCATCTCCCTAGCGTCTCGCGATCCAGGTATTACCTAATAATGGGGCTGTAATAAGGCGGAAATATAGTAAGAGAAAAAACAAAAATCCTTTCCCTGCAATGATGCAGACCAGAAGTGAGTGTGATAGAGACTTTACAGGTGTAATTATCTCATTATTTTTGATATGTTTCGTCAGGGCGCCCTGTACACTATCATCTATATGGGCGATTGATACTTTTTAATATAGATCAGTATAAACATAGATTATTGCCCCTGCCGTGGCACATCGTGGTAATGCGCTCGCCTAGTGAGCTGTTAATGCGAGTTCGATTTCCAACGGTGCAAAGAACGCTTACTCAGAGATCTCGTAAAGATAGCACTGCTCACTGTAGTTCGGAGTTTGGTTGCCTATGCTTAGGTTCCTCTGAAAATTGTAGGTCCAGAGGTTCAGATTCCTCGAAAAACAGTAGATTCTGGCTCGGCATCACCATTGTAGTCTTTGAGCCACAACAGACCACAAACAAACAAACTTATAGCGTCGTTTTTCCGAGTTCGATTGAGGGGCGTGTACCGATTAATTGCTCGTTGTTGTCCAAGGATTGGTTCCCTGGGTCCTAAGAAGTTTAAATTCTCGGAATATTTAAAGGCTATTATCCTGCAGCAGTGGTTGATTCTCAATTAGTTTTCATCGCGGGCCACTTTGAATCTTTTTTTTTCGGTCGACGTGCGCAAGAGATGCGAAAATGAAATTATCTTATACGCTATAAAGGCATTTGGAGGTGGGGATGCTTATCCTCCCCTAGAAATTTTCGGATTCAGTGAATTAGCATTCAGGAAATAGCTTTAGTCCCCTCTAGAAAAAAAAACTATCCCTCTACAAGAAAATTAGCCCCCCGCCCCCAAGTAAAAATTTCAGGTTTTTATCTTTTGTAGCCGGGCCAATTATTTGCTATTCACTGGTCGAATCTGGCCCGCAGGCCGCCTATTGAGAATCACTCTCCTACGGTGACGTAGTGATAACGCATCTGTCTATCGTGCCATTAACTCGGATTCAACTTCGAATGATGTCGTGTAGCGATTCAACTCTGAATGGTATCGTAGAACGATTCAACACCGAATGACGTCGTCGAGCGATTCAACTCCGAATGGTGTCGTAGAGCGATTCAACTCGGAATGGTATCGTAGAGTTCGTATTATTTTTCTGCTCACCGTAGTCCGCAGTTAGGTTCCCCTGTCAGCAGAAGTTTGGATTCCTCGGAAAACTGTAGGTGGTCTTGCGGTATGAGATTTTTTGCCCTTGTACCGTAAAAATGTAAACAAACGTATGTAGATTATAGATGGCTGGATGAACGGACGGACGGACTTCTACCCAATCTCTGCGGTGGCGCAGTGTGGTAACGCGTTCTCCTAGTGCGCCGCTAATCCGGGTTCGACTCCCAGCAGTGCAAAAAGAACGCTTACTCAGAGATCTCATAAAGATCGCACTGCTCACTGTAGTCCGGGGTTTGGTTCCCCAGGCCTTAAGAGGAAAACGGTAGATCCCTTCTCAACATGACTATTGTGGTTCTTGAGCCGTAAAAACCACAAACATACATACATGATGCATAGAATGTAAACGATGAAAAGATAATTCAATAAGACATAGTTATTTCCCCCATTGCATTATCTTTCCATCGTTTCTTGCGCTTCTCAAAGGATTCGCTTGTTTCACTCTCCTCTTTCGATGCTTTCCCTTTTTACTTCCATACGTGTGAGGGCATTTCGCGAACGTGATCGGACTGAAAATGAGCCTGCACAAACACGGCACTGTGCTTACAGCGATCCGGATGCTTCACTTTGCGATACCTGCGAAAATGCTGCCTTTATACTTGCACCGTCCATCGCTGGAAGTTATTACCCTCCTTAAATGATAAATGAGGGCTTCGGAGAACCATGCTCTCCTCTCAATTTGGAAAGAACCAACCGCGACCGTGCTATGTAAGTTAAACCGTGTGATCCTTACTCATCTCAACCTTTAAGTCCTTATTATCGCATACATTGCGTGCGTTTCTTCATCTTGTGTCTGCTAAACATGTTGTCAAAGCGATGGATATTACCCATTAGACGAATTGATGGGTTTTAAAATAGTAGTTGACAGCAATTTCTTTATTTTTTAATTTCCTTTCTTCGTACTGTTTGATGGGGCGTGTTTATTGGAGCATGGTTTACCGGAGAACCTCTTATTTAGAGATGAGAAAAAAAAAATAATTTATAAGATTATTTGGTCAAGTTTTCACGCCAGATTTGACAAACCTGGAAAATACGACGACGCTTTCGATGTTAGTCTCGTTAATCCGAACTATTTGGGATAGAGACCTGTTCGTATTAACAGAAATCTTTACTTCAGAATCTACTGTAAACCGTAATTGTTTGACGTGTGTGTTTTGGTGTACACACGTAACAAACGACGGGCGGGCAACTGAAAATTTCCCCTTCCGTTTTGGGAAATTTCTATTAAGTGGCAACATATACTGCTCTGTGTATTTTTTTTTATTTTTTTTTTGTTAGTCGACTGCCGTTGCAGCTATTTAAACAAAAAAATCGGATTAACCAGACCCTACTGTACTTCATTTATAATTTACTTCATCATTTTTTTTTAAATTTAATTAAAGGTTTAAGGATAAAGATAATTTGTATCTGCCAAAGATAAGAACTGAAAATTTTCGACATTGTATAGCGTATAAAGGACCACAATTTTGGAATGAACTCTGCCGATCTTAAAGCACTGAATAGTCAAGCTTTGTTTCTAAAAAACAATACAAAAAACTTAAGAATATAATAATAAGGGGAGTGGGAGTTGGTTGTGGACCTTTCAGACCAACTAGAGGGTAAATCAGAGCCATGAACTCGTTATACCATTTTGGGTATTCCTCATGATCCGTTTCGGTGATCATAATACGTGTTGCATTTTTGTTGTCTTTAAGTATAATTCACCTTGTTTAAACAGCTGTTAAATTTACCTCATAATCTATATATATAGATATATATGTGTGTGTGCATTATGTATGGAACAATATGTATAATGTATGTGGTGTATGCATAGTGTAATACATGTATGTGGTGATGTTGTGGGGGCGATTTTGTAATAATGATATAATTAAAGTTTTTATTACTATAATTTTTATTTATACCATTTATTTATGGTGTTGATTGTATTGAATAAGTAATAGAATTATTGTAGATATAGTTTGTTATTTAGATTATTAAGTCGCCAACTTGGCGACTTGTTATTACACCAAATAGTATGTTTACAAACATCCTATATCCTTTACCTGGTTTGATTCCTGCAAATTGAGTTTAGGTTCATTTCATTAAAACATAAGAGGGTTTGATTTTCTATTAAAATATACAAGGGTTGTTCCTAAATTGAACTTAGGAAATTAATTATTTTAGGGACTCTGATCTGTTTGGTAGCGGATACAAATGCTTTATAGACCACAATATACTCAAGGTAAGCTGAATAGTCAACAATGTTTAAATTTAATTAATATTACAACCCACCATTTAAAAGAGCATATTTAATTTAAACTTAATTATTTTACCATTTCAGCATGCACTTGAACCTTCAAACTAAATTATTACAAAACACCTAAAGGAATACTCAAATTAATAGAATTGATTTTAATAAGAACATTAAGATTCATTACAAGTAAACATGTTATCAAATTATACATTAATTATAATTCCCCCTCTCCCCAAGAATAACACTTTTTTTTATCTATCAAAATAATCAAAAGCAATAATTTGTTGTTGGTTTTTTTTTTAACATTTCAAAAAAAAGATATCAAATTGTTTAGGTAATTTCTGTTTATGATTTTCAAATTAAGTGATATGCTTAACTTCTTTGTTTTACTTTAAAGTATGCACGATTATGGAGTCTGGCCCCCTCAAAATAATCCGTGTAAACAAAACATGCAGAATATTATATGTTAAGTTACTAAAGAAAATTAAACTTTTAAAGCTTAAAGGGGCACAGGAAGAGAATTAAGGAAAAATATATATTTACCCAGGGGCATAGCCCCCTAGACGTTAGGTTTTCACATTATAGATAGGTCGAATAGTTCACCAATTTTTGCAAACTTTCAAGTTTTCGAAGAAAGTATTTTGGCCACTCGAGAAATAAACGGAACCAAAAATCTAGCCAAGAGCCTATTTCCATAGGCCATTCGATAACGTGGGTAATGTGCCCACCAACATTGGCCGATCTCTTCTTTGGCTCTATTTGGTGAATGACTCATACATTTCATCCGCCAATTTTTTGCACGTGCGTGCACTCTCCTCTGGTTTGGAATTAGTACTCGTAAAACTTCGGCTATGATGGCTAACCGATGACAGTTGTATTTCCCCATATGGTACTATTATGCTATACTGAAATTGTGCTGGCACTTTTATGACGTTTTCTTCATGAATGTATGGCAAAATACGTGGAAGGCGAGAAGAGAATGAGCTTGAAGATATTTTAATGGCAAAGGGTATAGATAGATAAGTTGCAGATATAGGATCCACATTGCCATGAGGGTGTTTTTAGTTTGAAGTGGAAGAAAAGATTCCAGAATAAAGGTAGTAAACTGATAATGCCAAAAGAAGGGTAGAAATTAATTAAAGTTTATAAGATTATATGAAGTTAATTAAATTGAAAATCATATCACATTAACATATGAGAGAAGTATTAATACCGACCTACATTTCAAAATAATAACATGCTATCATGTAAAAAATATGTATTAATTATCGTATTTATCACCACAATTATTTAAAATTCATTATAACGTATATCAAAGTAATTAACAATCTTCGTAATTTCCCAAATAGTACAATCTTCACTCATATATAAAAAAAAAAATTAATGTCCAGGCAATAATTTGCTAGTTGTTGAACGTGGATATTTTTCTATTATCATCTGTATACATTAGCTCCGGTACTCTAGTTTTAACTACCTTGAACTTTACTTGAGCTATAAAAAATCAATGTGGACAGTACCATTGAAATCAAACGCACAAAATACAATAATTATAGAAATAATTAAAATGAGACGCGTCGGCCGGTGAAGAACTCTTTGTTGTTGTTTTTGTTTACTTAAAAGATAATTTTTTTTTTAAATATAAAGTTTCATCTCAACAATGTAATGCGGTAAATGCGGCATATGAAACAAATAAAATTTATGTTTACGTTAATTTTTTCCCATATTTTGGAAGGTCAGCGAGAAACATTCCACTTTACTTGGAAGGCCAACATAATTCAGTCAGCTCGTATTTGAAAACACGTTAGGAAACTGTAGAACTGTTGCATTTGGACGAGAGAGATTTAATGGTCTCCAAACGAAGGATTCTTGTAATTCCCAATTTACTGTAAGAAATTTTTTTTTCTGTAGCCCCGTAGCCCGGAGTCTGATATTCTCAGGTGCAACGGGCTGACCAAGGTTAGAATACCTCGCGTTAAGCTTACGTGCTCTGGATGGAAGCTTAACAACCTTGCTATAGAAAAAATCAATGCTGAGCATCACTAGTTAGGCTAAGTTTCTGCATTGACTGAAAGTGCTATACTCGCGGTAAAGCTAACTTGGTATACTGAGAAGTCGCAGAGCAGTATTATTCCGCTAGTGCGATATAGTTCGCCCTCTCTTACGTTAACGGAGTTAATAGAATATATATTTCATACATAAAACGTTAAAATAATGCTCAAATACATAAAACATAGTCATATTTGTGCAATTAGAATTTGGTATTTATTCAATTTAGGAAAAGGACATTATAGCGCGATGACGTCATTCAAGTAACAGACCACTCAGACGTCTTCGTTCACTTGGCTTGAAATTTGGCGTCTTGAATTTTGGCGGCCGCGGTATTCTGTATTCAAATTAGGCAATAAATAGCGTAATAAGGTTGAGGGTTACCAAATTGCGAACGAATACTTGTTACATGGGCGTGAATAGGTCGCTAGCCTTAACAGTGCACCAGGTTAGCTTTGCCGCGAGTATAGGTCATTTAAATTTTTTCGATCAAAGACGTTCAAACAAAACATTTGCAGCAAATGTGATCACATTACGTGTAAAATGCACACAAGCAAATACAATTTTGAAGAAAATCGCCTCGCTTTCCGCATATTTTATAACCTTTTGGAAATTTTTATTGGTTTGGTTGGGTCACTTTCAAAAGATGGTGAGGTTTAAGACCTGGTTCATTAAAATATTTAATAAAAATTTTAGTATGCAGTCAAACCTTGTTAAATTGAACCCTAACAAGGGGAACAGAAAATCTGTTCGTATTAACAGTAATTCGTCTTATCCGGAAAGGATAGTATGCTATACAATCTGACGGGACTTCAGAAAACGGTTCGTATTAAAAGTAATTCGAGGTTCGACTGTATTAATATACAAGTTGGAATTTAATGGTAAAACTACATTGATTAAAAAACGTATAACCACAGTTTTGCGATTCAGTAGATCATTATTCATTCTCACTTTCAAAGTGCCCTAAGGTGGCTTAATAGTAACGCATTTGTCTGTCGTCCCGTTAACCTGGGTTCGATTCCAATGGCACCGTTGAACGTATGCTGTTCTCCTGCCCACCGTTGTCCGAGGTTTGGTTCCCGAAGGTTCGGATCCTTCCAAAAATTGTAGGTCCGGGCGTAGCAGGATCTTAGCTATGCTTGCGCGTCGTTATATTAAAACAAACAATTCCAATCTGACTTTGAATGGCGTGGGGTGTTGATTTATGTGTTGAACGGAAGTTACTTTTAAGATCTTTTTTTTTCCCCCCTTCTTTCTTATGAACTCAATTTTAACGGGTTTCAATATTGCTTTTAGTTTTTCTGTCTGTCTGTCCGCCCGCAATACAAAGTGTAAGGTAAAGGTCGTCCGTAAATGCTATTATGATGGCTATTGTTAACGTTGGAAACCTACCGAGGCACTTGAGAAATAGAGAGTTGCGAATTGGAGAGTGGCGAATTAGAGGGTAGCGATTTAAAATGGGTAGGAATTGAGAAAGAAACAGTGTTAATTGTCCCCTGCTAAATTTAAATATTGATGGATCCCTAGGCGATTTCTTCTAATTTGTTTGCTTATTTCTTTTATATTTTACTTCAATCTGCGTTTTTATTGGAGCGTAAAACTAGCTTTATTTTACTTCGATGGATAATATATTACACAATAGGCGCAGTTTTTGAAACGAAAAATTATTCGGCTTTAAACGTTTTTCGAAAGCCTTGAGCTTTCATCGAAGAAGCAAGAAATCTAAGCGTACATCGCTCGTAAGGGCGAGTGTACGATTGTCTATTGTATAAAGGGTAAGGTTGTGGGTGATGTTGGTGGATTGGCGCCCTCTATCGGTTTTGACTGCCCGATCAACAATAGACGGATTGTAGCCTCGGAATACAGCAATGTTTTTAATGAACTCGAGTTCCTTATTCCGGTCTTCTTCAGTAGAGCAAATTTTGATACACTGAATACAATCCAGTAAAAACTGCTCATTTTCTGAGACATTGGCATGGTGGATAACATCGTCAATTCCGAGGCTTCAACTCGTCTATTGTTGATCGGGCCGTAAAAAATTCTCCTCCAAAAAACCGGACACACATCTTTCTCCCAACAGCATTCCTATTTTATAGACCATCTGCTTACCGTTCGTTCCCAATATCAGCACTAAAATTGCTACTATTCTTAACAACTTTAATTTTAAAGTCTCTTTCACGCCCATCAATAAACGTTGTATTTCAAAACTAAAAGACTCGGTTTCGGATCACAACTCATGGGGGGTATTTATGAAATCCCATGCTCGTGCTCAAAATCGTGCATCGGCCAAACTCGTCGTGCACTCCGTTTCAGGATTAAAGAACACCGGGCATACGTACAAAAACAAGAATTGACTAAATCACCCATAGCCGTTCATTGCTGGTCTTTGGACCACAAATTTAACTTCGATGAAGCGAAGTTAATCTACAAACCTCCATCTCCAGCTGATCTTAATTTTTTTTTTAAACTTTTTTAATCCATCAAAACATCGAGCACCTGGTGAACGATTTATCTATTACGGCCAATATCCATCCGGCGTGGTCACGTTTTCTCCTCTTAAAATTTCACCAATAATTTTTTGTCATATACTTTAATTAAAAAAAAAAATTTAACACAATCCAACTTTCCCCTTATAGTCCACATTCATCTGGTTCGACGGATAGAGGGTGCCAATCCACCAACATCACCCACAACCTTACCCTTTATACAATAAACAATCGTACACTCGCCCTTACGAGCGATGTACGCTTAGATGTGCTTCTTTGATGAAAGCTCAAGGCTTTCGAAAAACGTTTAAAGCCGAATAAATTTTCGTTCCAAAAACTGTGCCTATTGTGTAATATATTAATCATCGAGTGTTTAGCACAGTGAGTCGATCTACTATTACATTATTTTACTTCGTCAAAATTTTTCAAAAAGGTGTTGTCGTTGGTTTTTTTTAATCATGGATATGATCAAGTTTATTTGATTTTACACTTCGGAAGTTCGCAATTTTGTTCTCTAATAATTACTAGAAGAAAGTTGTCTCAATGTTTGCAATGACTGGAACTTGGAATATATATAGGCTATTTAAATTTACACTGCTTCCAAATAACTGATATGATGGCCTCTCTTATTATGTTGTGTAATTACATTCGGTATTTCCTAATATTACGATGTTGGGTACTGAACGTATATCAATAAAATGCCGGAATAAATTTATTTCTATTTGGGCATTACGTTTTCAGAGATTGCAGTTACCAAATAGTAAAACAGTTTAGTAAACACTCCAAAAGCGAAGAGAGCCATTGCCTGGTGGAACTATAATTACAGTCGTATCATCATTCCGCAGTATTTCTAGTTTTGTTCGTATTTCTTTATTAGATAAAAATCTATCTAAACGTTGACCCTTCTTTCACCCAACTCCCGCTAGATCGTCTTTCAGATCTCATCCTTAAATCCGCAAACTCTGAAGGTTGTAAACCGCAGTCATAATAGGTGGAGGTGTTTAAGCATTTTAGCAAATAACGGGACTTTCTTGAATTAAATTCTGGACGAACAAGCTTACGATGATACAAAAGAAGCGAAGAAAAAAATCTTTTCGTGAGCGTTTTAATCTACCCGAAATCTCTCTGGTACACATATCTTTCGCTCGCTTTACTGGACATGGCGGCTTTGCATTGCAAGTTGAGCTTTCTTGGAACGGAACAACGCGGAAATGGTGGCGTTAATTGTCATCACAAAAGCTTATGCCTCAGCGGTTGACCATCTTTTAGTTCGCTGCACTCTCTCTCTCTGCCCGTCTTATTTTCGTTTCTTCCTATGTTCCGCGACATTGAACTTGCTATAATTTCCGGCAACTGGAGGATATACCTGCACCCGCGTCTGAACCTTCACCACCAGCAAGCCAAAGCATTCAGCTGTTCAATTGCGCAGTTTTTCCTATTTCGTCTGCCTACGTCACCACGTTGATTAAAATGTAAGAAATTGGGCAGTTGTATCAAATCCATTGGAACAATTGGCAAAAAATTGATAGATACTTTGAGAAATACTTTTTGCATGTGCGTGTTAAAAATGCGTACGCCTCCATTACCATTGTGCAGTACAACACCCTCATTTACGGACACTCACCCGACAGAGCAATTCACCTTTGAAAAGACATGGCCGTAAAAGACGGGGATATTATTGTGAAGGTGTTCTTCCGCGGTTTTGTATCCGACCTCTAAACAGGGTTATGTTGTATTCGAGCGTTTCGTATCATTCTTACAAATTCATTTTTTAAAATGTTTATTTCGGTTGAATATCGGACCGTAACAGACTGGTTTTTCTGCTAATGACTTTCAGAAATTTATATGGAGGCGGTATAGGAGACCCTCTCGCGTAATCAGTCATTTTGAGCTGGTGGGTCGTAACCCTCGCCATAATAATGGGTGCATGGTAGTAATCAATTCCTGCAAGTGAATTCTCCCTTTTTATGCTAGAAGATGCCTAAAATTGCTGCTTTAAACCGCCGAAGACAATAATTTACAAGTGAGTAAATGGTCGAAGGGTGCGCTATAAGATCCAAAGATAACTCCATTGCGTATGGCTAATATTCAACCTCACACGAAACTCATTACCGATCATGCGAAAAGGAAATTGAAAACCTTGAAAATCTTGTTTCTTAAATTTCATGAATGGGGAGTGTGTTGCTTTCTTTCTTTCTTCCTGAGAAGTATGTTGTAATAAAATTGCGCGGGATAATGAATGCCATTCTGTCATGAGTAAATGCAGGTTACGATCGGCTTCTTCATGAATGTCAAGGTTAGCTTTTCACTTTCGCTAGCGTGTTATGTCAGTTTTTTATAGGTTTGAAAATGGCATGTATATGTGTGTGTATCGAAAGCTGAAAGACCAATCGCCGTCCGAGTGACGAAGAGATTATTGTATTTGAAAGTAGTATTTGATTATAGTATCTATCTAAAAGTAGTATTCGATTGTAGTATCTATACATAAGTACTATTTGATCATAGTATCTAAGAATAGTATTTGAACAGTGGTGGTGTACTAATAACGATGTCACTTAATGTGCCGTTAACCTTAGTTCAAGCCCCCAAGCATGTGGGGAAAAAATGCGCTTACCGACTACCTGCTCACTATAATCCTAGGTTCCTAGGCCTTAAGAGGTTCAAATACCTTGGGGAAAATGTAGTTCCACGGCTCTACGGTGCCGTAGTAGTAATGCATTCGTCTCTCTATAGCCATTATCCTGACTATGCCAATGATACCGTAGAACGCATGCCATTTTTCTGCCCACCCTAGTCCGGGGTGTCGTTCCCTGGGCAACGGAAGTTCGAGTTCCTCAGAAAACTGTAGAATCCTACACAGCATGACCTTTGCTGACCTTGCACCATAAAAGCACCAAAAAGAAAGAACAAAAAATATGTGAAAATTTCTTCTATATACACTTTCTGTACTCGCGGCAAAGCTAACCTGGTACACTGACAAGGCGCAGAACAGTATTATTCCGCCAATGCGATATAGTTCGCCCTCTATTACTTTAAAAGAAGGTACGTTCTACACATAAAACATTGAAATAATGCTCAAATACATAAAACATAGGCATGTTTGTGTAATTAAAATCTGGTATTTATTAAATTTAGAAAAAAGACTCATTATAGCAAGCGCTGACGTCATTCAAGTAACTGACCACTCAGAGGACTTCGTTCGCTTGGCTGGAAATTTGTCGCGTGGAAGTTTGGCAACCGCGTTTTTCTGCATTCCAAATTAGGCGATAAATAACCTAATAATGTTGAGGGTTACCTCATTTTTCGCCAATTTGCGAACGAATACTACACGGGCGTGGCCGTCGTAGCCTCAATAGTGTTCCAGGCTAGCTTTGCCGTGAGTAAAGCCCCATATTTTGTGCTCAAAGAATTCATGTTATTGCAAAGAGTTGTATTGTGAATTGTGTCCAGAAGTGTTCGTCCTATTATATACGTGGAGTACTCGTTGATTGCTCGTGACTCTTTGACATAACTTTGATTCTTCGTGAGTGTCAACTTAGGCAGCTTCGACGCTGTTTGAAAGTCGCACTGTACTTGTTCATGATGCTGATTTACAAACTGAAGGAACATAAAAGTAATTTATGATTGGTGCCCAACAGGATTTGGAGATTTGTAAAACAGTTTGGGAATGGTCCCTCTGTCTTGTTTTTGATTTTTCACCCGGATATAATATGTATGGTAATTAGTTATTATAAGTAGTTCGTCAGATTGCCACAGTGCTATCTTCTGCTGCAAGATGCGCATAATCTTTCTGGGCTCGTCTAATATCTTAGTTTATTCATTTGCTCAGTTTCCCAAATTGTTTACTTCGGCACCGGCACGTTTGTTAATAACGTAATAGTTTATTAAGCGAAAATGATTCAGACATTGGCAAGTTTTTTCTATAATTTGTGAATGGGAACTATGCATGTGTCACTATGTATATATTGCATTATATGGTGATTCGGCCTTCGTTTTGTAACATGATCATGGATCGTATAATAACATGATCATAAATTGTGTAATAATATGATCATAGACTGCGTAATAACATGGTCATAAATTGTATAATAATATGATCATGGACTGTGTAATAACATGATCATAAATTGTATAATAACATGATCATGAATTTTGTAATAATATGATCATAGACTGTGTAATAACATGATCATATTGTTAATATAGTACTGGTGGCGCTGAATTAAGATTCGAACGACAGACCAAAAAAAAAATATCTATGTTTATTTCTAATTTTCTCCGCGTTAATGGGAGAATGGTGTTGGCTGATGAAATCATCGCTTTAAAGAATTGCAATGAGGCCGACGCAGTCGGCGCCTGAATTACAACTGGTTTATACAACGGTTTTCCGCAAGGTGGCGGTGCGGAGTATGAAAATGGTAGAACTGTTCTATAAGACTTAACAAGTTCAACTTCCTTTACGGACACCTCCACTCAACGGACACTTACCCAATTGCCGGTACCAATACTTGATATCCTGTAACTCCAGTCCCATATTAAGGCAGGGTCCATGGCCCCTGATTTTAAGGCCCCCAAAAGCTATAAAGTTAGTGAAAAAACCTTATTGTTATACCTCTAATCAAAATAACTGTAATTTGGACTCGGTGAGAAAGATGAGTGAATTTTACTAAATGCAATGTTTATTTTGTTTTAGTCACAAGCGGCAGAACGTCTGCACTCGAACTAAGATCTACTTACCCTAAAATTTCATAAAATATGTAACTTCTAATACCCTCCATGTAGAAAATGGCCCCCACATTCTACGTATGCTACATGTACTACTACTACGACTTTTACCTTTTCAATATTAATGTTTTTTTGTTTCCAGGAGTTGGGGGAGGATGTTCAACCCCCAATCCTTCCTGTACGTACGTACGCTCATGGGAGGAAGGTCCACTTAAACAAGTTTGGACCCGGCGCCCCAATAAAGTTCAGTTGGGCCCTACTTAAACCTCCCGAAAAGAGGACGACTACTCAAGTTCCGAGGTCCCCACAGTTCAGGAGGAGGAGGATTGTGCAAGGGTTTCATTGGGAAGGGTGGCCGCCGGGGGCGGCGCTGTAATCCCAGACAGGACGCTTGAACAGCGTAATCAGCCGCCGAGGCGGCTGAGGGGGAGATGGATTGCCGATCAACACGGCATTCATAGATGCACGTTCACGTAAAGTCGTCATTCAACGCACACCGAAACCAGCAGCCGTTGGAACCGTCACGGGGAACGGCCACGGCCCAGGCAGCAGGACCGGAGACACCCCCATGGGCCAGCCGAGTAACCTACAGGAACCGGCCAAGACCGGAAAGGAAGGTGTTTAGCACAGCCACGGAGGCAGCGCGAAGGCGGGGGGATCCGGTGGGATCCAGGAGGTCGGACAGACCTGGTGGCGAGGCGAGGCCTAAACGGCGGCGGGCGAGAAGGAGCTCCTCCCTGAGGTAGCCGTAGGCCGGACACCGCAAAAGAATGTGTTCCAGTGTTTCGTCAGCACCTTCCTGACACTGGAGACACACAGGCGACGGGAGTTGCCTAATGCGGTGGAGGTACTTGTTGGTGAAT
This sequence comes from Dysdera silvatica, assembly GCA_006491805.2. Taxonomy (NCBI): domain Eukaryota; kingdom Metazoa; phylum Arthropoda; class Arachnida; order Araneae; family Dysderidae; genus Dysdera; species Dysdera silvatica. Next base: position 45,424,529 of record QLNU02015359.1, on the reverse strand, counting down.
GCACAGCCAATTCTGAAACCCACACAGTTCAGGAGGAGGAATTGTAATACCCTCATCTGCGAATCAAAGATTAGCTATGGACATTCGCGATTTTTATAACTTTAGGGACCATACTGACGTGAGAATGATTATTGTTTAACATAATTTGCGTGTAGATTATCGTTCTAAACAATTTTATTTTAAAGTCTTGTTGAGAACAATTTTATGCATCAAATATTTTGTTAGATAACTCATATTAAATTTTCAAATTTTATACAAAATTACGAAAATTAAAGGAACACATCCACATATAATTAATGTTAAGTCAGGAAATACTTTATATACTAAATTGTTTGGTAAGGTATGTTAGATCATTTTAAATGGCCCGCTAGTTCATTTTTGCATAGCTAATTTTTAATAAATGCTAGTTATTAAATAACGTATGAGATTTATAAATATTTCTAAATTAGGGATGAGTGTATATTGGCTTATTGATATGATTTTAGCCCCCTGTTATATGAACAAAGTTCCTCTCCCGTGTGTATCCACTAATGGGAGCCTTACTGTGATAATAATGATTGTATTTTCTTCGAATGTATACATTAACACCATTTCGAAATTTTTTGTTTACATATGTAATTTCAAGCGATCTTCATAAAAGCATCATTGGCTTTTTACGTAATTATAACTCTTAACTAAATAGTATTTATTAAATGCACATTAATATGTATCAATTATATATATATATATATAAATCACCAAGTACCAAGATCTCAGACATGAAGTACGAGATATATGGGGTATGGAAAAGATCCTCATCATCCCGTTAGTCATCTCAGCAACAGGGATAGTACCAAAAACGCTTGCGACGAATTTGGAGATACTCAACATTGACCCAAACACCTACATTGAAATACAAAAAGCCACAATCCTAAACACGTGTCACATTGTCAGGAAGTTTCTAGACATGGCACATTAAGAAGTGATGTAAAAAGAGGCTTGGGAACATGGCGCTCTGCCCGTCCCAAAGCCTGTTTCCGCCAAGAATGGGCGAGGAAAACTTTTATATATATATATATATATATATATATATATATATATATATATATATATATATATATATTTATATATATATCTGTGGTTCTTCATCTGTGGTCCGCGGATTCCGGGGGGTCCGCGAGATCCTCCCAGTGCCCCACAAAAGTTCGGAAAAGTACTAAGACACGAGCATTTACTCTTTAATGCTAGGAATAAATTATGAGGGAACGAAAAATTCCTTCCTTAAATGGTGAAAATCAGTGATGAAACACTAGAAATAAATATGTATGATGCAAATTCTGGGCTTTAAACTTAATTAAAGAGTTAATTCTTGGGGGTCCGCAAGGGTGAGTGAACTCTGAAGGGGGATGCGCTGACATAAATGGTTCATGCTAATTATACGCATACAAATGATGCATATTAATTATTCGAATGATGCATACTGATTATATGTGTAATGCACACGAAGCATACAAATGGGATATATCAATTGTACAAATGCTGTATGCAAATTATCCAGGTGAGACGTCCTTTGTCAAATAATGGACTTCCATTTTATTTCAACTTTATATTATATAATAATTTTAGGTTTCATTCGCTTAAATTACACTGTATTTAGAGTGCTAGATTATATGTAGTAACGTCTCTCAATAACATCTAATTAACAATTGATTCCGTTTAACGATGCAGTGTTCCTACGTAACCTGGAAAACATAGGATTGTCAGGGAATTTGAAATCGCCCCTAAAAGTCCGGAAAAAATAATTTTTTAATCAAACCTGAAAAAGTCAGGGAAAACCTTCTTAACCTGTTCGGAATAACTAACTGTCACGCGAACATGAGGCTATTTTTCCGGAAACCAAAGTTCAATTCAAAGTTTTGTTTGCGATTAGTCAAGGAATTTGTCCGAAAAGTCAGGAAAAAACCTGCGAAAGTCGGGGAATTTTCCTCTTTACGGTGAAGGGGAAGCCGTACGATCGTATTTTATGATCCCGGAAATTGCTTCGTAGAACTATACATTCTCCGGTTAACGTCGTTTTCTTTTTAACGCGTTTCCTTTCTCCGTCCTTGGGTTCCTACGCAGCCTGGAAAACCTGAGATTGTCAGGGAATTTGAAATAGTCTTTAAAAGTCGGAAAAAAAAGAAATTTTTTGGTCAAACCTGGGAAAGTCAGGGAAAACATTCTTAATAGCTAACTGTCACGCGAACATGAGGCTATTTTTCCGGAAACCAAAGTTCAATTCAAAGTGTTGTTTGCGATTGGTTAGGGAATTTGTCCGAAAAGTTAGGAAATTTTTTCCTCCACGGTAAGTGGGAACCCTGACGACTAATTCATAGTCCCGCAAAATGAAAATTCATAGAACGGTACATGTTCCGATTAACGTCGGTTTCTGTTTAACGCCGTTTTCTTTCTCCATCCTTTGAAGGTCATTAGTAGGAGAAATTACTGGTCACACTGGATTAATTAATTTATGATGAATTATGAAAATTTCCTGAGTATAATTATTCCTTGATTCCTTCAGTTAACGTGTGTGTGTTCGAAAGGGCTGGGCTTCAACTTTAACATATATATATATATAATTTTTTTTCCACTACAAGTTAACAATTTTCTTCATTCAGTCCTGTGTGGTTGCCTAGCCCTTCGTCTCAACCACCCAAATGTTTCATTATAATTATCTCACCGTTGAAGTTGATGCTGCCTTGATTGTCGTCTATGATAGGGCTTTGATGGATCTGTTGGGGCCCGGCATTTGGGTAAAGTTACCTTAATTTATTTTTTTTACTGAGGGCATTTAAAGGGCTTTGAGAAAATGAGGGTGGCCCCTGAGCAGACACTTGGTGTCTCTAGGGAATGTAGGGGCCCCTCTGTGCTTCAAGGTCGAAGGGCTCACTTGCGTGTCAAATCTCAGGTTTGATTGTCTATCAGTTTTCATGTGGAGCCCGAAGGTTCTCGACTAGAGGATATAATAGACTGTTTTGACATTAAAATCACTTCATGGTGGGGAGGGGTTTTGATGGACGAAAGCTTAATTTCTCCTAAAATTGATCCCCCGTGGACATGTCAATATCTTCTTGTACATTTAGGTCTCTTAC
>QLNU02015359.1:45390908-45412426 GCA_006491805.2 Dysdera silvatica | reverse complement strand
GATGTGTTAGCACTTTTGTGAAGATTTTATAAATAGCAGGTAACAAGCTAATTGGTCGGTAATTTTTCAAATCCTCTTTATCACCTTTTTTATGCAAAAGAATTACTGTTGCAGAATCCCATTGGTTTGGTATGTTACCGCTGTTAAGACATTTGGTAAAGAATTTTGCAAGTATGTCTTCTACATATTCTCCAGCTTCTTTTAGGATATCTAATGTAATACCATCATCACCAGGGGCTCTTCCTTTCTTCATACTTTTTATTGCAAATGAAACTTCTTCTTTTAAGATTTTAGGAGCTGTTCCTTCGACTATCTCAGAGTCTTCGTTTAATCCACTGTTTCCCTCATACAGCTTTCTGTAGAATTCTTCAACTCTTCTAAGTATTTCTTCCCTATTTCTTGTTACAGTGCCATCCTCTCCTTTTAATGCAATGATGTGTTTCTTCCCAATAGACAAACTCCCTTTAACAACCCTAAGGCTCTTGTTGCTTTCAATGGCCTTCCTTACTAACTCACAATTGAATTTTCTTATATCTTCTTTCATGTTTTTGCGCAAAGTTTTGCAAAGTTCTATGTACTCAATCCTGGAACTGGTATTTTGATTGTCCACCTTCATATCTCTTCGCCTTTTCATGAGCTGTTTCGTCTTCTCAGATAATTTGCTATTCTGCTTTTTACAGGTTACACCACCAATTTCCCCAGCAGTTTCAATTATTGTCTTAACAATGTTTTCATTTGCTTCTGAGATGTCAACTTCTTCAATAAGTCCTTCCAGTGCAGAAAAGCGATTTTTTAATTCCAACTTGAATGCCTCGGTATTTTCTTTTAATTTCTTTAAATCCACCCTCTTACATACTTGTTTCCTAATGAGCTTCTGCCTTTCTAGTTTAGTATTTAAGTGCATTTTACATCTCACCATTCGATGATCACTTCCAGTATTAAATCTGTTCAGTACGCTGCAATCTTCAATAATTGATTTCTTGTTTGCCAGGATATAGTCAATTTCGCTGGTTCCTCCATTGGGGTGTTTCCATGTCCATTTTCTTTGCGGTTTCTTCTTAAAAAATGAATTCATGATGCTAAGATTTTCAGCTTCTGCAAATTCGATGAGTTGATCGCCACGTTCATTCCTTTCCCCATATCCGTATTTACCAACCGATGTCTCTCCTTGTTCCTGTTGTCCAATTCTTGCATTGAAATCCCCCATGATGAGCTTGATATGTTGTTTCCCTTTGGTGTGTAACTCTTTGATTTCTTCATAAAATTCTTCAACCTCTTCGTCGGTATGGCTTGATGTTGGTGCATATACCTGTACTATTTGAAGTTGGTATCGCTGGGTTAGTTGAACAACAAGCCTCGCTGCTCGATCTGATGTACTTTCAACTTCCAGAAGACAGTCTTTAATTCTTATATATATATATATATATATATATATATATGGTATATGGTAGGCATAAGGCAGGCAGACTATGAAAAGACCTTTGACTCTATTAAAACATCAGCAATCATTAACTCTTTAAGATCAACAAACGTCGAGGATGTGTACATTGACATGGCGAAACGTATGTATAAAAACGCAAGTGCAAAATTTCGGTTACATAAAGATACCAAAACTATCAAAATTGGTAAAGGTGTGAGGCAGGGAGATACCATTTCTCCAAAACTTTTTACTTCAGCTTTACAGATGATTTTTCAGCTGATAAATTGGAATAACAAGGGAATAAAAATAAATGGTGAATATTTAAATCATTTGCGGTTTGCTGATGACATTGTTATTTTTTCAACGAACCCATCAGAACTCCAAGACATGGTACAGGAGCTCTCAACTAGAAGTAAAGAAGTTGGACTCAAGATGAACCTACAAAAAACTAAAATCATGTTCAATAATTTCGTAGAGGAAACAAAAATACAAGTTGACAACATTGAGCTAGAAATTGCTGATTCATATATTTACCTTGGCCAGCTGATTTCAATGGATGGCAACATTATGAAAGAACTCAACAGACGTATTAAACTTGGCTGGAGTGCATTTGGAAGAAACAGTTTTATCCTGAAGGGGAAATTACCTTTGTGTCTAAAAAGAAATGTCTTCAACGAGAGTGTATTGCTAGTCCTCTCTCTTACAGCTCAGAGACATGGAGTCTAATGATTGCAACAATACGGAAGTTACAGACAACCCAGAGGAACATGGAGAGGTGCACGCTTGGGAACTCTCCTAATTATTCCAAGCATGCACCTCTCCAAGTATGGAGAGGTGCATGCTTGGAATAACTAGGAGAGATCGAAAAAGAAACACTTGGTTGAGAGAACAAACAGGAGTAGAGGACATCATTGTTAAAGTAAAAGGGCTGAAATGGCGATGGGCTGGGCATATTGCAAAAACTGATCAGCGGTGGACAACAGAAATTCTGAATTGGGTTCCAAGAGACCACCAAAGACCTAGAAAACATCCTCAAACTACATAGGTTGATGAAATAAGAAAACAGAGTGGGGTGACGTGGAAGCGAATTGCTCAGGATAGAGTTACGTGGAAAGCATTTGAATATGATGATGAGGATGTTACATACATACATACATACATACACGCACGCACGCACGCACGCGCACACACGTACGTACAGGGTGTTTCAGAATAACGTTTGGAAAATTTCAGGGTTGGAAAAGACGTTAAATAAACAGTATTGGTGGAACTCACACGGTTCGCAAAGAAACCAGCTTGTCTGTATAGAGAATTTATGTTTTACGTCCATCTTCGTCGCGGCGTACGCAATTACACGAATTGAAACAATTTTTGATACAGATTTTAAGTCATTGGCCTATTAATACAGCAGAGACCAAAAAAAAAAAAAATGCGAAATTCCATTTCCTGATCGTGATCTGTATTGCCCTCTAGTGAGATAAAGAATGAAAATTGTTTTTGTTTTTTTTATCACACTGCACGCATTTGAGTCGTAAGCATGTGCATTCGGTAAAGGATTTAAAAACGAATTTTTTTTTTTCCTTAAATGCGCCGTTGCGGCGCTACAGTCATTTAATTTCTTCCATCCACTGTGCACAAGGTAGCAAGAATTGGCTACGAAGCGCCGTTTGGCAACTTTTTAGAATTGCTTACAATTGCGCACAAGGTAGCCAATTCTTGCTATCTTGTGCGCAGTGGATGGAAGCAATTAAATGATTGTAGCGCCGTAACGGCGCATTTTAGGGAAAAATTTGTTCGGACAAAAAACGTTCATTTTAAGTCCTTTACCGATTGCACATGCTTACGAAGTCCCAAATGTGTACAGTGTGATGTAAAAAAGGCAATTTTCATTCTTTATCTCACTAGAGGGCAATACAGATCACGATCAGGAAATGGAATTTCGCATTTGTTTTGTCTTTGTTGTATTATTAGGCCAATGACTTAAAATCTGTATCAATAATTGTATTCAATTCGTATAATTGCGTACGCCGCGACGAAGATGGACGTAAAACATAAATTCTCTATACAGACAAGCTGGTTTCTTTGCGAACCGTGTGAGTTCCACCAATACTGTTTATTTAACGTCTTTTCCAACCCTGAAATTTTCCAAACGTTATTCTGAAACACCCTGTATATATATAGGAAGAATTTGGCGCAGAATGACCTTCGCTGTCCTTACGCCATAAAAGTCTAACCAACCAAATAATAGGATGAATGACTTTATTTTTATTGTCACAAAGTCTTTAAAGTTTGATTGTATCGTAGAGAAAGTTTTACTTTTGTTTTATATTTATGACAACTCTGTTTGAGGGGTTGCGACGGGGAAAAATTACAAAATTTATAGGCTTTCTTGAAAATTTCTACTATGTTGTATGCAAATTTTTGCAAAACTCCACTGTTCCACAGAACATGGTTAAAGGAACGATATTCTAAAGTATTGAATAAAGTTTATGAACTGCGCAACATTCAAGTTTTAAAAACAATCCATCAGCCATGTTCAGTTCTGTTTCAGTGTTTGAGACGTGAACCTACTCCCCTTTCACTTTCATCAGTCTTTCTCTCGATAAAGAAAGCAGTAGCTTTCGAAACGTCACATTGTAAAAAACATTGTCTATGTCGAAAATTTAACATCCCCAACGAAACCTAAGTTTGCTCAATAAAAAAATCAGCGATTAATTAAAAGTTTCTATCTACGTAGTCACGCCCAAATATAATTACCTCTGCCTCATGTACCATTAACAATTTTCTTCAGACTGGCTTTGTAATTGCTAATTAATGAAAAAAATGCACTACTTTCTTTTGACTGTAGGGCATGATTAATAGCCTCTACCGTTACGTTCTCACGTCACATATCTTTAAATCTCTGTCAAACACATATACTCTACAACTCATTGTATTTGTCCACCCGCCGAACCTAATCTTCGCGGACAAGTATATCGATATTCGCACAACCTAAATAAAGAAAGCGATTCGAAATGGGCATCTTTCTTGACTGGCTCAACCATTATTATAGGTCAAGGTGTGCATACGTTAGACTGAAAGCGACATGACAGAACGCCGTCGTCCTTCGTTGATCTTTTTCATTCGTGGAGGCTCGTTCCCTTTTTTTCATTGAGATGAGAGATAGTGCCCGGACCAGTTAATATCGCCGTGCTTCAATGGATTCTGGCTGATCAGTTCCTCAGTTTTAAGCGTTGGAGCATCGAATCGTAGATTGCGGCGGAGGTGGTGCCTCTGGCATTGAAGGGAGGAGGAGGTGGATATGCAGCCGAAACCGAAGGTCTTCCATCTTCCCTCCTTTCGACACCGTATCATTAATCAATTTCTGTCCAGTAATTAATTAGTCGGATTGTATATTGTTGGGCTTATCAATATCCGTTTTCATCTCTTATCTCACTGGAATTTCTCACTCATTTGCATATGTTGCTACATATGTTCTGCTGGAACCGTTCAATCGAGGTAGTTGCGCGATTCAGAAAGTATTTTCACTGAAATTTAAATCGCTGATCATACGATAGCGCAATGCCGTTATTGTAAGTACTATTGTTATAAATGAGTAAAATAATACGTGGGGATTTGAATGCGCGGCGTTCTTTTTGAGGTCAACCACTTACACATGTTGTTAAAATTTGTTTATCCTCTTAGATATCAGCTTCATCCATTAATTCAAATACGGTCGTATAGCTCTTTCAAGATATAGCGGCGCTTAATTTGCATCTTAGAGATTAATTAGATATTTTTCCTAAATTAATTGTTCTCTCTAACGAGTTGCTTTTTTTTTTTTTTTTCTTTCTATTAAACCGGAAACCAGTTTTATATACAAGTTACTAGTACAGTGCAACGTCGTAGTTTGTTACTAGTACAGTGGAACCCCGTGGTTTGTTGCTAGTACAGTAGAACCCCGTGGTTTGTTACTAGTACAATGAAACCTCGTAGTTTATTACCAGAACAGTGGAATCTCGTAGTGTGTTACTAGTACAGTGGAACCTTCTAGTTTGTTGCTGGTATAGTAGAACCTCGTAGTTTGTTAATAGCACAGTGGAACCTCGTAGTTTGTTGCTAGTACAGCGGGACCTCGTAGTTTGTTATTAATACAGTGGAACCCCGTAGTTTGTTACTAATACAGCGGAACCTCGTAGTTTGTTGCTAGTACAGCGGAACCTCGTAGTTTGTTGCTTGTACAGTGGAACCTCGTAGTTTGTTACTAGTCCAGTGGGACCTCGATAACTCAAGGGAACGAGGTTTTAATTTGGCTTATCTATTTTCCGAATTGTCTATATGCAAGGGGAATAGAAACCACTCTGAATTACCGAGGATTTCGAGTCATTAAGCTTAAAATTATCGATGTTCTGCTGCGTATGAAGAAACCCAACTTGCTTCTGAGAAATGTCAAATATCGACTTGAATTTTCAAATATGATAACGACATGAATTTGCGATTCGTAGTTTGTTAAATGATCTAAGAACTCCCTCATTTACGAACGTCTTGGGGGAGTTTAACATATTGCTGGCCGGAGATGTAAAGTGGTGTCTTTTGTTTTTTGAAGTACACCACAAACCAGAGATGTGAAAAGTGTTTTTTATTGTTATTATACGGTCCCATGAGTACAGCACTGTCTCTCGTAAATAAAATGGCAGGTGAGTACCCGTCCATTCGGTACCTCTGTGTGATCTCAATGTTTAAAAAAATATAATCAAATTAATGCATTGGATGCCATACCTGTAATGTCTAGATATCGCAATGTCACTGGTAGAGAATGCATTTTGATTGTTTGGATACGGTTGGAGTGAAAATCCATGAATTCCAGCTTTGGTAGGAAATGGTGAAGTATTCGATCCAGGCTGCCCACGACGTTCTCACTCAAATCTAGATGACGCAATTCCGGCCAGCTGGCCGTAAATATTTGCACTGGTGCAGCAACTAGTCGGTTTCCAGTCAGAGTAAGCGATTCTAGACTTCTTACTGCTCGTCCTATGTTGAAATCCGCCAACCCCAGGGAGGCTGAAAAAGACAAAGGCGGTGTATTATTTTCTCAAAATAAATTTTTATCACTTTTATTACCTTTACAAATCATTTGAAGACTAGTTAGGGACTTGAACATTGACAGGTATGTTGTTAACTTCGGCCGGGTTAACGTCCTTTCGTGTTAACGTGTATAGGACGTATTAACCTACCTATGTGCCATGTATGTCGCAAAAATTATACCCTGCATTCTACAGAAAATGCACATAATGATGATCGTCAATCGATGTGGCTTATTTTCCGTAAACGGTATTAAGTGCGTGTTTCACTGGGTCATTGTAGCTTTCACGGGTCGTAAATTTTTCAAAGGGTTTGTAGGATGCGTACTGTGCAATTTTTGGGATGTGTACTGTGCAATTTTTGCGTATGCAAACTTCCGTTCTAGGCATGTTTACTGAGCATTTAACTGTTTTTCTTGCATTCCCTATTTCTTAAAGGTTTGGGCGTAATTCTATTTACGAGCTAACAATCTAAATTTAAACAAGTATAATAAAAAAATTTTTTTTTAAAGTCAATTCCTTCAATGCGCTGCTCAAATAAAAGGGAAGAAAGGGAAAAATTGCGAAAAGCAATTTTGGCGACATTTGGCAACATTTGGCTGTAATTGGCGGCAAACATTAATCGCCAAATACACCAAAGGAAAGCAAAAAAAATTCATTTAAATTTAATTAATGAATTAATATTTGAAAAAACTGTATTAACATCAAGTGTCATCCACTACAAGTTTAAAAAAATTTATTTGAACTTGATTGGATGGATAGAAAGTATTTTATTAACGATTGAAAATTTGAACAAGATATATATAGGGAGAGTGTGAGCTAATAGAAGGAATTGAAAAATAAACTATGGTCTTTAGAATTGCAAGATGTGAAAATGTTGTTTTGTATGCAAGAAATAATAAGTAATCTTGAAATATTGGCCGAAGAAGCGGCACTATGTTTCTAGGAGAGGAAGGGATATAAATCCAAGAAATGAGGAAATAAAGAAGAGATGGAATCTCCATTTGGGGATCAGAGCTCTTAACGAGATGTGGTGGAAGAGAGTTGAGTTCTTGTGAACAACGTCCAATGGTCGAGATGTAAAGATAGTGTTGTAAATTTCGATTTATCCGAGTATTTTTCCTTATCAGAGAATCCAGCCAAATGTGGTGATTATTATTTAAAAACCCGCCAAGAAAAATATAATTTTCTAGCAAAGGGAAATGCGGTTTTTAGACTGATTACGACATAAAGACAAAATAATATTGGATTTATAAGTAGTTATAAGCGTGCATTACAGTATGGGTCTTAGGATTTAAGTACTATCAACCTCGTATCGGAAATGGGGCAAAAAATTATGACATCCGATTATACAGGATATGCAGTACAGTTACAACTCTATATTGAAAATGCAATGCATGTATAACCTTATGTAGAAAAAAATAACACTACACATATCTTGATACAAAAAATATAGAAGCACATGTAGCTTGATATAAAAAGTATAAAATTGTATAGTCTTAACATAAGAATGTATAGCGTGGTAGAAAAACTGGAGAAAATTTATCGCTTAATATAGAAAGTATAAAAGATGTTATAGCCTCAGTATACATGGTGTAAAATCTGAATTCAGGGCAATATCTGTAGAACTATGATAGGTAGAGGTGTAACAGTTGGGTTTTGTATTGTATTGATACAGTAAAATGGCTATGCGCTAGAACAAGGGTCGGCAACCTTTTAAAGATATGCCAAATTAGTACTGCAATCAATCTCTTTCCGTGTAATAGCGTGTACTCACTGTGAAAGTTTAGTTTACTATCTAACTGTTAAATGGAAATTAATAGATTATTTAATTAAGAGAGTAAAAATTAATAATCAGTAATTTAAGAAGGTGCAAATTTATAATTAGTAATTTAAGAAGATAAAAATTAATAATTAGTTATTTTAGAACCTACAAATTAATAATTAGTAGCTTAAGAAGACACAAATTAATAATTAATAGCTTGAGAAGGCACAAATTGATAATTTAAGACGCTACAAGTTAATAATTGCTGGTTTAAGAAGGTACAAATTATAATTAGTAATTTAAGAGGATACAAATGTATAATTAGTAATTTAAGAGGATACAAATGTATAATTAGTAATTTAAGAAAAGAAAATTAATAATTGGGTATTTAAGAATCTACAAATTAGTAATTTAAGGAGATGCGAACCCTTATTTAATAGTTTAAGAAGGTACAGATTAAACGTTAGTAATTTAAAAAAGTACAAATTCATAATTAGTAATTTAGAAAGGTGTAGATTAATAATTAATGGATTTAGAAAATAAAAAACTCTTAGCAAGAGAGAGGATTCCTTACACAATGAGTTTTATTTTAAAATTACTCAGCGTACCATCCAAAAGTAGTCCGCGTACCCAATATGGCACACCTGCCATTGGCTGCCGACCCCTGCGCTAGATGAGATTGTCAACCCTAAAATTACAGTGTCGCCTCCGACAGCCACCCTTCCCATCCCCCACCCCCCCCGTCCAATCTACGCTATAAGATGGCCAACCCCCACGGTTTTTCTCACGTCGCCCAGGCAGGGTGGGGACGGGGGAAAATGAATTACAAATGTCTATTATATCACACCTGAACCTTCACCTTGTCAAATAAACTTGAAATTTAGAGTGACTGAAGAGTTGGTCGTAAGATTGTACCTTCTTGGGGCCCCGAAAGGGCACAGCTTTGCATTTACCCTATCCGTGTGCATAGGATGTCATTTCATACTAATTAAATGACACTGAATAAACTTGTCATTGGCATTTTTTTCTATATCTCCTTTATTTTACGATTCGTAACTTCCAAATTTAGCCACCAATAGCGCTTCTATTAATCTCATCTTCTAACGCGTAGAATTTTCTCTATCGATACACCTAACTGTAATATCTCTACCTACCATAGTTCTACAGATATTTTCCTGACTTTTGACTTTATATATATAGTTTCCACCCTTTTTATACAAAACATGTAACTTTAACTTAAAAAATTCGTAGTCTTTATGCACTATATAGAAAATGACATGAAGCCCTGACATATAAAGTATAGAAAATTTGCCAATATATGGCATGGGTATTGAAAACACCCAGTATGTGTATATTACCCTTTAAAGCTGAATATTTTTTGCAATATTTACCTTTTAGTTGATATCCATTCTGCTGGGTGAGGTTATCTATCCTCTCGTCTGCAAGACCAATGTAGTTGTTTGCTAAGTTTATTTCCCGTAAGTTTATTAAACCGTCAAAGATCGATCCTGGCCTCACGAATACTATCCTGTTGTGTTGAAGATTGAGATGTTCCAATGCCCAGAGAATGGACAGCGCTTCGGGGATGGTGCTTAGGAAATTGTGGGATAAATCCAAATCCTTCAGTGTGTTCGCTAACTTGGCAAAGGCGTCCATATGAATAGACCGAAGATTCGACCTTCGTATGCGCACGGTATCTATACTAGCTTTGATTTTTCGAAATATTGGCGATAATTCCCTCATTCCCTCGCAATAGTCAATGTCGATAATTTGGGGCTTGTTATTCACCACCATTGTCAGAATGTGCAACGACTCGCCTATGTCTTGCAAACTTGTGTTTTGGCATCGTATGCTTTGGTCATCCCTCAAGAAGATACATCCTAAGCTGTCGGATAACATGAATTTACTGTGAATAATGACACAAAACAGAAGAATGGTAATCACTCGAATGGACTGGTAGTATCTCCTCATTTTGTCTCCTGTCTCTTATATCAGTTAGAGCATGTATCCCTTATCTCCATCAGTTTTGAGTCATCAGTTCTGCGTTTTGCCACGGAACGGTCTCTTCTTTTCTGCAGTTACATAAAACTGTTGACCCATTATATCTCTACACCAGCATCCTGGAAGAAAAAAAAATCAAAGTTAGAAATAATATTTTTAGTAGAATTTATGGAAAAAAAATTCCCGTTCCACTTTTATCTTTTGAATGAGTGAATTAATAATAATAGTTCATTTAACCGGTGATGTATGCCGCCTTAATATCTATAATTGAAAATAATATACGTATATCCGATTTATTAAAAACATGTTGCTATTGTGTAATTTTTTTATAGTTATAAACTAATATAATGACGTAGATTTAGGCAAAATGAGCTAAAAATATAAATCTAAGATTTTAGGCCTAATAGCATTTAATGAGTAAGGCTTCAAAGTACATTTCGATCGTGCACATAAATTCTTGACGGTGGACGACCAAGTCTCTTCGAAACGTACATTTAAACTTTGTTCGTTTAATGTTACTACAGGGTCATTCCATGCCAAGTGGTCCAGGAGTCCACGCTCGACCCTCTTTGATTTTACTGAAATTTTAAAAAGTTGTAGACAAGTCCAAGAAGTGAACATGTGCAAATTCTAGCCCGCAATATTAAATAGCAAGGGACATATGGCCACGTTTTTGAAGAACCCCTCCAAAAGCAGAGCCGAGCATCAAGTAACTGTTTAAAGTTTCGGTGCCAATAACTTGACAGCCAAAGTCGCTGTTGATCAGAAAATAAGCATTCCACTTTAGCTTCATGCCATGAATCAGAAAATGTCATTTTCAAAACGTGAAAAATATTTTCCTCTTCGGAATATGGGCTGAAAGTTGTCAAAAAAAAAAAAAGCTTCACTTTCAAATTGACGTCAAATTTCGAGGCTCATTATTTTTAGAAATGACAATTGGAGAAACATGCCATTTGGTATACTTAAGCCGAATATGTAACTTAGTGGATTATGAAATTAACAGCCTCATTATTTAATTAAATATGGAGATATTGCGCTACAAATATGTTGTAAGACACAAAATCCTCAAAAGTGACTTAGGTTCAGCCTCAAATATCGAAAAATGAGCCTTCTCAAATTCTAATTTTTTTAGCATCATTAGAAAGAGCAGATTTTGAACTACTTGAAAAAGCTTTTTCCATTCTGGGGACTGTTCTGCTAAGACATCGAAAAAAGGGTTAAATATTCTTATAAAACATGCACTGTCGGAGTTCGTGCACATGGTTGCTTAATTCCAAACAGCACTAAGTAACAATATTATTAATAAAAATCAATATTATCAATAAGCAATAATATCATTATTAATAATTATTACTTCATCAAGTTTGATTTTTCTTCAATTCTGAGCAAAACGATTTCTGTCAAGCCGTATTGCCCTGCTGTTGAAGTAATGGAGCTGAAATCCACAATGATGTGCTGTTCATGAATCCAGCAAGTATCACGCTTTTTCGGCCGCTGAAATGATTGCACACCACGACAAACAGAATCCACAAAGATGATAAATGCATCATCTTTTTCATTGGAGATGCCATATGCCCCGGTGATTGTCTTAAATACCAGTTACATGTAGATCGGGGTAAGGTTCAGAATCGATGTAAAAGGAATATGCCTTTCAACACGTTGGTCGATAGAGGCAATAAAAAAAGTTCCGTCACTTGATACACGGCTGGCATGGATAAACTTTGAGTCAATGGGTACGAACTACTGATTATCTCATGTACCTGAAGTTCATGATTGGCGTAACCTGAGAACCTGAACTTATCCAACTAAAATGAAACACTAAAATGAAGGAACCGCTAAATCATCGACAGCAATAACACCAGAAATTAAGCAAAATTGCTATATATCTGAGAAAACAAACTGTCAGGCAAAACAGTATAGTTTAGCTTTTTAATATGACACATCTTCGGAGGGAATTTTTTTTTTTATTTTTAACTTTTTAATTATATTTTTCGATTTTGATGCGGGGTGGGGATTCAAACATCTAGCACCCCTCCTTTAGATACGGCTTTTCTCACGTTTTGCCTATTAGACAAATATATATATACAGTGAAAATCGGTTATAACGACCTTCAAGGGACCGTGCAAATTCGGTCGTTATAACCGATAGTCGTTATAAACGATATCTTTTTAAAATCATAGTAGCCTATAGTAATACACTCTGGAGAGGTTTTTTCATATTATTTTGACAGTAAAAAGTATTAAACTTTTTGGTTTCAAAATTAAATAAAAACATAATTATAATGAATTTAATTTCCGTTTATATTATGTCATAGCTAGCTACACTAAGTACATAGTACTTTCTTAGTTTTTTAAATTGAAGAAATTGTAGAAAATACTAAAGTATATAATGTAGAAAACAAATGTAATGAATTGTATTTATTATATTATACTAATGACTTCAGAACAGTGCCGGTTTAAGAGATTTATGGGCTCTACGCTGAAAAAATAGAATGGACTCCTTAAGAACATTCAATTAATAAATCACGTGGCTTTTTTTAAGTTCGTTATCTTCAATATTCAGGTTTAGCAGTAATAAAAATTTCTCGGACATTTGTAAATAAACAAGATTAGAATAACGCTTAAATTTTGATAACTAACCCACGTGGTTGTGTTTTTCCCTGTTTGTGATCTACGTAGACTACAAAATCGCCGTCGTTATAGCAGGTTTCGTCGTTATATACGATGTCGTTATAACCGATATATTTAGTATAGAGTAGAATAGCAAACCAAACTTCTTGTAAAAATTCCGTCGTTATATGCGATTGGTCGTTATAACCGGCGTTTTTGTAAATTGTTTGTTGCGGAGCGGGAAGAAGAAAGGGAAGAATACAACCCCTTTTTTCACCCAACCCCTCCCCGGCAGTTAGTTGCGCTGTTTGAGCGTCCTGTCTGGGATTACAATGCCGCCTCCGGCGGCCACCTTGCCCAATTCGTCGTCGTAGAAGACAGGGAGTCTGTGTGATTAATATACACTACAGTAGAACCCCGCTAATCCGTCACCTATGGGACCGGAAGCATGGTCGGAACGCAAAAAAGGTCGGATTATCAGAGGAACATTTTCGTTTATGTTAAAATGCGATACAATTTGAAAACAATGTATACTACGTATAGTTTTCAATTAAGAATATTACTTACCATACTATTACTTTATAGTATTATATTATGTTGACACATTTTAAGTTTGACATGGTAAAGAGGAAATAACTTTCGTCAAGAAATATTTAAGTCAATTGATAGTATAGTTATAGTAATGTGTATATATACTTCTACTCATAGGCATGGCCGTGGGGGTGTGGGGGGGTTGTAACTCCCACTGGAATGAAATTTTGTATATTTAACATAGATATATATATAAGATGTAGCTCTGTAACCCCACTCCTCATTAAGCCCATAACCCCCCCCTTATGAACTTTTTGCCTACACCTATGCTTCTACTGTACTTTTGGTGTTTAAGAAGGACGAAAAAATCTGTAATGTTCTACTGCTTAGCAGACGATAATCTTAATTTTGCCACGATGTCCTTCCATTTTCTTATCCACAAACAATTCGTTGGTGAAGAAAAAGAGTTCTGTTCAATGTGCTGAAGAGCTGTGTCCAATGACTGCTTAGCATCTGCATGCCATACTCGGTCAGTAGGTTTACAGCTCTCATTGTCTTCTATCTCGCTATTTTCGCTTCTTTCTATAGTCTGGATTACATCAGCAATGATTTGGTCGTCGTTTAATTCTTCTTCCATAGTGTACCGTGTTTGGCGCAGTATAGCCCAGATGCTCTTGCGCCATAAAAAAGCCAAACAATCAATCAATCTTCCATAGTGCAGTCAGCATCAGCTTGATTGATCCACTCACGTCACTGAGCTAAACATCAGGATGTAAAGCTTGTACGTCACTGACAATTGCTGGTGTGTCTTCATCTTAATTTTCATCTTCAGTTTGGTCACTTTCAACCACCATTTTCTGTCAAAGTTTACGCCAAGATTTTTCAAGTGTTGATGCTTTCATCTCTTCCCAAGCCTCGGCAATTGTGTTAATATCCTTAATATTATGAGCTTTCATCGCCTCAAACAGGCCGCTACATTTTTTCTGTATTTTCTAGAGTAGGTCCAATATATTTTCGACGATATCTTCTCTTTAACCACTCCATCACCCCCTGGTCCATGGGCTGGATAAGAGAAGTTACATTAGCAGGAAGAAATACATCTTTTATTTCTCCCTTTACTAGTTCCTCTTCAGATGGATGAGATGATGCATTATCCAATAACAGTATGGCATATAGAGGCTTTTTTTTTTTTTTACTTTAGATTTTTTAAACTGCAGGAATAAACAGGTCAAAAAACCATTCTTTAAAATGTTTGCAATCCATCCATGCTGGTTTTTGCTTTCGTTAATACACAGGTAGTGATGATGCATTTACGTTCCTAAATGTTCTTGGATTCTTGGATTTCCGTATTACAAACAATGGCAATTTGTGACTGCCATTAGCATTACTACAGGTAGTAATAGTCAACCTATCTTTATTAAGTTTATACTTTTTATGGTTTCGTTTTGTGCAACCAGAGTTCTTGTTGAGAGTATCTTACAATTTAAACCTATTTCATCTATGTTATATACAAATAATCAGGAGTAAGTCTATTTTCTTTAATCAGATTTTCAAATTCTGAAATAAATTCGCTTGCAGCTTCTTCATCAGCAGAGAGATTCTTACCCAAAATTATTACATTTTAAATTCCATGTCGTTTTTTCCATCGATGTAGCCAGCCTTCACTTGCTGTAAACTTTTCGATGCCTTCATTTCCTTCAAATTTTTTGTGGAAAATAAAAGCCTTTTCTTTAAAACCAGTCCAGACAATGGAGTTCCTTTTCTTCTTTCCCGCTCAAACCACAACTATAAAGCATTGTCTAAAAGCTCACATTTTGGCTTTTTCAAAGTTTTACGAATTTTCAGCCCTTTTCTGTATCTCAATCGTCATTGTATGAGTTTCTAGATCTTTTCTATTTCTTCTCCAGTCTTTCACTGTAGTTACGCCGACTTCTACCTCACTCGCAACGTTTTGAAGAGACTCGCTTTTATCTAACCTTTCAAACACTTTTAATTTCTTTGACAAAGACAGATCAACATGTTTACATTTTGTTGTTGCCATAACGAAATCGTGCACACTATGCCTAAGTGCAGGGGTGCCTAGAGCTAACGCTGGCCCGCAGGCTCACTTCTACCGGCCCCATGAGCCCTTTCCTGATCCGCGCCCCCACAGCATAGGTCCTTGCCAGCAGGCCCCTAGATTTCACCGGGACCCTGGGCTTCAGTCCCCCCCCCCTCTCGTCGGCTCTGGACTAAAATAAACTGAGCCTAAAGCCCTAAAATTAGTTTCCAACACAACAGTTGCCACAAACGTGGTTTACACACTTGTTTGACAAAGAACAAAGCCCAGTGGCGACGCCTTGCGGATTACGGCATAAATCTCTGGCCGAGATAACGGCATGGTCGGACTACCGAGGTTCTACTGTACATTAAAACTTGTTTAATTCGTATCTGGCCATGCACGTGGTTCAGACTATTCAAAAAATTGAATTAAAAAAGTTTTATACAATTCACTTTCGATATACCGTGCTGGAAAAGTTCAATTTAAACACCCTAGTTTATTCAAATTGCACTGCATTGTATTTTGCTCTTTTGGGAGGACTCCTTTCCTGAATTACAATGGACCCCTTTTCCCATGAATTAATGACTAAGAACAATAGTTATGGCCCGAGTAGAACCACCTCTCTTTAATTCGTCATGTTGCTTTCACTAATTAGGCACCCCTTCCCCATGGATTAATGTTTAAAAGTAACAGTAAAAGAATGAACTTCGCGTTTGTTTAGCCTAAACAGTATATATATTTGATTGTGATCTACATGGGCGAATCTTCACTGGCCCCGTAGCGCTAAACAACATAGATTGCAATCCTGTAGCGCTTTCGTGTTATAATTTCAATTATAAAACGCAAGTAAAAATGCCGGCGTGGCGCATTGTGGTTTATGAACACATCTGCGCTCCATATATGCGCATCAATGCTTGCTCATCTTTGTCTGAAACCTGGTCCGTGAAATATATGTAATAGGCGCAATGGCCCATCTTATTAAACTTTGGTTTCGTCATTCTGCGTTTGTTCGCGCATGCGCCGTTAAGTGGAAGAACACGTGATAAAGAAACCGAAACTTAATTTATTTCGCAAGAAATTTTTACTGAAAGCGTTTCTAGGTCATTTTTTATCATCTGGAAAATTAACAATTTTGCTCGTTAATTTCTTCCATTATTATTTCTGAGCGAAGCGTAGAGAACTATAACCACTTCTATATTATTGAATATGTGGGGTATTGTCTCTTATATCTATGTAATAAATAATCAACATTTTATGTATAAGTAAAAAGTGTGTAACAACTGTTTTGCGAGACACTTTGTAGAAATTGTCCATTTAATTTATGTAGTCAGTTTCGAACGTTTTCGAATGATATGATTTCATTTCATCAAAGTTAAGTAAAATAACAGTCATCTTGTTTAAGAAAAGACTTGTTAGACAACTTTAATATTTTGTAAGTGTGTGAAGGCTCACTTATAAGGTGAATATAAATATTTCCTTATCAAGAAGTCCACTGCTTTACATTCCCTTTGTTTGACCTTTAATAGTGTGGGATTTTTTAAAACCATATTGTGTCTTTTGAGTCAATTTAAAACGATTTTATCTCAGATGACGCATTGAATAGCCTTGGGTAGCAGAACTTCATAAACAAAATATGTTAATTTGTGCTGTTTCCTGATCACTTTCATTATTTTCTTGGGCTTCTTTGAATAATTTTACTAATTTTCGTCAGTTTCGGTAATGTAGTGTTTCATCTAGAAAAAAATTAGGGCGTCTAGAAAAAAGCGCATGGCTTGACAAAAATACTTTTTTTTTCTTCCATTCTAAATACACGGATACTCATAATGAACATCCACAGTTACGTCAGCTTTACGGTTACTAACTTCTTTAAACGACGTCTTAATTGATTTAGTTCCTGTTGCTGCTTTCTTTATTTTATTTTTTGTTTTGTTTTCGTTTGAAGGTAAGCATTTTTTGGAGTTTTTTTCCCCCCCAGAGTATATGAGACAGGCGATGGGAAAGTGCAAGTGATTGCGATCTAACGACAGTGTTGCCAGATGGCAAGATTAAAAAATCCCAACTTCATACAAAATAATAATTAAATTAATATAACTATAATTTAGTTAAACATTATCCTATACTATATGACAAGTAAGAGTAATAAAATAGGGATGTAAAACATGCTTAATTTAGAGCTTAAAGACAAACAAATTGATTTTAACAAAAATTTGATCTCAAAAATAGGTGGAACCGCTAACGTTTATCGCAGTAGTCCGTGGTTGAAAGTCTGCAAACCTGGCAACAGTGCTTTGTTTACAAATATTCGTCTGCAATCTGGTTTTGCCAAAACCATCAGTGTTATTACGGAAATGAAATGCTGGACTACAGAATTTTTATAAATCAACAAATTTCATCACGCGTTTTGGATTCTAACGTGGGAATTTGAATTTATCATCGGGGAAGAATGGTGCGTTAATTTTCGAGGGATGGGAGGGACATTTGGGCACAAGGGCGGACAAGTTAAAGGACAGGGCGTTGCGCCCTTCTATTTCGCTTTAGATGAAACACTAGGTAATGTCTTTGATCAAGTTCATAAACTTTGATCAGTTCTATGAACTTCCTTGATCATTTTTTTCACTTGTAAAAAGGATTTCCTCCAACGAAGACGACACATATGTCATAACATGCCTCAGGTTCTATGATTTTAAGTTGAAATGAACCGTTCGATCACATTTTGCTATCATACGTTTCCGTCTCTATCTTTGTACTCAAACGTCTCTTTTATCTATTTACCATTGATAGTTCTCATAGTTGCAGCGGTCACATGCTCCATTTCTTCATTCTTCGGTCTCTTTTGCATCAATGTTTTGTCAGACATTCTGTTCTTTAAGAAGGCTTCTTAGAAATTATGGCTTTTCCATCCGAAACGTCAAAGAATAAAGAAAATAAAGCCATAGAGAGCGATCATCGAAACGGTAAATCTTCGCCATTTATGGAAAACAGTGACTCAGGCTGGTGAATGAAGCCCCGAGGCTACCACAGATGAAGAAGCCTCATATCTTTTCTATTTCAATTCTCCCGGAATGAATTCCAGTCTCGGGGAAAAGTTCGCTTGCTTGCGAAGCAGAGCGTGTCAACAAGACTTTCTTGCTGATGATCTGCTCAATTGCATTTTCATTATATCTTCCATCGGATTCAAGTCGTTCCCACGAGATGGATTGTTCGTTCCATTGTCATGTATTTACGCGTCGGTATTGTGTCTCCGCAATCGTCTTGACTTTGAAGACACAATTTGACTTTTCTCGTTATCACTTGCATCTTCAGTGATAACTTCCAGATATGAGTGTCCTGCTTGTTGGAATTTGCACCTTTACATTTCGTCATCCCCTCTTTCGTATCAAATGTTGTCGCTTGATGGTATTGAGCTTTTACGTGTTGCTGAAGAAGGTTGTTGATGATGTAAATGAGGCGTGCTTATCCTGATGGACGTGTTTAGTGAAAGTATGGGTTTGGATGTCGAAAGTAATTGCGAATGTTCTTAATGAAACGTTTAACCTCGCTGATGTTTCAGTGGTAACTGCTATCCTTGCTCGGAACATCGGAAAAGAAACGTCTTAGAAGATGGTAATAATCTTTCGCGATGCCATGCTGATGCAAAGTTTCATCTTAAAATGTTTTAACATAACCAATCATTAACAACAGAGCCTTGTAATTACCAAAGGCCACTGTGTTGTAAGGTTACGGAAAAGATATCTAGCTCTTTAGCCGTGCAAATCAGGTTTCCTATTATTTCCACCGCTGTCGCGTTGCACAACATGGCTTGATGAAGGGCGCTCTGTAACCACTTCATATGACACGATTTCATAAGAACCTGAATGCTAATCGTATGTGCGTGCAAGAAACTAGTTGCAGACTACTTTCCTACACGTTTCCATCTATCGTAAATTGAATAGTTCATTGCAAGCATCTTATATTAGGCCTTAATGGATGAAACATTACAAACTCCGCCTATATGTTTGCACTTTTTGTGTTGTTGTTTGTTTCTATAATATACAGCTGACCTAGACAGCAATGACATGGAATCCTTAGAAACGCTTATTAAATTTCAGAACACGATCTTATTAAGGCCGTACATCATAATAATAAAAGTCCTTGTCTTTAAAGGTTCTTTAAAAATCTTTAACAGTTATTAACTATATAAAGAAAAATAGTGATAGTATTATAAGGGTTAATATATTTAATTTAAAAAATCTTTTTACTAATACCCCACTTAATAATATGAAAAATATGAGAGATTTTCTCTTCGAAAATTATTTTGAACTTCTAAACCTTGATCATAATAGTTGGAATTGTATGTTTGTTTATCACATTTTTGATAATTTACTTTCTAATGAATCACAAGGACATTGACGAAGGTATCCCTATGGGTTGTTGCTTTTAGATATGTAGATGGTCTTATCTTTTTTTTAATTTGTTCTCAGGATTTGAAAATATATTTGATTTCTCCTTATTGTCTAAAACTTAAAAAATAGTGATTCGTTGTATGAAACTAATTTTTTGGATTTATATATTAACTTTGGAAATACCTCAAATTTTAAATTAAATTCGTTTGATAAAAGAAGTGAAGTTTCGTTTCTAAGGTTACTACATCTTCAAATTTCGTATCTGAGTATTAACGTGCACCGTGATATTGTCATAACACAGATTAATGGAATAAATAAAATTCGTAGTAAAGATACTGATTGATTTTCATAAATCTGTTAAATTTTCGGAGAAAATACTTTTAAGGCTCAGGAAAATTTGTCCAAAGTACCGTAAACAGGTTTGAAAAGTGAGAGAATATAAGCATAATTTAAAATAAAAACAAAAAGATGGGAAATGCATTTATTAGATTAATTTATGAAATTTGGTTAGATACTACTTTGTGTTTTGTTTGAATGCTCGTGAAATTTAGTTATTTGGATATAATAAAAATGAAGTGTAATTTTTTGATTGTTTAAATTTATTTGCTTGGAATGGCAACATTCTTGGTTCAAATTATTTAACTGATATTGGCAGTGTTTCACATTTGTTTATTTTGTTGGTGCGAATACTGAGATTACAGCGCCACCTTCGGCGGCCACCCTTTCCACCCCCACTCCCCTGCACACTTCCATGCCATGTTGGTGTGAATAGAGTAGTTGAGCTGTAGGGGTTGGTTAATATATATGATGGAATAAACGATTTTATTACATACTTTAAATTAACCGCTTTCTAAGCACAGAGTATTGGTGGATAATTTATGTGTTGAAGATTAAAGTTTTATTTGGTATATTGGTATTAAATTTGCTCCATAAGGCCGATATGGAAATGACATGAGTAGGCCCATGTGGGAACGATTCTTCTTTTGTTATATGTTCGTTTTGTTTTTGCATTTCCCTTAGTTTGCTTTTATTTAATTTTTTTTAAGTAGCCTATTTAACTGGAAAAAATTAGTGTGCTGAGGAATAGATGCCATATTGGCATATTCCGACTATCGTAACAGAAATACTCCGAATTTGTGCTCCTAAGAGAGATTCTCTCCGGACAAAGTTTTCCCCATATATTTTTCTGATGTTGTTGTTTGTGGTTTTAGTTTTATGTGTTTTGGGGCATATTCCGTTTTGTTTTTAGTTTGTGTTGGCTGTGTAATTGGATGTGTTTGGTTATCTTCTCATGTTATTATGACTTTTAATGATATTTATCTCTAATATAGGGTGATCTAAATGTAATGGAAAAAGTAAAAAATTAATAATTCGAGACGTATAGATAGTAACACGATGCGGTTTTCACGGAAATATACAGAAAGATTTTTTTTTTTTTTTAATTTAAATTGACAGAATAGTTGCATTTTCCACCGCCAGGTGGCGCTGTAACAGCTCGGAGCTACTGCCTATCGCTATTTAACAAATCTACCGGCCATTACACTTCAAATAATAATGTGCTACACCACTGAACAAGCTACTGACACAACTGAAACGCCGCCCAGCGGTGGAAAATGTAACTATTCTGCCATTAATTTTTTCCTTTATTATAAAAAAAAACCACATATCTTTCTGTGCATTTCTGTGAAAACCGCATCGTGCTACTGTC
>QLNU02015359.1:45352179-45390808 GCA_006491805.2 Dysdera silvatica | reverse complement strand
TGACTCATTTGAGTGTGCATACGGGTTCTTCCATTCAGGGCCTCTCTCAATGTTTTCTTCAAATTGGCGCCCCTTTATGTGAAGCGCTGTATATACGCACTAATACGCGCCATTCCCTTCTTCAAATGTTCATAAAATGCATAGAAAACAAATGTTTGGAGGTGTGGACGTGCACGTACACGTATACCTCAGTGCTTAACCACCTATCTCGTAACTAAATGTCTGAACGTATATTCGAAAAGTGGGATAATGGACGTTCAACTTATATATCCCACTGTTGAAAGGAAAATATTGCCCGGCAATGTATTTTATTTCCGCTATTCTTCAAGCAAGGTGAGGCACCATTTAAAAAGAAAAAGAGTCGGCAAAGCGAACAATTCTTTTCGTTGCAACGCTTTTCATATTTTCTCAGAGTTTGCTTATGACCTATATATCCTTATTCGTCTTTTGAATTTTTATTCTCACCGGATTTTTTTCTGTTTTGTGTTCAGAAACTTCCGAAATAAATACCGCGCTTGGTATGGAAATACTACGCAAAAGGATTCATGCTCTGGTACTTCCCAAAATGACGTGCCCGGGGCTTTTCTTACTTAATCATCTTTCATGTTAAGTAACCTTCTGTTGCAGATAACCGTCTTGATGTGTCCTTCGGACGTCATTTTTTTTTGTAATGCCGCAAGGCCTTTGCGCATTGTTAATAGTTAACCGCGCGGGAAGTTAAGGTCTATTAGTGGCTCCTTAACTAACATTTATGAACTATTTTCTTAATTAATTTTCCAGAGCAGTAATCTCCTGGTAAATGTATGGTTTTTCGAGGTCAGCTGTTCGAAATCTGAAAGAACTCCTCTGCGGTTGTACAAACTGGTTTAACCCTAGATAGTATAGGTGGAAAAATAAAACTTAACCTGGATAGGTGGGGTACAAAGGACTTTAACGTATTGAATAACACACAAATTTAACATTAT
Organism: Dysdera silvatica; assembly: GCA_006491805.2. Lineage (NCBI taxonomy): Eukaryota > Metazoa > Arthropoda > Arachnida > Araneae > Dysderidae > Dysdera > Dysdera silvatica. The sequence goes on along the minus strand of QLNU02015359.1, from coordinate 45,389,843 downwards.
TTATGCAAATATTCATTAAACATGTGATAATGTGTCTTCCATTTCAGTGTTATACTTTTTTCTCTCATCACTGGCCACTCACAGTTCACTTTTTAGTCATCGTAATGACTGGAAGCATAGCATTGCTCGGTGGTTTGGACATATTGGCAACTTGAGGCAACTGGCACACTGCAAGGCAATTTTCTTATACTTTGCTCTCGGATAAGAACGAGCGTTTCCTGGTCCTTCCCCAAGTTGAGACCCAAGTTGTTGGTTGTTACTTGGACCAGCCATTGGGAGAAACGTGCGCTGGATTAATTCAGTTCAATACCAATGTCGGTGGGGTACACGGAATCCCAAACATACCAAATCACTTAATCTACGGAAGCTAGTTATCTGCACAACCTACCTCGGCAAGATCTAATTGAAAAATTAATTTACTTGGAGGCGCTAGTCCCTGTCATAAAAATGTGCATGCGCCAACGGTTTATTTACGCAGTGGGGTACTGTGCAACCCCACCTATGCTATCTAGAGTTAAGGATACTTTGAAAATTGCGTTTTTATTTATACAGCTCATCGTCATAGCGGACCTTTATGTGTCACCGGTTAACAGTGATAAATAACATATTGCGTCGCGGTTAGAATTTATGAGCTTCGTTAACTGTTTTGGTTGAACATGTGCTGCCTTCTTCGGAACGAAACTGACTCTATTGGCTAACGATGCCATCGTTCTGATCACAAATTTTTTGTCTGAGAAAAATAAATATATATTTGAGTCCGTGGTGGTGTCTCTTGTTGAAACGCAAAGAATTTTTTAGAAATCGTTGTCCGTTAAACTTTTGATTACATGAACTTCCCCTTTTCCCCCCTGTTTTTGCACTTCAACAAGAGACGCCGCCAGACTCACAGATTCGTTATAATAATAATATTTTTATTTATTTTCACTTATACATACATTATTATAGTATTTTGTGACAGGTCCATAGAAAATACCATAAAAATGGCATAACCAGCTGGAGACCTGTCAAGAGTAAGAAAAGCCAGAGGAAAATAATGCATGTAGCAAACAATATTTATGCGATGAAAACGTTAGTTAGCATCGTTAACCAACGGTCAGTTTCATTCTGTAGAAGGCAGCATATGGCTATCGAAATAGCTGTCGACGAAGTTAATGAATTTCAACTTCGACATATTATGTTTCTTATTGTTAATTAATATTCTATGCCCTGTATCATGGTATTTATTTTATATGTTAGTTTGGGGGGAAATGTTCATTTTTTTTTTACTGCCTTCCGCCGCCCACCCCCTTTGTACCTAATTGGCTGGACCAATTTCCAATAAGTTTGGTTGCGCGTAAACGTGTCGTTGTTCAACGGTCAATTTAATCTGTTGGTCCCATTTCAGATTTTGCCCTTCGTGCACTCGTACTGGGGAAAAAAGAACAACTGTTCCTCTCTCGATTAAACGCTAATTTTAGTATCCGCGCCTTACGGTATTTCTGCTGCTGATAGAAGATTTTTTGAATGGCCCTAAAATTTTACAAATGTTTGCTGAAGTGCCCTACATATTGAAAAAGGCCGGGGTTAAACGGTCGGAAAAGTATTTTGTATGTTGATGAGCTTTCCAGCAAAAGCGATCATCAGCTTATTACGTAAATACAGGTTTGTGTTTATATATAATCTTATAGAACTTGGGAGGAATTCGTATATCCTCATTCGCAATATGACCCGTTAAAAGCTTAATCGGCTTTGGACAGGTCTGACGAGATGCGAGGTTGTTTGCGAAAAAGACCGACTCCAGGTTCACTGCTCCTCTGCCTCGTTGGGTCGATACGAGATGTCACACAATTCATGCTGCTGAAGGGTTAAAGATGTAGCAGAATTAGCCAATATACAACGAAACGCTGTATTCGATCGTTTCTGGGGCTTTGAATTTATAAAAAGGTGAATACTTGCATAATAATAATAATAGAATAATAATAATACAAGAAACTGCAGTTCCCGAACGATGATAACTGTGATTATTTATTTTGTACGACGTATTTGTGTAAAGGAATTTCGTCGCTTTCACGTTTTTGTTCTGTCACTTGCTCTCTGTCCCGCGCTTTTTAAAATTCCCGCCGCGTTTGTTTTTCCCCCGAGATTCGTGTTCTGACTTGACAATTGCAACTACGTTGCCATTCTGCGAAAGAGTTCTTCAGGGCTGTTCGGTTTTAACTCTCTTCCTTCCGGTTTTCCTGTAACTCGCGACCTCGTGGGAAAAGGGTCCGAATTATGACAGTAACGCTAGTTTATGCAAATGGCGGTAATTTTTCTCGTGTGGCTTTTGGGATTGCCGTTGGACTGTGAACCACCGCCTTGTCGATTTCACTTCCGCGGTGTACCGAAGATACGGTCACAGCTCGAACGTTTGGACTTTTTGATTTCTGTTCCACAAACTCTATGTCCTTGCTTTTCACTCTGTCATCTTTATGATTAATTACCCTCGGACCGCATTAACGCCACTGTCATTTAAGTGGTTTTACTCAAAGAACTGGAACTTCCATCAATCCATGTCTATAAAACAAGCCAGTTCATAATATGGCCTTGTCAGAGACAGCTTTTAACAATAACTGGTTTTAATTTATAAGAAATGAACAATACAACTTCTTTTTGTTGTACTTTGTGAATTGTGGGGGTAAGCGAAAGATAAGTGATGTGTGTGACCGTTTCTGTGTTGACACAGACATTTCAGCTGGAAAAAAAAAATTCATAGTCATTGTTTTAATGCACTGCATCTGGCCACATCGTTATCCTTGCCATAAAGTAGAATCAACGAACCGTTCTTGCTTATTATCATAGACCCAAAATATCTAACTTTCTATTAGAAAGTCAGATTTGTTATTAAAGGATCTGACTCTCTATTAGAAGGTCTAACTTTATATTGCAGAATCTTACTTTCTGTTAGAAGATCTAATTTATTATAAGATGATCTGACATTATTAGGAGACCTATTTTACTGTTGGAAGATATCGAACTTTCTACTAAAGAACTTATTTATTCTTACAAAAAATAACTTTCTATTGGAAAATCTAATTTGTTATTGCAAGTCTATCTATTGAAGGCCCAACTCCATTGAACGATATATCTCTATTTAAAGGTCTAACTCTTAGATATTATACATATCTATTTAAAGATCTAAAACTCCATTAGCTACGATATAATACCACCATTAGAACAGTGGTTCCCAGGCTGGGGTCACAACCAGGTTTCTGGGGGCGGTGGGGGGGGTCGCCGCAACTATTTTTAATTGCAATTATTTTTATAGGAATTTCATGTCAAATGTTTCAAAGATTTTATATTTCAACATTAAGGCACATGTTGCAACATTCCACTAATATTATTAACTGTATATCTTTCATATAAATATATAATTAATATAATATACATAAATAATGTAATATATATAATCAATATAATATACACAATTAATATATATATAATCAACATAATATATACAATAATACATATAATTAATATAATATATATGATTACAATAATATTTATAATTAATATAATATGCACACTGTAATATATTTAGTTAATACAATATAATTCTATATCTAATGTGTTTTCTTTACTTTGTTAAAAATGCTTTTATTATACAAATGTGTCGGCGGCGGACAGAGGGGTCGCAGATCTTTTGGTTACTATAAAGGGGGTCGCGAATTACTTGGTTACTATAAAAGTGTGCCACGGCTTGACAAAGTTTGGGAACCACTGTATTAGAAGACATAACTCTTAAACGATCTAAGACTTTCTATTAAAAGTAAAATATATTTTGCTCTCTTAACTTATATTTTTACACGCAAATTAAAGCGATTTGAACAGCCAGTAAGTTGAAGTATTCTATGCAGTTACGTTATTAAATGACATTTTCTTGACGGCTTTCAACACTCTGTGAAATGTTCTTTGGCGAAATAGTATGCCTGCGAAGCAAATGTCTCATTTTTACATATTTAAAATCATTTTAAATCGTGTAATTTGGTCTCCGACTTCACTTCGATTTCTAAAATTCTTCACTATTTGCTTCGACTACAAATCTGCGCATGTATTATAGGCAAAATATTAAACTTTATATATATATATATATATACATACACACCTTCCAGTTTTTTAAAGGATTCCGGTTTCTAGCGTAGCATATCCTTCGCTATCCTTTCGCCACAAAACGCAATCCCAAATTGCTTTTTACTATTTTAAGAAACCTCTATGACTGTTTTATGAAGGCATTGAAATACAGTTTTGAATATTATGAGACAAATAGTTTAATTGTAATAAAGAATTGAATAACAACGTACCTTTGAGAGACTTTCCAAGAGGTTTGGGAGCAAAAACTGATATTAAATAATGGTCATATATATTATATATATATATGACCCTTTAATTAAAATCTGATATAAAATAGCGCCCTTATTTTGCCAAATTTGGTGCTACAACTATTTTTTCCGGGAACATACTTTTACAGCCGATACGCGATATCCTTAATGATTGTTGATATTATTGCTTTGAAACAATGGCACTGTGCGGAAACAATGATATACACGGAAGTGCATTTTCCGTTTTAAATACGATTTTTAATTTGGTTGCTTTATATTCGCGGAGAGAAAGTGTGTACTGTCATTTTCGTGTCTGCCGTAGAAAAGAAAAGAACATACTGCTCAATCTCCAACGTTGTCTTGCAGCCCTTTCTGTTTTCGTAGATTTGTTGATAACAGATCACAAAACAACCCGTACAAAAGACCTCCATCCTTTTATGTATTTTAATTGGGATACCTCATTAGCAGGCCCTAGAAAATGAAGCGGCTGACTGCACACGATATGCTGCTAGTTGCGGCTGATAGGTCACACCCATTGGTATAGAGACGTAACGTGTGTCAAAGGCTTTGTTGTCTAGCGTTGTTGTATGTAAAGAACAGGGTTGGACAAAGGCGGCGTCCATTGCAAAAAAAAATCTTCCGCACGTTTTGCATATTTCAGATTTCTTCTCCTTAGCGCTGCAATCCTTTAAAGATTTGGACCTTCCCTACGATTATCGTCCACCCTCCTTTGTCTAATGCTTCGCGAGCCCCATGTGCTTCATTATGACTTCATGTGTATAAAAAAGGAAAAAAATTCCGTGCTCGTGATTCTAGTGCCCTGCTAGCACAGTATGCTCTAGTCTAGAATATCTTATCGTCTATTACAGTATTTCTCAGACTTTGCTCGCTCACGCACGCACCACTTTAAACTTTACTTCACTGATCACGAACCATTTGGATTGAGACCGGGCTGGATTTAGGGTACGAAGTCTCACGCAATTTTTCAGAATTTCAGAAGGATGGAGGGTGCCTTTCCGGGGAGAGCTAATCGGCAGAATTCTACTGTAAATAAATGGCAATTAAAAAGAAAAATCTACTGCTTCTTGCGCCCCTAGAAATTTTGCGCCCTGGGCAAGTGTCTAACGTGCCCATTTATAAATACTGCAATGGGTGGGAGAGTCTGGGGAACTTCCGCTGGAGCAGTGGTTCTCCAAGTTTTCTCCTGCGGAACCCTCTGCTTATCACATGCCTGGCCACGGAGCCCCTTCATAAACATTAAGGGGAAACCTAAAAAGCTATTATTTATCAATGCTTGAACATAAACATAAAAATAGGCAGTAAATATATCGGTATTAAAGTCAAGTCATAGTTTTCTATGATTTGTCCACCATCCGGAAGACCCTATTTTTGCTTCCATGTTCACCAACCTGGAAGAGAGCTGAAAAAGCTTGAATTCAAGCTTGAATTTTGTGTGAGCGTTGTCGGAAGCTATGGCTTTCTACTCCCTCTCTTTCTCTATATCATTTGCTGCGTACTTGTTAGAAACAAATCGTTTCTATGTTCATTCCAAGCTTTTGAATGTCAGTAACTACTCGTCATTATGTACTATACCGTCAAGTTGACTGAATGTTAATATTGCACAAATCCCCACCGTGTTTTATGTGACTGCTGCCTTCCATTTAATTATCAGGCTCTTGCCATGGCCCTCTGATAATTAATGATATTATTAACGGATTCCAATAGATATTGCTTTAGGTTTTTCTGTCTGTCTGTACGCAATGAAAGGGTAAGGTAAAGGTCTTCTGTAAATGCAATAATGATGGCTATTGTTAACATTGAAAACCTACCGAGTTACTTGAGAATTAGAGAGTTGCGAATTAATGTTAATTGAAACCCGCTAAATTTAAATATCGACCTTAGGCGATTTTCTTTCACGTTCTTGTTAGTATTTCCTAGGCATGATTGATAGTTACGTTACATAGTCTCCGAAACTTGTTACGTTTATAGTCTCCGAAACTTGTTACGTTTATAGTCTACCTACCATGTTAGTTTCGAATGTGATTTTTGTATCAAATTTTCGAAGAACTTATTTTGTTTTCAATTAATCAGAAACTCTTTTAATGTTATCGCCGCATGCTATCGTTCTAAACGCGAGAACGATTTATTAAAAATACAATGGATAAGAGTTGGTTTTAAAACCAGTTTGTATTACCCAATTTCAGCGTTGTTTTCTTTTCTTTTTTCATCTAGAGATTTTTTTTTTTCTTCTAAAAATTGATTTACGGAACAAATTTGTTTGGCGTACGCCATATTAGGGTCAGTGCCACACACACGAGGTTTGAGAAATTGCCTGTACTCTTGTGTGTGTGTCAGCTGTTCATGATTTACAATGTACTTTGTACCTGCGGTTTTTTTCTTCTTCTCCCTATCCCAAGATTTATGAGCAATTGTGTTAAAAACAAAATTGGTCTTTCATCCGCTGCGAAAAAAACGCAGCTCCCACTAGACATTTAATAATAATAATATAACTTGATAATACATGACACCTTGGCGATAATTTTTCAAGTCCTAGGCATGTCGTACTGTAGTATTTTTCCGGGACCGACTGCAGCAGCGGTCGCCAACCGGAGGTCCGTGAGAGAATTTTGGTGGTCCGTAGAAGCATCTAAACATTATTTGCATTTTTTTGTCATATTAATAATAAAAAAAATATTTTAAGAAATTCTCATATTCTGAATATAAACTAAATTTATGAAATGTACTTGATGGGATCCTAAGCGTTTAAGTACTGGTTTCTAATTTCCTGTTAAAATAATTAATTGTAAATTTTTATGTCGATAATGTACTTGAAATAATTATCGGCAATTAGTGAAAAAACCCTCATTTGCCTCAATGCGGTTGCCAGGAGAATCCCTGTATTTATCCTTTTAAAAAAATTCGTTTTAGGGGTCCGAAAGGTTGGCGACCTCTGTTCTACAGCGTGTAACTGAACCAATATTCTTTAATGTAATGAATGTAGAGAACGAATAAACTTATTGTTATTATTATTTTTAAACATTTCCATATCGAGGCCTCTTCCGTGAGGTGCAACACTAAGCATTTAAACATTTCCACACCGGCCTCGTTTCGTGGACTATAACACTAGACACGTGAGCGTTTCCGTATCGGCGCCGTTCCGTGGGACATTCGATCACTTTCATGGTCGTTTTCTGAGTAAAAATGTGGGTTTGCTCGATGTAAATATAACTGCCCATTTTATATATATTTTATTTATTTATTTTTTTGAAGCGATCTGTGTTAATTAGTGCATTTGACATTCCAAGACTGCGCGCGCCCTATGGGACATCTGGAATCGGACCCACGGCTTGACGTAACCTACGAACAACTACGTTGCATTCACCGCACAATCGAGCGCATAGGCGTAGCCAGGGGATGGTTTTGGGGGTTGTAACCCCATTGCAATGAAATTTTGTATATTTAACATAGGAATATATGAGTTGTAGATCTGTAAACCCCCCACCAACACTTCCTTATGAACTTTCTGCCTGCGCCTATGGTTCAGCGTATGGGGAATGTAGTATAAACCCGCTTACCGAAAGCGGTATTCATTACCATCTCTGTTAGTAAACTAAATACAATTAAACCTCTGAATAGCGGACACCTCGTGACTTGGATATCTGTCCACTATTCGGGAGAATTAGGAGGACGGCAAGCATTGGAACGGGGAATTGGAAATTTTTCTCTTCAATAAGGGTGTCCGCTATTCGAGAACGTACGTAAAGGAAGTTTTGTATATAGACATTCCATTTTGTGTATCCTTTGTTGTAGAGTAAAAAAAGTTATATGTATATTTCGAAGAATTATTAATTATATAATTATTTATAAATACACACACATATACACAGATATATATATATACTAACACTTAAGTGCATAAATTAAATTCATCAAGTACGGCTTTTAAGGGCGTTTTAGACATTTGAATATTATATATTACTTATATTAGTTTTAAGTGGGGTTTGTGAAGCATAGCGCTTTGATTTATGTATTATTTATATAGGCTAACTGTTCTTTTGTTTTACACCCAGTTTTAATTTTGCAATAACAACAAAATCCCGCATCATAGGCCGAGCGTTACCTATCTGTAGGTTATGCTGATCAACTTTATGCATCCATTACTAATAAAAATTTTATCAAAATAAAGAACTATTTTATTTTTCTAGCTTGAAATTAAATAGAGCATTGAATTTTGTAAACTTGCATCTATTTTCGGATAAAGAAAAAAATAATTATCCCCCCCTTCCCCATTTCCAGAATTTAAAATGAAAATGAAACAACAGGAAATTAAAAATATTGAAATTATTATTATTATAAATGATGATTTCTTTTCAGTTGTCTTTCTTAAATTTATTATTTTTAATTTATAATCTTACGTATTTTCACGTTATTATCATGAATTTTATTCACTTTATTATTGTGGACTGTATCCACTTCGTTATCATTTTATTATTATGTACTTTATCTACTTCGTTATTACTTTATCCATTCATCTACTTTATTATCATGCTTGTTAAGTCTTATAAAGCTGATACTGTACAATGCGCATCATATATAGCTGTACTTTTATTTTCATGTAAGACTTCTGGCTGCCTTAACATGTAGAAATAAGTAAAAACAAACGTTAAAGAATAATAAAAACACTTTTTTATTTGTTTTGGTTTTGCTGCTATGCGGAAAAACAACTTGCTACCTGAAATTAGCCGCACCCTGAAGCTCATTTAGGACAGAAAATTTCTCTTCGTCCTTCTTTAAGAATAGAAGCTTGTTTGTAATGGATTTCCACTTTGTGGAATTTCTGTCTGCTAGCAGAAAACTAGGTGATTTAAAAATTGCTTGAATAAATAATAGGAATAGATTATATATATATATGTGTGTGTGTGTGTGTGTGTGTGTGTGTGTGTGTGTGTGTGTGTGTGTGTGTGTAGGAAGATGTGCGTGTGTCTGCATGAATGAAGAAATGAAAATATACAAATAATACTTGTCTTTTTTGACAAGTTTTTTTGCTTGTGTAAGACTTGTTGAAAAAAAAAGTATATATATTATTACCATTATTGTATCGTGCGTTTCTCTGATGATTATGGGTGTTCAGACGTTCTGCCTTATTGCATAATAATTGTTCAATACCATTCTATTGCATGATTGTTATCTTAAATATCAGTTATTTATCGATTATTACTATTATTCGATTTAACGATTATTTTGTTAATCGTCATCACTCCGAATTGTGAAGTATATCACTTCACTCGGACGTAACAACTGCTTTATTTTGTTTACCATTTACTAAAAGGGAATATTTTATAAATATGTATAAAGCAATTTTATACGTATTTTATAACATACAGAAACCTCGTTAAGACGAATTACTTTTAATACGAACCGTTTTCTGAAGTCCCGTCAGATTGTATAGCATACTATCCTTTCCGGATAAGACGAATTACTGTTAATACAAACAGATTTTCTGTTCAACCTTGGTGTTTGACTTCATTGCTGTCATCTAATAACAATATGAAATTAAATTATGCCACTGGCATTTACTCGGAATCCTCTTTATTAAAACACTAGTAAACTAAAGGAGCTATATAAAAATTATTTAAAAATATGTTCATACGCGTAAAAAATGTTCGTATAACAACGTAGTGTTGTATTGCAAGTAATAGAATGTTTTCCAATGTAATTGCATGTAGAACATAAAGAATTATTACCACATTAAATAGTTTTCAAATTTTTAGAATATCTGATGAAAATATATCCTTAATATTATTAACAAAGTTCGATGCAACGTACCCATCTATTATGGTGTATTCCTGTGGAAGAAGTAATCCCTTTCGATAAGCATACCTGCTGAAGGTTTCGGGATGTCTTTGGCAAAGCTACACCTGCGGTGGCGGCACACCTTCAGCCTGCAAATGCAGCTCGCGAGTGAGTGATCTTCGGCGCACCAAACTCGTTCTGCGTAAACGGCAAATACCGGCTCTATGTAAAGTCCCATGGATTAAAAAAGTGGGTCACTTTCCAGTCTAGAATAACTAAATAATTTTGCTGTTAATTTGTGTGCTATAACTCAGCGCGGGAGCCTCATTCCTAATTCAGAACGTTAATTCTAAATTATGAATTTCGGTTTGTTAATTGTCATCTATCGGAGTTGAAATCAACGGCTCTTGTCAATTTAAGACGCTGTTGTTCTTTCATTTCTGGATGTTATTGAGAGGCTGTTGCGTAGAATTAAAATTCGGGATACTATGTCCCCTAAATGAAGGTGCCGCCATTTATGGTTTTTACGGCGTGGAATTTTCCTTCACGACAAATTAGTGGAATCAATCAAAATGCGGACAGTGGTTGATATCGTCTTGGTGCAAAACGGGCGAACTTTGGCTTGTTTTTAAAACTGTTTTTAGTGACATATTTTCACAATCCTTATTTTTTAGATTTATTTATAGCAGTGGTTCCCAACCTTTTTCAAGCCACGACCCACTTTTATTGTAGCCAAATAACCGCGGCCATCACATTGCACTATAAAGCATTTTAACAGAGTAAGAAAACACATTAAATATAAAATTATATTCTATTAATTGTATATATTACATTAATTTTATATATATATATATTATAGATATAAATTCAAAACTATTAGTAAATATTGCAATGTATGTATCCGTATTGAACGTAGAAGTGTGGGAACATTAGGATGAAACTCCTTATAAAAATAATTGCAACTAAAAATAGTTGCCGCGAGCCCCCCGCGCCCCCCCAAACCTATTCGCCACCCCCAGGTTGGGAACCACTGGTTTATAGCGTTGTAATGTTTAACAAAAATTCGCTTTTTTTCCTCAAACTGATATTTGCGATCGACCGAGCTCGTTGAACATGTTGTTTCCTAAAAACAGTAACATGGCGAACTTTACTAAACGGCTTTCTTACATCGCATTATGCTGATTTATAAAAGTAACGAATTTACAGAAAAACTAGATATTGGCTTTTTCCTGAAACTAAAGATCCTATTTATAGACTTTTGACTGGACACGGCGATATATGTTATGGCAGAGGTTAGAACGATGTCAGGTTTGACAAAAGGGTGGGGAAAGAGAGGGATGACAATATATGTTATAGCAAAAGTTATGACAATATTTTTGACATAGGAGACGACAATATACGTCATAATAAAGGATACATATATGTATGATGTTAATCACATTTAAATAGATGTAATTATGCAATGAATAATTGTGATATGTAAGCCCAACATATGGTCTACAACAAACAAATATTATTATTATATGACGATAGGCGTTATATCAAATATTCTGGCAATATATTATAAAAAAAAATTCTGACGAAAAGGGTTAGAGTAAAAGCATCATGGGAAGTCCGCAGATGCTTTAGTTTGGACTTGTGTAAATTTATCAGTTATATAAATATATCGTACACCATGCCAGAAAGACATATCAACTTAATATTTCTATGGTGCATCTTCGGGCATAAAACCTTTGATATATTATACAACTACTATCAATTTATACAACTACTATCTATTCCATACATTGTGTATGGAAATTTATCTACCCCAAATACAGTGGGCAACCTGAACAACTCTGAACTCAAAGGAAAGGAAGGTTCTACTTTGAACTATCTACTTTTCGGATTAGCGAGGTTCAAAGGGATTGTCATTTCGACTTACTAAAAACTTCAAGTTATTAAATTTCGAATTACCGAGGTTACATTATATATGCTACTGTAATACATCTTATATATCTCTCGTTACCTGCATTTAGAATTTCTCCGGGTAAAGCGAACATTTTCTGTCGTAGAATATGAAATGTTTTTCAACATGCGTGAAATATTTTTTAGATTATATAATGCACATTTTTTGTAAAATTTTACTTTTCCTTCAAAAACATGTGAACTATTGAGTGTAACTTAAACGTGCGTGTTTTGCATTTAACCATATATATGAGTGCTTTTTAAATAAACGTACGTCTATTTACACACTTTCAAGAAATAAACCACTATTGTATATAAATAGTTAATGACTTCTTGTAATCATAATTAATGACATTTCATACGCAATTAATTGGTATTTCCGGGGGTACGTTGTTGTACGTTCTACTTTCGAAATCTTTTTTTATTTTTCGTCTACCTGTCAAAAAATATAAAGGTGTCGTTTGTTTTCCTATTAACCTACTATTATTAATCATGACTTGCTTGTTTATTATTACTTATTGAGTATCATGTCTTGTATTGCTTAACCTATGACATGTTACGAAAAAGCAAATTTTTCATATACGTATTTTCCACAGGCTGATATGTATTATAATATATTTAGATCGAAGCTCTGTCAGTTTATGTGGATGGTTCCTGTTTTATTATAAACTGAAAAAGTGCGTGCCTTTCACGCGTAAATTGGCAGATATTTTCTTTTTTAATTAATTACCATATCATGTAACTTGGTTAATATGCTAACACTCTATCAAAGTGTTATTTTATTTCGAATAAATCGTTTGTTTGGCAAAAGTTGAACTATTCTCTCCTCTCTGTATATTCGCCAGTGTATGTATATATTTACAAGTATATACTATTAATAATTATATAATAATAATTTATATATAACTATCGGTTCCCCGATAATTTAATTAGGGTTCTCACCAAAATATTCAGGATTTAATTACAGTGGAGTTCAAAAATTTTTACAGCATGTATCGATACAATCACAGCATGCAAGGCCGTAGCCAAGTCCCATTAAAAATTTAGTTTCGGGGGGGGCGATCAATAAGATCCCCCCCTCTGGATACGGGCATGGTTCCCACACACTTGGAAAACCTGGAATTGTTAGGGAATTTGAAATTGTCCCTAACGGTCAGGGAAAACGAGATGTCTTGGTCAATATCTGGGAAAGTCCTGGGGTGGGGGGGAACTTCTTAACGTCCATTTTGTATAGCTAAATTTCCCACGAACGTGAAACCATTTTACCCGCAACTATAGGCGTACGCAGAAAGTTCACATGGGGGGTATTATAGACTCAATGGGGGGGGGGGAGGTTACAGAGCTACAACTCATATATTCCTATGTTAAATATACAAAATTTCATTGCAATGGGGGGTTACAACCCCATCACCAAAGGCAGTCACAGGGGTCATGACCCCCCAAAATATATTTTTTCACTGTAAAAAATTCCAACTTTCATGATAAATGAAGGGTGTTATTCCAAGACCATGGCAAATTCTGTCCTTAACCCCCCCCCCCCCAAAAAAAAAGAAAGAAAAATTAAAATCTGTGCCGCCCTTGTCCATCAACATCCCTGCGTACCCAGTGCCTGCAATGAAGTTCATTGAAAAGTTTCGTTGTGATTACCATCAGGGAATTCTCTTCTTTGGTGTGAATGAGAACCCTGTTTAATTGGATATTAAATTAATATTGAATGAGCGGCGACAGATATATTTTTTTAAAGCGTGTCACAAATTCTTCGTTGTGTACTCGGACGACAAATTATAATCCTTGTCAATAAATCACCCGGTTCTGTATAATAGAACAGGTTGGCCTTTGTTCCGAGTAGTATCTTTTCCTCGAGGTTTAAAGACCGCGAACTTTGTGAAAACTTTGATTGCGTGTAAACTTTGTTCGGTCGTATTAAGTTTGCGAGGCGTGACCCTTTCACTAATCTGAAAGAAAACACTATTTCGAAATGTTTCTGAACCCATTGTTCTGTCATTGACCCCGAAACTCGGATCATAAGCTCTTCAATGCCTGATCAGAGCTTGTCGTTTACTTCCGCAGGCAATTTTCTTTTGCCCCGATTATCTTTCATGCGGGTATAAACAGATTAGTGTGTTTTCCTTCCTGTCGTCCTCTGGGGCCTCATGGATGTGAAGATGGTCTTGGCGAGCTGTAGCAATCCCTCTTGTAAACAACTCTAACGTTGTAGACGAGCACCCTTTTGTATGTTTTTGCTTCCTTTGAATCATGTATGCTCCACGGATAGGGGGCAGCTCTAGATTAGTTTTGAACACGGATTGTTTTTTAGTGCCCCCCTCCGGCGAAAACAGGAGATTTTCACAGATGTACAGTGAGCCATATACCCTATAACAGTGGCCAAAAGTCTCTGAAAGAATTTCTCTAAAGATGTCTCTAAAAATTTCTCTAAACTTGTACCGTTTTTATAGGGAATTTCTACTATTGAGTCAGTTAAAAAAAAATCGAACTTGACTTCAGTTTGGCGCCCTCATCCAAACGGAACCCCGGGCGGCTGCCCGGTTCGCCTAGCCCTTAATGTGCCCCTGTCCACGAAGGTCCTTATTTACATATACTCACTTCCCAAAACAGTAAGCGTGGATTAGTAATTAGTTATCGGAAAACCCTTTCTGTGTATATGTAATGTTGCTTGTTGCCATACAGGATACACGATCCTGTAGCTCTAAGCTGGCATAGTGGTAACTCGTTTGTCTGTCGTGCCGTAGCATGAGTTCGATTCCCATAATATCCTAGAAGGCGCGCTATTTTTTCTGCCTGCCATAATCCCGTGGTTTGGTTACCCAAGTAACAGACGTTTCAATTCGTCAGAAAGCTTTTAGGATCTTAGGCCGCGTCCACACATGCAACAGAACACCGTATCGTAACACCGTCGCATATCAAGTCTGGACCGCACTCCGTAACAGAACATATTTCCGCGTCCCACCAGTTTTCGGTTTTTCCCCGGTAGCATCAAAGGAATGTCACGGTGCTATGTTGTAACCCATGTTCCTGTATTTGGGCCGGTTTACGAACAACAGCGTTTTGTCAGTGTAGATTGGATATCGGCGTGAACTGATGGGACGCAGTGCTGTTACGCACTGATGATACGCGGCAATGTTCTCCCTGTAACATCATCGTGTAACACGGGGTGTTATGCGACGATGTTCTGTTGCGTGTCTGTACGCACCCTTTGCTGCCCTAGCGCCGTAAAACACAAAGGAACGAATACACAGTATGTCGCTATTATAAAGGAACGCAGTTCCCTTTTTTTTTTCGCGTTTTATGTTATCGAATTTATACAGTTTTATAATAATCATAATGTGGATTTTCACGAAATGGTGCGTATTATGTCGAATTCATAATCGTGTATTGTTGTGGAACACTATGTAAGTGGTGGCTGTATTTCGTGCCATTGAAGAGAGTATTATACAGATGTAAGTGCCGAGATCCTTGGTCGAATACTGAAAAAAACTTCATGGTAATATCATAATATCTATACTTAATAATTTTGACACCCGCGTTTGAATTCAGTGTGGAGCTTTTGTGTATAGGAGAAAAAGAGATGTCGTCCCCGACCTAGAGGATCCCTCCATTAAGCCCAGAGTGCCTTAATCGCTAGGCCATCGAGGACAGGAACAGCACTCCTTTTCTCCGTATATAAGGTTGTAAGGTATTATTACCCTTCTCGGGGCTAACACGATCGCCAAATGATGATAAACACACAAAGCCATCGGGCCGAGTTTTTGTGATTTTTCCTGGTGAATTAATTATATTTAATAATTTTGTTACCCATGTTCGAGCTCAAACTAGAGCTTTTGGGTATAGGAGAAAACCGTTACTTGGCAATTGTATTAGCCCTGGGAAAGATAATAATATCTTACAACCGTAATATCCGAGTACCAGCCAACCTGTTATATATGTGTCTTACTAATAAATCGCGAATCAGTGGTTTTTACTAATGGTGTTTTATAATTTTCACGTGATGAATATTTTTACTAAGCCTTGCGATGGCGCAGTTATAAAGCGTTTTGCCTAAAAACTATGAGACTGTTAGCATGCAAAGAACTCAACGAAGCCTTTTATCAATTTCCAAAGCAGCGTTAATTTCTTATACGTACATACATTTAGTGATTTATACTCTATCAATGCAGTAGTTTAATAGTATATAATTGAACAATGCATTTGGGAAAATGTTGTAATTTCTTTACGCCTTCAATCTGGAAACTGAATTTCTAGATTATGCAAAATCGACTCAGTCCCTTTGTTTAAGATAATGGGGTTCTATACTGCATATGGACTGTGATGTTAAAGTGTATTGGAAGAGAGTCCAGAGAAAATAGGCAGGATATGGTCGTAGAGAATAGACATAACTTTTCCGCCTGTAGTGTCAAATTTGACACCTTTTGATATTTAGGAGAAACACATGGTGAACGGGGAGAAGGGTCACTCTGTCCAATCAGGAGTGACCACATCAGGACTCTCGACCAATAAGATCATTATGGAAAAGGAATTCGAGTTGGCGATGGAATAAGAATAAGAGGTGGGATGTTAAGAAAAAGGAGGACGGACGTTCGCTTTCGACATTCTCGTACTTCGAAGTGCTAATTGGAAAAAACGGAGGCGCTACGCCTAATGATTTCCTATTATATATATACCAATATATTTTCTAACAAGTCTCCAATAAATATGTTAGTGTCTTGTGTATTTCATCGTATTTGTAATACTACTTCACCGTCGCCAATTCATCTATCATGGAACAAGGAACCTAACGTCTCAATCAGAAAAATCTTCGCTCAGCTTACGAGTCGAACTGATGATAGCATTACCAGAACATTCTATGTTAATACTACTAACGACGAGGAACCCGCATTGACCATCTTATGACGAAGCATGTCTTCATGACTACATGTAGCATGACTTCGATAAAAATGAAATATTTTTTAATCAACCACAGTTTCCATCGACAAGCAGTGCTTTATTAACTCACCACCTATTTTGTATCGGTCAATACTTGGGGCTTCTCTGGCCATGTGTTATTTCATATGCGTTCACAAGTGTCCTTGCTTATACTACATAAAGTTTATTTCATTACTTGATCTATTTTCACCAGTGTGGCACACACTCTGCCACATGATATACATGATGTGGCAGAGTGTGTTCCACATGATATACATGATGTGGCAGAGTGTGTTCCACATGATATACATGATGTGGCAGAATGTGTTCCACATGATATACATTATGGCATTTAAATTTGTGTACCGATAGAGCCGCACAAAAAATTCGATTGTCCATGTCTTGCCCCTTCGTTAAGCTTTTCACGGGCTTTTTAAAAGCTTTGTAAAGGTTTATTCATTTCAAATGAACCATTGTTTGTTGTTTTCCAACGCGATATCCCATATAACAATGATACCTGGTTTCTCCTCCCAGACCTTTAAAGATAAATTATGACAATAAAAACATGTATTCGGTCTTTTGTTCGGGCCAGGGCGTTTCTTGTACCGCATTTACTAAATCGGTATCACTCGCCGGTGACTTGATCGAACCGCTACGATGTCAGATTTCTATTATTTTCCCCTAGTCGCTTTCTTATCACCTCTTGGCATCGTTTCTTGACACATTCTGTGTCAAAAACTGCGTGACTCGTTTGTCGATAAGTCGCCCGTTTAAAAGTTAAACGACACACCCCGTTACCGCGTCCAATAACAACCCTATCACGATTTAACTAAAGGTTTCGTAATTGTGGCGCACTAATATTGTCTGCGTCAATCTCGTTGCATAATCGGGAGGCACCGATACGATCTCAAAATTAGCGAGGCGACCTACCTATCGATTTGGTTAGTGTCACGATTAATTGGATACCATCGATAATCAAATTTTAATCGAATGAAAACTAACTCAATGCTCAAGCTATGTAACGATGCATACGATGAGACCAAGCCTTGGTTTTCCTTCTGTAATAAAACGAGAAAGTTGTCAAATTCCTTTTTTTTTTTTCTTCTTCTTCTTTTTTTTAATTTCCTTGTATCTCTCTCTTTTTTTTTTCAGTTATGTGTTCTGCATATGTTTATTTATAGTTTTACGTGTTAACTATGTTATTAAAATTATAAATAGACTTCCCAGTTACACTTCCTATTTGCGCTTTAATTGAACTGAATTCCATCGCGATTTTATAATGGCTGTCTCCAGCTCATTAGTTGGTTTGTTTTTGATTTTTAAAGTGTTTTAAAATATCGGAAGCTGCGACTGGAACTGGAATTGGGGAAGGTGTGTTGTTGTATGTAGCTCATATCAGATCAGATTGGTGGTTTATAAAATACCACGGAAATCTCATACCCTATTGTTATTTTCTATATTTCGTTTGTATCGGAATAACGCTTCTATTAAAAGGACCAATACACTCAATTGCTTTCTAAAGAATAAGTCAATTTGTTTATTAATAACTGGCTGTACTTCGCGATTTCCGTTGTTCGTAAAAGATGGAAAATGACATGCTAGCCTGATTTCCATAGCGTGTAATTGATCTTAAAACGGACTCTTGTTAAACCCCAATTTTATTATGAATTTTAATCGAAAAATTTAGTATGAAGTCGTTTGCGCAAGTTGGAGAATAAATTATGGAGATTCTGATTAAAATTAAACAGCTCTGTGATTAAGGAGGAAACTGGACTTACTGGACATCAGACCATGAAAGTTATTGAGGCTTGGCAGTTACAAACGTCGGAGGATTGACTCTGCAGAAAACCATTAATTCTGTAATTGCTAGTTTTGACTAGTCTTTGTAAAACTGATAATTATTTTTGACCAGTTATTATAGAATTAATAATTTGGACTCAAATTTTAACTTATGTGTAGGTTTCGTTGACTATAAAAATCATTCATGAAACATTGGCATCAGAAGTAGTTGGTAGAATACTGTATTTCCATATTCTGTTGATATTTGTTTGCAAGTTAAACGTAGTTGGTAAGAGAAAGGTCCACTTGTACGAATTGACGAAGCAGATCCTCATTATAATGTATATTGTCACGAAGACATTGAACGAAATATCTCTCAAAGTGTGTCTGTCCTGAGCTGTTTGCCTTCGTACACGCCCAACCTGTTTTCCCATCTCCCCTGTTTATTTTGACATACACCCTATAACAAAAAAAAATCGACGCACCAAGAAGGAGTTGTCCGATTGCGATAAAAATTGGTGGATGTGAAGAACATACATAGAAAAAGAAAGGATTAAAATTTCAGAACAATTGAATGATTTATTGCAGAGTTTGACCGTTACAAATGGAGGAAGTCAATCAATCACAGATGCCACGTTTCTATACGTTTGGTTTTAAATACACCTCTACGTTACCATGGGCTCTGCAACAGTAACGCGTTCGCCTGGCGCACTGTTATCCCGGATTCGTCTTCCAACGGTGGGGAAAAAAAAACACTTTCCGACCGACTGCTCACTGTAGTCCGGGAGTTAGTTCCCTCGGTAATAGGAGGCTCGAATTTCTCTAAAAACTAGGCGCCAGAGCAGCAATGACCCTTGCGCCTGAAGTTTACAAACAAATCTACTTTACAGTTACTTAGACAGTACTGTCCATTACGTTACTGTTTATTTCGTTACATTACTCTGTCCATTGCACAGAGTTGAGAACTGCTTATGTTTTAATAGAACGGGGAGGTGTTTCCATGGTAAATGCAACATGCAATGGAAACACGTTCATTCTTTAAATCAACAACCGTGGATAGTTGTTTTGGCAGTGCCATTATATACTTTTTTTCAAAAGCTTGTTTGCCTTCTTAGGTGAATTATGTGTGTAGTTCTGTCCACAAACACCGAATAAGCAATTTTGTCCGAAAAATTTAGTAAACGTTCCCGCTTCTTTTGGGACGTCAAATATCACCTGGGATTCTTCTTTATTTTAAATACGTAACCACGTTGTTTTAGCGGTCTTTTCTGCTAACTAATTGTATCATATTTTTTCATTAGCATAGCTTGATAGTATGCACCGACTATTCCTCAGCGGTCAGAAATTCATTTCGAATATCCCCTCATGTTGTACAGACAGTACTGACCCTGCACTATAGAAGTTAAATTATCCAACTTGGAGTTCCCACTCAGCTAGAAACTTGAAGCTTTTCCCCTGTAACGAGGGTTGGCAAGTTTCTGCCAAGGCGGTGGTTAGAAACCCGCTGGTTAGAAACGGTTAAAACCGGCATGGCAGAAACTAGTTTCTGCCACAAAAGTGGCAATAACCGGCAGAAACCCAGAAAATAATTATTTTGTGCATTAAATGCTGACCAAAATACTCTAAATTGCAAAAAGGATTGTATTTTAAAATAAAATAGGTTCAATTAAAATGTTTGCAGTACTTATTCAAGGGTTACATCATAGTAAATTCACTCGCATTTAAGTTCAGGCTGATCTTTCCAATGAAGTAATCTATAGCAAAAGATTAGTTTTGCTGCTATTTTCTAATTCAAATAATTTCTTAATTTATTATGAATAGATGAAAAGCTTGATAGAAATATTCTTCCAAGCCCATCAGTATTGCAGGCAATACCATCACTGCGTAGACCAAGAGTTACAAATCTTCATTTGTAATAGTTTTCTTTAAACTAGACCACCATATAGGAACTGGGACATTTTCCAAGATTTTATTGGATTAACATATTTCAGGAAAGGGAGCTGATGTAAAGCACCGATTTGGGTTAGTGACATTAAGGAATTTCCTAGTATTGTCTTCCTGCTCCTGTGACAATTTAGATCACATGTACTTTGGATGAAGCATATATGATGTTGAGTTATTGTCCGATTAAGTCTGCTTTTAACTCTTTTTGATTCATTTCTATGAGATTATCATCATCTATTAAGCTCAATTAAATAACAATTTCATAAGCATCTGGAATAGAAAAGTCATCTTTCCGAATCTTATACAGGGCAATAGCAATAAGTTTTAAGAGCTGCAACAAGTCTTTTTACATCTTTATTAATCATCTGATTATTTATGACTTGAACAGCTCCTTTATCACCCATATCATTTTCATGATCTGCAAGTTATATAGATGGGATGATTCTTTATGAACGATTCCAAGCAATCTACCTAACTTTTCCACCTTATATTGCTGGGTGTTTGTGGCTTTACAGTGTTTATGTATTCCTTTAGCCAAGCACCTTGTCTGTACCGATTTCTAAAATATTTCTAAACCATAAGATTTTTAACAGACTTTAAAAAAAGTGTGGTTCATTGGCTGTAATACAGCTTAACCGATTGGTTATAAACCACTAAGGCTTTTTCTTACCACCAAGCTGTTAATGTTGTTGCTTTTTATTTTATAGCCAAAGGTCTAATGAGGTAGAGAAGATAAATAAGGCGAAATAGGCATAATAAGTTAAACCGCGAGAACATGCGCCGATTAGAGGGATGTGAGGACGCGTGCAGGGTGCTTTGCACCCAACTGATTATATTATATAGGGCTGTTCCACAGAATTTGAAACCAGAGCTAATTTTTTAAAGTTTTGTTTTCAATAGATGACTGTCACTATTTTATGTTAAGATGTTCTTTCCAATGATGTTACTTGTATTCATGTCAAAAAATATCTAAGACTAAAATTGAAGGGTTGAAACGCTGTATGCAAAAAAAAAGGCTTTCATTTTCACATATTGAACATTTATTTTTTTGAGAATTAATTTCACTCTTAATGACTATTTTTAACTCTTCTGATACAGCAACCCAATTTTAAAATTTAACTGCTATTATATAATACATTAAAAAACATTATTATGTCACATTAGTTTTTACTATTCAGCTTCCAACGAATACATACAATCTTGATGTCACATGCATGATACAAACTTGCATTTATTATTATAGGTGACTTACTAGAACAGCAAATACTTTCTTATTACCAATGCAAAGTTAATTTACTTTATTTAATTTTACGAGGAACAACAATGAGTGGAATTTTCCCATTTATCACCCTATTCTAAAAAATGTGACTTTGAAGGCAACCGGAAAGGGTTTGGCCAGTTTCAGAAGCAAGGTGGACGGTTCTTTTTCACAAATCGTAAGTTGTGGGATGCGAAACACCCCACATGCGTTCTCGCGGGTTAAGCAACATGGTCTTCAAAGGCAGTTTTTATAATTGTTGATTTATTCTGAGTATTTTTTTAATTATTTTAAAATATTTTAATTATTAAAATTATTAATATAAAGCTTTATAATATACTAAATTATTGTAATAAAAATATGTATTAATAATTTTTCCTTTACTAAATAATACAATACTGTTTTCAGTACTTTTATTAGTTTCTGCCAGTTTCTCCCACTTTCTGCCGGTTAAAATCGGTTATAACCAGTTTCTGCCACTGGCACGGCAAAAACTAGTTTCTGCCGGCAGAAAGCCAATCCTGCCTATAACCGAAGTTCAGTTGAAAGTTTTGTTTGTAGCTAATTAGGAAATTTTGTTTTGAAAGTCATGTTTCCACGTCATTCCCGACAAAATTCCCCGATTAATCGGGAAAGACATGGAAACATCAGGAATTTTTTTTCTCCAGTGTGTAAGTGGAAATCCCGAAACCATGGTTCTCAACCTCTGCCCATCAGTTCGCTTCAGAAGATTAAATGAGTTAAAGAATTGATAATTCGTAAAGAATACGTAAGTAAGGAATGGACATTTTCCTTAACTTAATCTTAATTTCCCTACAACACAATATTCCACTTGCTCTATATGTGAATCCTCAGCTTTCTTGCCAATTTCCAGTTAAGATAAACTTTATTCAGGAGAATCACACATAGATTACAGATTCTCTAATATATTGCTGAACATAGACTGGACATAGGATAGACATTCACCTGGACAACAATGGGTAAAGACTATTGTGTATGTTATTTCAGCCGGTTTTAGATTGCAGCACACAAACGTACGCATTTATGGATATTATAGAGCTATGACGTCACGTGAATTCATTGATTCATCTGGAATAATTTTTCGTACAGAATTTTCTTTGATGACCTTGCGCCAGTGAACTCCAGCCAACTAAATACTCTGTCAATCTTGAACAAGCAAGCAAACTACTCTGCAATGTGCTAAATGATGCAAATTGGTTGAGAAGTGTCTTTTATTTTTACGAACGCCTTTTTACAAAGTTAGACCAACCACGCCTTTGGCGATGTGTGTGTGGTGTTGATACTTCCGCATTACGTCTCATCCTTTCTAAGGCAATTTACATAATGTTAAACGTACAAGCGTTTCTTGACGGATGTTGAGTGTCTCAGTTATGCCCCAAATAACTAAAATTAGCATTGCTTTTCTCAAACGAAAGCTATTTTCGGATGTGAGGTATTACGCATGTCTGCTTCAGAAATGAGAAAAAAGATGCATTGTCCACCCTCTATTGTAAACGAGTGTTTGGGCAAGTATTGGGTCCAAAATCCATTTAAAATATCCCGAAAACGCCACGTTGCGAATTGCAGGTTTTGACGGCCGAGTGTTCGGTCATTGGCACAACGCAACTTCAGAGTTGATCCACCACTTCTTCGTGAAAATTTATTCCTCTTCCTTCTAATTTTGAAAGTACCTTATCCCACGATTTTAGCATCGCGTTGTCTTGACCCGGGTTCAGACTTGGAGATCCGAAATCTTCCTGCTTATCTCTCGGCGTATCCACCTTCTTTAGTTACTACTGTTCCAGTTTGAAAAGCATTTCCTGGAGCAGTTCTTCTTTAAATTAGAGTGGTAGTTCTTTCAAGGTAAATATCGTCTTTTGTGGGTTGTTGCTTCTGTTCTGTGGGTTTGAACTCATTTGATGCATTTACCTATCCCCCATCACAAAGCAACTTTGTAGCCAACACGCAATTCCACAGACCCAAACATGCTCTAGTTCCGCGTCATTGGTTGTTCTGTCTTAATTGCTATATACTAACTATGGTCGGAATTTTTTTGTTCCATGTCTGTAATTTTTTTTTTTTTTTTTTTGGGAGGGGGGCGTATCTGGTGGCTTCCCAGTTACTAATATTCAAATTCGTGGTTCGATGAACATTTTTCTGACTATGCAATATAATAGGCGTATTACTACGCAGTTTGAGTTAATAAACAGAAATCAGCTTTATAAGCATAGTGAGGTTAGAATACTGGTTTATTCAACGTACGTTTTTGACAGGCTTTGTCATCTTTCGACAGGAATGCAAAGATGATATTAGAATATTCAAGATATTATTATGTATGGTCACGTAATAACATCTTCAATATTCTAATATCTCTGTATTCTTGAGAGAAGGTGGCCAACTCTGTCGAGTGCACCAGTATTCTAATTTTACTACGTTGGTAACCTTGATTTCTGCTTTTTAGTCTTGTAATTAGTACTTAGTTATAGTTAGTCGTCGTTAGTAGTCTTGCAGGTAGTCATAGTAGTCTTGTAGTTAGTCATAGTTAGTAGTCTTTATAATTTGATTTTCAGCATATCTGTTGGCGTCCAACTAATCTGGATTCAATCCCGCAGAACAACGGTTCTTCAACTGTGGTCCAGGGTCCGCGGGGCACTATCAGTCGGCGAGATCCTCCCAGTGCCCCACAAAGGTTCGGAAAAATACTAGGACAAGAGCATTTACTCTTTAATGCTAAGAATAAATTATGAGGGAACGAAAAATTCCTTCCCCAAATGGTGAAAATCAGTGATGAAACACTAGAAATAAATATGTATGATGCAAATTTGGGGCGTTAAACTTTGAGTTAATTCTTGGGGGTCTGCGAGGGTGAGTGATCTCTGAAGGGGTGGTCCGCGGTCTAGGAAAGTTAAAGAACCGCTGCCGTTGAACACTTACGGAACTCTCTGGAAAAACACTGGCTGATCAAAGGTGGGGAGATCGACCTCCTTACGTCGAGCTTATATCATGGAAAATGAAATGAAAAGTACCGGACACTTGGCTGAAAATAGGTATCGAAAACAAATCGCCCACCCGCTTTATAAGATCTTTGGATCTGCCCTTGTGGAAAAGTATATAATATATCTGTATACGCCAATCATCTCCAAACCCGCATTACAGAAATCTTGGCAAAACGTTCCTCCAGCATGCTATCGACATTTTATTAAATCAATACCTCTTCGGATAGCTGCTATACGAAAGTCAAAAAAGAGGAGCTCTGCAACGTATTAATTAGGTAATCATGAAAACCGTAAAGAGTAAAACTGTAAGAACATTTTATCGGTGTACCATACCCCGAATATAATTGATCTGAACTTCCTCCTTTTATATTGTTGCATGTGTGTGTGCACGGTGGTATTCCGATTTACTATGCAGACCATAAGAAAAATTTGCAAAAAGGAGGAAACTGAGAAAACAGTGGAAAACAAGAGAGGAAATCAGATTGTAATTTTATAACGTAAATTCGGGAAACGTATGCCCGAACTTTCACTGAATTTTTTTAAAATAATTAGCGTAGTTATCAATTAGTAAAATCTGAAATATTTTCCTGTATTATGTTTTTGTAATTTATTGAAGTTGCTAAGAATTCTAG
This sequence comes from Dysdera silvatica, assembly GCA_006491805.2. Taxonomy (NCBI): domain Eukaryota; kingdom Metazoa; phylum Arthropoda; class Arachnida; order Araneae; family Dysderidae; genus Dysdera; species Dysdera silvatica. The sequence goes on along the minus strand of QLNU02015359.1, from coordinate 45,364,237 downwards.
AGAACTTCGTCTTTTGTTAGAACTCTTACCAATGACGTAGGAAAATGTGGAGTCTGGGGGATCAAGTCCCCCCCCCCCACACACACACACACACATTGGATATCAAACCACATTATTTTTTCTAAAGCCGCGTCAGATAATCTTCTTTGAAGCCACTTGAGCCCCATGAATTTCGAATTACTGCTAACTCTTAACTGTTAAAAATATTTTTTTTAATCCTTAAATGTCATGCTTAAGTATACTGTAATGGTTAGGGTTTCACTACGCTACCTACGAAATAACACAAAAAAAATTTCCTTGTTTAATATATTTATAGTAACAAAGTCTCCTGCGACTTGTAGGTTACTAGCATTCGCCACGATTAAAAAACAGGTCATTGCGATAAGGTTAGAATTTTTTAAAAAAAATATCAACAGTAGATCATAAGTTGTACACAAAATAGGATAATGTTTCGTACATAGAAGAAATTCTTTCTTTCTTCCTTCCTTCCTTCCTTCCTTCTAATGTCTCTGCTGTTGGTCCTTCTTTCCTTCCCGTGATAACATCTTTTTATTCGACAGGATGACAATTACCAAACTTCTTTTTCTACCTTAAGAATATCAGGATGAAATTTTATTTACGTGCAAAAATTTAAACAGTGGTAAAATCGCATATGAAAAAGAAAAAAATATCACCCACGCTTTCGAACATGTTAGCAGCAGTCCAACATCAGGAGTAATGATGAGATTTTATGGGTAAAATTCCTCAGAGGGTTTTCCTCTGCGAGCCAGTGACGTCACAGAGACTTTGACATCCAGGGGCAAATGTTTAAGACGTGTCTAGGACAAATATGTGCTCTGGACTACGTCACTGACTGTAGCAGGTAGGACGGGTAAGCAGTCACCGTTTACTAAACACATCGCTTTTCCTAGTTTTTTACGGTGATAACTTAACCGTACTTTATACTGTAGTACCGTTTTGCACCTTCTGTGATTGCAATGAAGACAATTAAAAGTGTCCGCTAAGCAAGGCCATAAAATGAAAATTTAAAGTATGTTTTGCGTATACAAAAAAAATTAAATTCAGTTTTCAAAGCAAGTTATATTTATAGGTGGAGCATAAAAATTTTAAAAACGTTACCACCAGTGGCGTAGCCTGGTATCAAAAGGGGGCCCTCTCCGAATGTCCCCCCCCCCCTTCTTGAATGAAAATGTCACAGTTCATGTATGTATCATCATAATGACGATATCGACAATGATATATGTGTGATTTTTTTTTATTCTGTGGCCAATTTTGAAGCCATGCTACCCATTGGTTACTACGAATCATAAGCGTAGAGTTATGTGAGCCCGAGACCCAAAATAATTTAAAATAAATTACAATTTTACATATATTGTAATGTATAAATGTTCATAATATGTGCTTGTCTCCCCCCCAATTAATTTTGAAAATTTTGCGTTGATTTTACGAGTATTTCACTAGTAAATTTTATCAAAAAATATCATTTGCTTTTTTTTTTTTTTTTTCCTAAATGTTGATGAATAGGGCACAGGGAGAAGTCAAGTATTACGTAAGCAATATTTTGGCCATTTCAATCCCCCCTCCCCCTCCCCAAGATGCTTACTTAATACCTGAAATCTCCCACACTTTTGGTTAAAATCCTCAAATTTCCAAGCAATCTCTTTTTAAATACGATTTATTTATTTAACTATTATTGTTTAAATATGTCTTGTCTTTTTAGAATTCTAATCGTAGTATATCATTGTCAACTTTTTTTTTTTTAACTTCAACCTTTTGTAAATCAGTTCCGTTCCCGATTTAGCTATCCGACCAGTTGCATGTGTTTCAAGTGTCGTTTGCATACACCTACTAAAATGGAGGTGACTTTTGTGGAGAAAGGGTCAAAACGAAGAGGTGGATGGATGCCCAGGGCGGCAGTTCGTGGAAACGTCTGCTGATTCGGCATGAATCGTTATTTTCCTCCAAACGCACGTCGCGTGGTTTGCCTTTGGGCATTATCATCTCTTCTTCGTACATCTTCCGTTTTCAAACCATGACGTCGGTTTGTTCTTCAAACTATTCATGCTTGCTCATATATCTTCGGGCATTAGCTTGGTAACCAAGTTGACTTAGCTTTCGTTGACTAGACTATGCAAACCGAAATTATGCCGTGACTTGAAGGCCATGCTGTTCAGCATAAAGCAAGTTTCAATGTATGTCACAAATTTCAGCCGTTTGTCTGTTTTTCCTAATGTGTCCAAACTTTGTTTATTCATTGGTTATCTTGAGGACTTCACTTTTTCTTTTTTTTTTGCAGATTTCGGTGTATGCTGAATTTTATCCTTTCATTCCGTACCAAACATGCATTCTTAATTGGTCGTTGAGGACAATACGAATGCAGGAATGTATGATTTGCATACTTCTTTAACCGTCCCTGAAAGTTAAACAGAAAACATTTGTACAGCCCACGTTCTGTCTTACCACCATTCTGCATGCATAAATACTCCCGGTTTCGCTATATTTTGTTGTATACGAAATTGGTGTAACTTGTGATGTACCAAAGTCTTATGACTTGTAGTATACCAAATTGCTATATTTTATGATTTGAAAAATTGACATATTTCATGATTTACCAAATTATTATATTTTGTGTTTTGCCTAATTGGTATATTTTGTAATGTGAAAGTGTTTACGGAAACGACAGAACCTTCCAATTTATGACATTGGAATAAGGCTTCTCCTTATGGAGATTCGTTTAATATTCAGTGGTACACCCATGTAGGGGGCCCGAGAGGGCCCGAGCCCCTCCCTTGTGCTAACAAAACGAAAAATTATTACGCCAACAGACACTGGTAAATTATTTTATTAAAAATGTAGGATGAAAGTAGTGATGTTCCCAACATTTCCCTGAACTCTGGTGACAGTGATGAGACTGCTGTTGAGGCAAGCAACAGCAGCAGCAGTGGTCTGGGACTGTCTTCAAACGCTTTCTGGGAAGTAAAGGTAGACCAAAACACAATATCAAACACGGTTGAAATAGAAATTCTGACTGCAGATATTTTTAATTATGTCAAGAAATCTAACCTCACTGATGGAGATAAGACAAGAGTGCTGGCCATTGTAAAATTGTGCAAACATAATCTACTACTTCTAATTATTTAAGTATATTGCATTATAGAATTATTAGTAATTCAAGAATGATAAATGTATACAAAAAGGCAAACGTAATTGATATGGCGTCTGGCCATTTTTTCCACCAAAAAGTCCTTGCACCACTGGGTCCCACACAATGCGAATATACTGTTAATGTTACAAAACCATTAAGGCCGCAATAGCTAGAGGATCGAATGTTTACGTAATGCACTATAGTATCGAATTTTGTCGAATAATAAATTACTTGGCACTGTCCTTAAATATGAAGCGTCCTTGTAGGCCATCGTTGGATGGTAATTATTTGTGCTTGTCTTTTTTAACAGAAAATTTTCTTTGGGAATTTTCTGTGTTTTGGCAGTCAAAATTAAAATTATAAATGGCTGTTGAGATTAAAATATACGAATATTTTTTAAATTAGAGAGAGAGAGAGGCTAATTATTTTCACATTGAAAAGCGTTCATTAATTTTCTTGTTTTTTGGAGCTTGTTTATACGAATATTAATTATTCTGCTTGTAGTTTGTTTAACTAATTGTCCGTTTGCAGTCGTTTAACACTATTGCATTTTTTTTTTTTTTTAATGCTTTAGATTTTCTACGGCTTTTTATTTACAACGTTTTACTGGTGTTTCTGCTATTTTCTACACTAGTTCTTTGTTTTTCTATGATTTCTTGCGATATTTCACTGGTGTTTCTATCTTTTACAATGCTCTTGTAATTTTTTTTTTCTATTTAATAAGCATTTAGCATTTACTGTGGTGAAATAACTTTTTGAAATAAAGCTGTAATTGATAGGATATCTAGACTTGGTATCACGAGAGAAAGAGAGAGTAAATAAATTATTGTATTTCTAAAAATATAATTTCAGTTATTGATGGTGGCTTCTCCTTTTACCTTGTGGATAATGAAGTCGTCGTTCCACTAATTATATCGAACTGAGAATATTCGCTACGGTGTTTACTAATTTTTTTTAATTCGCATCTTAAATGATCCATTTTACGTTCTTGGAAGATAAAATCCAAGTATAACCAAAGCTATAAACTCATTGGTGCATTCTTTCATAATGAAACTCAATCGATGTGTGACTGATCATCGATTTCTTCATCTGTCCTGGCGATAACCGATTATCCAAAATCGATTAAACATTGATGGTGGTTTGTGCAAGGAGATTATTGGGAAGGGTGGCCGCCGAAGGTGACAGCGCTGTTTTCCCAGGATTAAACGTCGAATCTCAATGAAACGTGCGCAGTCATCAACTTAGGAAATAGAGAATATTCTCTCCCTGGAATTTGGAAACAACATGCCGCTTGTTTTTTAACTCTTTATTTCTGTTTTCCTTTTCGTTCTCCGTCACCAATATATCAACCTGATTCGAAACCCGTTTGTGAAAGTAGGTTAAAACCCCTCGGGGCATCGCTTGTCCACTCTCCCATTCAACTTCCATAACCCGCTGCCACCAGCTTATAAACTCTAAATCTCCAATTTTAAATAATCACCTTTTTCGATGAGAGTTCTTCCTCTGAGGATTCACTTGTCTTCTCGACAGACTTGTCCGCTCTTCCTTGTCCTCTTTTTCATTCTCCACAATATATTTTAAAACGCTAGACAGGTCTATATAATCCGTCGAGTGATTATTGCGGGGACACAATAGCAAAAATAAAAATAAAAACAGCTTGTTTAGTGTTCCTTTGTGTATCGTATCTTCAAAGGAATATATACTACAGATAGTCTCTTTATCCGAACTCCGAAAATTCGGTTAGTCCGATTTTTTTTTTCAGTCGGTGGCAACAGATGCCAATTGACGAAACCTAGACAAACAGCGCAGTGTGTCTCAGATAGCAGATATCGTCCTGGGGACGTTCTGGACATCCGCTGGACGTCCCCTGGACGATCTTAGCTATCTGGAGTGTTGCCAACGAAATGAAATTTCCCCGTAAAGGAAGGGGAAATTTTCCGTCGCCCGCCCGTCGTCATTCACACCAAAACACACACATCAAATAATTATAGCTTACAATAAATTCTGTATTAAAGATTTCGGTTAATCCGAACAGGTCGCGGTCTCAATTGGTTCGGATTAGCGAGAGACTGCTGCATGTATCGTCATATTCAACTTCATCTACTATTGGACCGAGGTCTCCCAAACATACTTATTTTGAGAAAGTTGTTTCCTCTACCTGTTTCCTTATTTCTTCCACCCATCTTGTCTGCGGGCGTTTCCTTGGTGGTCTATAAGTAAATAATAATACATTAATATTGATAGATTTAATATGTATATATCACATCCACATAATGGTGTACTACCGGAAGCAAATTTTTATAACCATCCTTTATTAACTTATTCAATATTTCAACAAATCTGTTTCAAGAAATGAATAGAAATAAGCTATAGATTTAAAGGAAATATGCGTATTTGTACATTAAAAAAAAATCATTCATGTATATTTTATGTATTCTATGTATGCATACTTTTAGAGCATTGAAAATATAAATGGCATGGATTAGTGTCACACCTACGTATATTATAAATTTTATTAAAATAAAAATACTAAATATTTATAAAAGCATTTTATATTTACAATGAACGGAACACGCAATATTGGTCTTAAAAATTCGCCGAGTGTATTGACTATAGTTTGACCACAGTGAGCCATTTCGAATTCAGGTCTGCCAGATCGTACACCCTGAAAGAATAAATGAACGATTTTGCCTGTCTATTATGAACGAGACGAGTCATTCAGTGAGTCGGTCTTTTATCGACTTGACAGTGCTCGTTTCGGAGGTTGATTTCGGAATACGGGATGGCATGTAAAATTTATTGCTGATGGCCTTATTGTTGACGTCCAAACATTTGTTGTATTGCCCCGAACAATACGCATTATCTTCTGTTCTGTGCATCCCCCAGCATCAGAACTGTAAACATGGTTGTCTACGAAGATCGATCATTTACAGAAATTGAACGTGATTGTGGACAATCAAGTTTGATCTGTTTCATCCCGTATCTTGCAGCATTCCATCAAAAGGACGCCAACGGGCTGGATGCTTCAAATTGAGGTTGAAGGTTATAGGGCAGTATCGGTGCATCCATTAAGCCATATTCCCTAATTGGCTGATGGGCTCATCCTTGCACAAATCGTGTTTCTTCCCTGCTGTCTGCTGCTTCTCGCCGTCGTGTAGTGGAAACATAATGCTTGGCAATCGGCAAGTCATGCTATCTATCGGATATGACCATTACATACAGTAATGGAGCGGATAAATAGGTCGCTGGAGCACATGTTGTTTGGGCCGCAAGTTATTCGGTCCATGCTAATGAGAAGACGAACAAAAATACGCACGCGCCGCTCCATGTTACCATCTGTTAAAGAAAAAACGTGCTTTTGATACTGTTACATATCTCTTATCTGCTGGCAATGCGAGTAGTTGAACATGAATATATAGTTATATGATGTAATACGGTCATGGGCGTATGCCGTGGGGGGGGGGTTGTGGGGATCATGGCCCTTTGAATTATATATATATCATCATCATATTCAACCATTATCTATCCACTGCTGGATGAAGGTCTCTCCAAATGCTTTCCACACAAGTCTATCCTGAGCAATTCGCTTCCACGTCACCCCAACCTGTTTTCTTATTTCATCCACCCATCTAGTTTGAGGACGTTTTCTAGGTCTTCGGTGGTCTCTTGGAATCCAGTTCAGAATTTCTGTTGTCCATCGTTGATCAGTTCTTCTTGCAATATGCCCAGCCCATCGCCATTTCAGCCCTTTTACTTTAACAATGATGTCCTCTACTCTAGTTTGCTCTCTCACCCAAGTGTTCCTTTTCCGATCTCTCCTAGTTATTCCAAGCATGCACCTCTCCATGCTCCTTTGCGTTGTCTGTAACTTTCGTATTGCTCCAACTGTTAGACTCCATGTCTCTGATCCATAAGAGAGGACTGGCAATACACACTGGTTGAAGACCTTTCTTTTTAGACACAAAGGCAATTTCCCCTTCAGGATAAAACTGTTTCTTCCAAATGCACTCCAGCCAAGTTTAATACGTCTGTTGAGTTCTTTCATAATGTTGCCATCCATTGAAATCAGCTGGCCAAGGTAAATATATGAATCAGCAATTTCTAGCTCAATGTTGTCAACTTGTATTTTTGTTTCCTCTACAAAATTATTGAACATGACCTTAGTTTTTTGTAGGTTCATCTTCAGTCCAACTTCTTTACTTCTAGTTGAGAGCTCCTGTACCATGTCTTGGAGTTCTGATGGGTTTCTTGAAAAAATAACAATGTCATCAGCAAACCGCAAATGATTTAAATATTCACCATTTATTTTTATTCCCTTGTCATTCCAATTTATCTGCTGAAAAATCATCTGTAAAGCTGAAGTAAAAAGTTTTGGAGAAATGGTATCTCCCTGCCTCCATACTTTTTCCAATTTTGATAGCTTCGGTATCTTTATACAACCGAATTTACTCATTTTTATACACACATTTCACCATGTCAATGTACCTCCTCCATCGCCAGGGGCTCTTCCTTTCTTCATACTTTTATTGCAGATGCTACTTCTTCTTTAAGATTTTTGGAACTATTCCTTCGATGATGGCATCACATTAGATATCTTAAAAGAAGCTGGAGAACACGTAGAAGACATACTTGCAAAATTTTTTACCAAATGTCTTAACAGCGGTAACATACCAAACCAATGGGATTCTGCAACAGTAATTCTTTTGCATAAAAAAGGTGATAAAGAGGATTTGAAAAATTACCGACCAATTAGCTTGTTACCTGCTATTTATAAAATCTTCACAAAAGTTCTAACACATCGCCTGCAGAAAAAATTAGATGCAGCTCAACCAAGAGAACAAGCTGGATTTCGAAGTGGATTCAGTACAGTGGACCATATTCAAGTATTAAGAGAATTAATTGAAAGAACACATGAATATGAACTTCCATTGTGTGTTGCATTTATTGACTATGAGAAGGCCTTTGACTCTATTAAAACGTCAGCAGTCATCAACTCTTTAAGATCAACAGACATTGAGGATGTGTACATTGACATGGTGAAACGTGTGTATAAAAATGCAAGTGCAAAATTTCGGTTACATAAAGATACCAAAACTATCAAACTTGGCAAAGGGGTGAGGCAGGGAGATACCATTTCTCCAAAACTTTTTACTTCTGCTTTACAGATGATTTTTCAGCTGATAAATTGGAATAACAAGGGAATAAAAATAAATGGTGAATATTTAAATCATCTGCGGTTTGCTGATGACATTGTTATTTTTTCAACGGACCCATTAGAACTCCAAGACATGGTACAAGAGCTCTCAACTAGAAGTGAAGAAGTTGGACTCAAGATGAACCTACAAAAAACTAAGATCATGTTCAATAATTTTGTAGAGGAAACAAAAATACAAGTTGACAACACTGAGCTAGAAATTGCTGATTCATATATTTACCTTGGCCAGCTGATTTCAATGGATGGCAACATTATGAAAGAACTCAACAGACGTATTAAACTTGGCTGGAGTGCATTTGGAAGAAACAGTTTTATCCTGAAGGGGAAATTGCCTTTGTGTCTAAAAAGAAAAGTCTTCAACCAGTGTGTATTGCCAGTCCTCTCTTATGGATCAGAGACATGGAGTCTAACAGTTGGAGCAATACGAAAGTTACAGACAACGCAAAGGAGCATGGAGAGATAATTGCTTGGAATAACTAGCAGAGACCGAAAAAGAAACACTTGGGTGAGAGAGCAAACTAGATTAGAGGACATTATTGCTAAAGTAAAAGGGTTGAAATGCCGATGGGCTCGGCATATTACAAGAAGAACTGATCAACGGTGGAGAAAGGAAATTCTGAACTAGATTCAATTATCATTTCCAAAGTTAGGATTATCATTTTCAAAATAGTTAGGATTATCATTTTCAAAATAGTTAGGATTATCATTTTCAAAATAGTTGTGATTATATTGAATTAAATAGCGGTGGGAGAATTACAAAACGTATAGTCACATAAACGTATAGTTTTCTGAATTATTGGGAGGACTATAAAGACCATATTACACATATATATATACAGGTATTTCGCTACATCTAAAGTGCGACAGGCATTTTTAACCACAGTTTATTCTCTGAAAACAGGATTTCTCGATTCCAGAATATCCGTTTTGCACTTCAGCGATCTTTTCTTGTTCCTTTTTGTTTCCTCTTCAAAATTCTTAACAGTACCTGTTAGGCATCGTTGATATAAATAATTTCATGGATAGGGTTTTTCGAGCAATGAAAGCAACTAATATTTTTTAGCATTTTGCTACAACTTTTTTGCCCCATTTTAGCATTTTTGCGACAGCATGTTTTGAGGTAGCTTAAATCCTACCTGGCACCCACGGGCTCATACAACTCCATGCCTGCGTATGGGCGCAAATTAATCAACGTATCCAGTTTTGATTTCTTCTATTTCTACTCGTCTCTCGATATGTTCGTTAAGCTTTTTTTAAGGGATATGCATAGGTAATGCAAATATATCATACGCATACTACACTGTATAATTATTTTTTTTTCTTGATAATAAAGGTAGGTAAAGAGTTAAAAAGCCTAGCAAGAATTCAAAAAGGGTCACAGGGGTCTACCAAAATTTTAAGATGTTCGCGAAAAGTCGGGAGTGCTCTAGTTCACAAACATTACCATTGTTTAAACAAACACATGAACTAGGGACGTATGTAATAACGATATTCAAACTATTGCTGTGGCCCATGGGGACATTGCCGGATTTACACATAGACCAAGTAGCTTAGGGCCTTTGAGGTGGCCTGTTGTTATTTAAGTTAAAACGTGATTTTTTATCTTATTTACAAGTGTCCCAGAAATTTTCTTTATTACTAAATCTGAATATCAAAGATAAGAATCTTCAAAGAAGAAGAACTCATTATTTATTAACTGAATATTGCGAGAGACATATTTTCAAAGGGAAAGGATAGTTCATTATATCCATCTAGCTTACAGTCCATAAGTATATTAATCCGGCAGTGCACAGTGATCGTCGTTGTTTAAACAAATATTAACTAAGATTGTGTGTAATAACAATATTCTCTCTCTTTCTCCTCGTTTTATAGAGTAGCGATGAGGTTCTTCACAATAACCACTCACTTGTCCAAATTCGGACAGGTTATTTGGTCAATAAGTTAAATCACAAAGTTTAGAAAGGACGTTACATGTACGTTCCGCTACTTAAATTTATAATCGACTTCACAAACGCAGTTAAAGTCTCTGTAACGCTTTCTGGATGATATTGTTAAAAGAAGAAGATTGAAAAAGAAGTCGAGAAGGGAAAAAATCCATTCGTTTTCCCTTGACGGAAATGCAATGCAAACGTGCCGGTGAGACAGCTGGTAAAAAGTGACATGACTTTAAAACTAATCCCTTTTGTCCCCAGAAATATTAATGATTCTTTTACACGGAACGCTCGCAGGAACTAAGGATATTTCTGAAGGGACTCGCGGCTTTGGGCTTGGCATTAGTTCAGAGTTTCTCGCTTGAGGGGTCCCAATTAATGTCACAAGTCTCTTCAATTTCAGGTACAAACTGGCAGACCGTCTTAAACTGGATATATTTGTAATGAAAATACTTGCTGCACGATAAATAACTGCCCATGTGTTATATAGTCGAATCTTATTAATGAAAGTGCCGGGGTGTCTGAAGTCGTTGTGACGGTATGATTGGCTTGATTGACCGTAATTCTCAGAAGGCAAATATTTTGAAGAGCCTTTAAGAGACGTTTTGCTTGAACATTACCATTTATTAAACACTTCACTATATACAACATGCGAAAACGGTATTGATTATCGGAGCGCATTCTAGCGTGCTCATTCCACGATTGATGGAGCAGGAATGTGTGTCTTAAAAATAATGAAGTTAAAAGTTCAACAGAGTATTGTAAACGCCCACACGATTCGATTGGTCAGTTCGTTTGTGACGTGGGAGGTTTTAGTCCTTGATTGGGCCGAAAGAACTGGTCGAACATCCATCAGGGCCAGGCACCTAAACACATAAAGATGGCAAGTTTCTGTAGCTTGTGTGAGAAAAGCGGAAACATTCGCCATGGGGCACCTGCATTTCTCAGGATTTTAATTATCCAGATGCCTCAACTAGTCGTTAAATTTCTTGGGAAATACTAAAGGAGGGCATCTGACCGAGGGAACGCGAATCGCCTCAAAAGAACTCACAATAATGAAAACTTCGTTCATGTTAAACGAAGTTTGTGCTATCCGGAAAGGCTGTGTTCGTTTAAATGTAGTTAATAATTTAATATTCAAGAAATGGCTCACGTTAAAACTAATTCACGTTAAGCATGTTCGCATCAACAAGGTTCGAGAGTAATGGAGTCATATGGTAAACAATAAAGCCAAACTCCTCCACCTTTGTCATCAATAAAAAAATAATTATAAATTGATTAGTGAAATCCTTTTAATTCGAACCCTTTTAATCTGAGATTTTAAGTCTTACTTTTTTTTTTAAAACATCTATAAATAACAAACTACAAGGCAAAATATGACGTTAATTTCTGGTGTGGTAGCTGTATCATTCCAAGCATGCACCTACATCAGACAAAACTTTAAAATATAAAATTTCTCCAACTCAAAATATATAGTATTCGAAGCTTACTAGAAATATTGATTGGTAATGGGAGTCAAGCAGGGGCGGACTGGGTTCTCTCAAAGGGCGCGTTCCTTGGATTTTCGGAGGGAGCGAGTCCTGTTACAGGAAGACTGTCCTGTAACAGAGTTTTGTTGTAATTTGTATATTTTTCCCTTAAATTTGTACGTTAAGCCATAAAAGGAAACACCTACTTTACCTTACAATGCAACGGCGGCAAGAAGATGCTTCATGAATAATACCCTTCCTACAATTCTTTCATCCTTTCGTACAACCTAAAAATCTC
>QLNU02015359.1:45326403-45337431 GCA_006491805.2 Dysdera silvatica | reverse complement strand
TGTATGTGTGTGTGCATATAATTAACCTATAATAATATAATTAATATATATAATTAACCTATATAATGGAAGTCTAGGAGAGCTATAGGCCCGTACCCGAATGTTCCGCGTATAGCATATATTTACAGTTTTCATTTTAATGGGAAGTTACGTTTTTTAATGAGGTTTTAGCCTTACCTAGCTCCCTTTATCCCTTCGATGGCCACGATTCTTTTATTACAGCGCTAATAGTTTGATTCCGATTCGTCTAGTTTTTAACATAGCAAACTCTGACATCAAAAAAAAAGCGAAACTTCGAACGTACAATGCTGGAATACCCTACTGTTTGTTCATGCAAAGAAGTCCGATGGAATAGTTAGAAATAACGGATGATGTCATAAACGGCTAGTTGACGTTGCAGAGGACGACTCCACCCTCAAGACTTGTTTTGTATCAGCGCCCCCAACCCCCGGTAATCATTTGCAAACTTGAGTGGGAACAAGTTGGGGAAAACTCCTACCCCTCAGCTGCAAAATAATATCCTGCGTACGACCAGGAGAGGAATGAAAAACTGATGAAAGTGGCAACTGCCACCTTGGGCTTGGATAGACCAGTCACTTGCCAGTCAGCGCGGCAAGTCGAATAACCCCGCAATTTCAATACTCTTTAATTAAGACAGCACTGCATACTCTCAATAATTTTCTTCAGGACAGCCCTGGCTATTATTAATGTATTTGTTTGTTAATGTCCGTTGTTTATTATTAAAAGTAATTCATTGTATATTACAAAATTTGGACTTTGTTATATATTGTTCAATACTTGTTACCGTATATATATATACAGGTGCTCCATTCTTCGGCACGAACCACAGATGTTATAACAAACTTAATGCCGATGATCGTACATTGTTCGATATTGCAGCTGGCCGAAGAAGGTTGGTCTACTTTTTATATTCTTATATTAATTCTCACACTTAGCAATACAGAGACTTGCGACGGGCAGTGCTAAATATACCAGACAACCTTCCGTCATAAAAATGAAGGCAAAGACACCACACAATCTAATCAAAGAAATATTTGCACAAAACTGATTAGTGCAGTTTATTTGATCTAGAAGTGTTAATTTAAAATAAACGTCTCTTATAGCTATTTCGATAGCATATAGGCTATCCAGGAATTTTTACACACTCCCTAAAACCTCTCTAGATATTTTGATACACCCCTTTAATGAAATCGAAACACACAATTCCCGTTGAATGTGTCTACTAACCTGTTGGTACAGCATGTGGTGAAAGGACATTTTCAACTATGAGTCGAATATTAACATCAGAGAGGTGTCATCTTCTTCCAGTGCATGTGGACACCCTGATAAAAATATCAATTGAAGGAACAAAAATTCTAGATGTCAGGAACGGAACCCAAGAAGAAAATAAAGAATTTTTAAATGCATTGATGCAGCCAATGTACAATGGCCTCAAAAGAGAAGACGGAATGTCTAAAATATGTTGAATTTCATGATCAGTAAATGTGGTGTTTTTTCAGTTCAGATTAAACTGTCCCATTTATAGTTAGAACAAAGCCAAGGTGCTATTTCAAAAATCTCTTGGGTGGGGTGGGGGGTTGCAACGCTATTCCCACTCAATTAGTTGCGTGCATCACTTTACCTAAAGGTTGGGCTCCAAATTGGTTGGTGTGTGTGTGTGAATCAACAACACAGTTTCTTCGGAATATATTTATTAAGGCCCAAAAACATAAGAATGTGATAATTAACAATTTAAAATGAACGACTTCTGTTAACAATTCTTTCAAAGTCAACGGCACACTTAAGTAATAATGTCAGGCCAAAGGGCCCGCGGCTGTATCTAATGTGCCCGGAGTTAATTTAATTACAATTAGCCAAGGTCGTCAATTATCAATAACACAATAAAAGCATAACAAAGTTAACATAAAACTATAACAAAGTTAACATAAAACTATAAACATCAATAAAACACTTAGAGTAAAAGCTTAACATGGTTAAGCCTTTAGGAGGTCTCGCTTGTTCTTCGTGAACGTCTTCACTGCACGGATCGGAACCCCAACTCTTCAGCTAAACGTTTTAAGCTGTAACTCGTTACTAACTCCTACCTGTAAGAGGCCCAACCCACGTTCACTGCTTGGATGTCCCGTTGGACCGACGTCCCCTTCTGCCGTTCCTATGGCTTTTATACCATACTTGTTAATTGACCAATCTGTTATTGTACATATCGCAGTAATATATTAATTCCAGTTGTTTAGTCAAACGACTTTACAAATATACAATTTCAATAATAATATAAAACTAAACAAAATGTCAAATATTACTCGTGTGTTCGACAGACGACGCTCAACATAAAATGTCCAACCCAAAGGCCCAATTCCTCTTAAGTTAAACTCAGTTCCCCAGTTCGTACACATGCACCTACACGTGGCAGCACACTTGGTGGATGCATTTAACGTTAACGCCTAGCTAGTAAGAATGAAAACTCTCTACATCACCATACCATAGGCATCCAACCCGAAGTTTCCTTTCCCAGAGTTCGGAGTGTCTGAACAAGTATTCTTTAAGTCTGGAATCCGGTACTGCGTCTTCAGATCGTCTGGCCCCGTTGTCCGCTATGGAGTTTTATCTTTGGATCGACTACTTCCGTCGACCGCTACTGATCTGTCCCGTTTAGCTTACGGTTCTTGACCTTCCGAGAAACGCTGGAAATCGGACTACCTGGCATTCGTGTTTAGCGGCACGTTGAACGAGGACTTACGTTGGCCGAACTCTTCTGTCAGCTATTACTTTATTATCGTCCCCGAGCTCAACAGTACAAACAAATAAAATAAAAACCAGCTGCTCTCCATTGCATCCAACTCAGCACCTGCGCTGGTTCCAAAAACAAGCTCTCTTAAATTCGTGGCTTTGACCTTTATATTTTCACTGTTACAACTCCGCAGATAATGTGCATGACCCGCGGCGACACCCCCACACAAACTTACAGCCTTATCGATTAGTGTACACTTTACCCATAATAAATCTTAACCTATTATAGATAACAAAATATTCACTGAACAATTTTAATATTACAGTATATTATCAATAATGGAAAGGTCCGTTACAGGGTGCGCTAATTGGTTGAATTGTTGGGATTGGATTTGTTGCAGGTCGCTGTAGTACCTGCAATACAGTGTTTTTACATACCCATACATTCAATTTATTTTTGCTGTGCAGAGCTGATACTCAGAGGCTCCGAGAGCCAACGCAGGCCCTAGGCTCACTTTGACCGGGCCCCATGGCCACTTCCTTAGGCCGGGTTCTTCACAGCATAGGTCCTTGCCAGCTTGGGCGCCTTAACTTCATCCGGGCTTCAGCCCACCTCTCGTCGGCTCTGCTGATACTTTTCTTTTATGTGATGAGTTTGAGTGTGAGGTGTATCTACTTGGGGTTTTACTTGGGTGATAAAGGAATGTAAGCGCTTTTCATGGAAGTAGTTGTTATTGCATGAAGTGATGAATTTCAAATGATTATTTTCTTACAGCTGAAGAAAGTCCGCGAGCATTGATCACAAAATTAGAAGAAGCAGCACTCAAATGTATCAAAGTCACTCAAAGTGTTGAACCTAAATATGAGGTAATTATGTTCGTCTTTTTCAGATCACAATTTCATGATTAAACCTTTGGTATTTGTTATATTGTTGTCCTTATCGTCATTATTATTATTACTGTTTTTGTTGTCATCATTTAATATTGTCCATATGTATATAGGGAAGTAACAGTATATTGGAAAAGTAAATTTATCAGAATAGTTTGAACTTGATTTCCATTAACCAAAATTATATCATTAGCAATTTATTCATTATTGCTATTAAAATTTTAGAAAATGAGTTAAATAATCATTTCATAAATGTTTCTTTATCAATTGTATTTTATATAGAATATGATTTTTGTATATGTACAGTATATATTCTTTATGAAGTGAATTGTGTCTTTGTACTGGCATCAATAGCGAAATGTGTATTTTCATTTTAGTTTCATGATGAAACATTTTATGGGCACGTATATATACAATATTATTACAGATACTTTTACCGTATTACCACAGAAACTTATATAATGAAAATGGGATTGTCAGTACTGTAAACGTACTCAAGGGTGTCTGCTTACAGCATGCCAATTATGTTTATAGATGGGAAACCTTTTTTTTTTCAGCGTGAATTTTATTGTTAATGGATTGTACCATGCTCACTATAACATGAGTTTTCTTTAACGTTTCATAGGGGGTGTTGAGATGTCTTTATGAGGCGGAAATAATTGTCGCTGAATTACAGTCGGCGTGTAAGAAATTTGGACTCCAAGATAACGAATGTCCACTGCGGAAGGATTCTATCTCCAGCCGCAGGATATCTATAAGTGATACTATCATTTCCCATTCCGCGTTTGATCGCAACAAAGAATGCGCACCTGCAAGAAATAAAGCCAAGGATAATGCTGAAATATTAAGGTAGTGTTTTTTGTTGTTGTTTTTGTATGTAATCTTAATGATGATGTAGGGGGGACGAAACGACCATTGGCATGCATCGTTCTTATTGTACATTTTTTGTAGATTCGTCCTCAATTTGATGGACAGCACAGAAATCGAAGTGCCTGAAGCTGGGAAAGGAATTGTTGGTCAAAGGATAAGGCATCTGTTTGCTGAAGCACAGAGGGTGAGTTGCCGTGTTGCTTAACAATTCAGCAATATACATAAACAATTTACCAATGTAGGTATACTAAGACATATCGAAAATTCTCTGCAATGTACACCAACCATTCATCAATATGTATTAAAAACTCACTAGTGTGTACAAATAATTTTCCAACAATTCACCAATGTATGTGATGAAAATGCACTAATATACATATGTAATTCATCATTGCACATTAATAACTGAAATCTATATTTTTCGTGCACTCTTTACACACAATTATAAAATCTACAGAATAATTTTTTGTCACAAAATCATTAAATTTCAATATTATAATAAATTAAGATCAGCGAAAAGTATTTAACGATTTCAAATAGCTTTTGAAGCGAGAATGGGTATTCTCAACTCTATACCCAAATCCATGTTCTGCAAATTCAGTAATTTTGGTCAAAATCCATTTTTGATGTTGTTTACTCGTCAGCTATATATACCTTGACCGAAATGCAAATGTGTATTTCTGATGCAAGTTGATGTGAATCTTACCTTTGTTTTTTATACTTATAAAAAAAAAACATATGCAAAAACAAATTCATACATGTGTTTTTCTCAAAAGTCTTAATTTTGTAAATTTGTGGTTGTGGTGTAATGTCAACAGCATTGCTATGTAGATATTGTTTTACTCGTATTTAATGTTTTGATCTGAACTTTGCAGTTCTTCAGCAAATTATAATTCAAATGATGACTTAAGCTGTAATGAGCATCGCTACTCGAGACCTCATTCGAAATATAATCTTTTGATGATGTGGTTTACCACGACTAAACCGGAACTAGAAATACGATAAATGTCTACACGCCAAGTATATCCGAAAGGAACCATTAAAAAATTAAGCTCATGTGAGTTTCATTATACAACAAGTATGAACATGCTGCACCAAAAACATGTATGAAAATTAATTCTAATTTCCACAACCTTAATACTCTGACATCTATGAGAAAGATTTAAAATTATGTGAAATGTTTTACACCTAGTGGCGAATGTGAGATTTTCTTTCCTTCATAATCTTCACCAACAGCACGTTTCAACCAAACTATGTAAAAGTTTCACGTACACTTTCACAGCCCATTATAATAATCAACAACAAATTTTCAGATAGTCAGCGTGTAGCAAAAAATAATAAATTTTAGCAATAAATAATCGTTTTGCTACACAGCTGACTACCTAAAAATTTGTTAATTATATAAAAGTTTCTGATAAACTGTAATTTATTAGCTCACTATTTTGCCCATCTTTTTTTTCGATCACCAACTTTTAAAATAGGTCCATCATAAATATATGTTTATATAGAGAATAATTATAACTTATTAGTTTTTTTATTACATTAACAACTGTTTCAGTAGTTACATACTATCTTATTCAAAATGAAACTTTCTTTACAAGCAATTATTTTGATTACAGCCAATGAACTGCAACATTGTGGAGGCATTTCTTGTAGAATGATGGAAGTTTTCTCTCCCCAGTTAAAACTTCTGAATGGAAGCTGATCACACATTAAATTGTGATATCAGCAGTGGAAAGGATATGAATGGCCTAGAAACAAATTGAGATTGAGTGGGTAAAAAAGCTTTCGCAATTACGAGTACTCCGTAGAAAATGAGAATTTCTGGCCATCTTCCCATATATGTTTAGCCAAAGTAGATTTGTGACATTCTTGTTTCTGGTTATATGCTTCACGCTCTTTTAATCTTATGCGAGGGGCTCTGTGTGAATGGTCAATGTATAATCTGTCACATTGACATGGGATGGAGTATATGCCCCACCTTTCATAGTTCGGAATAGTATCTTTGAGTTTAAGAAAACCGAATTTATTGATTGGGGTTAAGTTCACTTAAAAATTAAAATTGTAGAGGATTGATGCAGACAGTGTTAATCAAATGAGCAGAAATATTTGAGGGTGTGTAGTAGCCAGTTTATGCCTTAAAAGTTTCCTCAAGGTCTGGTTAATAACAGAAAAATTGTAACCACGGTGTAACATAATCTTACAAATGTGGTTAAGTTCATTGATATGTGCTTCGTCAGTGGCTGAGAACTTGAGGGTACGAGATAATTTGTTGTGATTGTTCTGTATATATAATGTTTACATATTGGGTCATGGACATTCAACAAATATGTATGTTTACCTATGTATTAATCATTTTATTTTATCTCTCTCTTTTCTCTACATGTTTAGGCAAATCACATGATTCTAGACGAAAAACCACTGGCTTCCAATTCTACATCTGCAGAAAATCGGCATATGACTGTCTCTGAATTCCCTTCTCCGTTTGCAAAAGAGTTTATTCTTCGTACCACCATGGCAAGACCCTCTGCAGATTCTACAGCCTCTCCACAGCGCATGTATTGTGTACTGAAAAGAGATGAATTCAGATTAGCTGGAGCGTTTTGCTCAGATACAACATTTTTTTAAATCCTTAGCAGAATTGAATACCATCTGAGTATAGCTCGAAGACAAAAAATGTTTTTTTTAAGCTCTTTTGCAGTAACATGGGTTTTGTTTATAAACTCATTGAAATTAACATTTTGTATATATGGAAAAAAAAAAATACTTGAGCTATATACGTAGCTATCAAATTAAGTGGAATAAAGCAATTGTAATAATGGTAACAGGATGCTTAAAATGTGAATTTTTAAACTTGTTTTAAATGGTGGATGGTAGCTGAAACTTCTGTATTAAAATTGAAAACAATAAAGGTATTTATTTGGATAGAATAATTTCTTGTTGCATGTATGATTTCATACTCATCCTTACCATCAGATAAGCCTTCTCAAAGATATGTATATTTGTGCAACGTTCACAAAAATGCTTAATCGTTCAGATTATTTCAATAATCTGAACAAAGATAAATTATTCTGCTGGAAACAGATAAAATTTTCTTTCAACTTAGAGCAGCCATTATCGCATTTAAATGTAAATTACGTGAAAATAGATCATTGATGTAATAAATCTCGAGAGTTTGGGAGGGTTACAACCCCTAGATCTTCATTTTTTCAACAAATGCTTGAATATTTTTTTGGAAACGCCTTGGGAGGAACAAGCCCCTCATAATTATGCCTATACATTTAGGCAACATACCAAATTTTACCAACTAACCTTTGATAGAAATGTCCTCCATGTAATAAACAACAAAATAATGGGTTAATGATCCCACAAATGTGATAACACGAGTTGATTGAACAATAAGACATCTCAAAGGACAAAAAAAAATCTTTATTTATTAATATGATATTTCTACTACAATCGCCATCAGCCTGTATCATTCCAAGTTTTCCATTTCAATGTACACACGAGAGGAATATGATCTGATGGGAAAAATTCGCTAGGCAGTGCCACTTGCTCCATGATTTTGTCATGCGGGGGCATTGGTACAATTTCACTGACAGTGAACTTATCAGTACTGTAGAATATGTAGTCAAGGCATCCATTAAACTCTTCAGTATAGTTTGTGTATTCTGGCGTTCCACAAGCGCTTGCCAACATAAGATTGTGATGTATGTTCATATCGGTATCTTGCATTGTAGAACCTGTTAAACGAATCAAAAGTTAAAACAGTTTTTATAAACATTTGCCGAGCTTTCATAATCATTTCATTGTGCAAACAGAACCAGCAAATGCAACATAATGCAAAAAATACATTTGAATAAAATAACAGAATTTCTCTTTCTAGTTGTTTTTGATAAGTAGTCTCACGATTTTCAGTTATTGGGGAGACGGGACCGACATCTTAATGTGATATCCAACAATTCGAGCCATACTAACAAGTATTTCATCAATAATTCAATTGTGATATTAGTAGAATAATACATGCAGAGTTCCCACCCACATTGGAGAAAAAATTCCATGAGCAATTACATGCAACTTTCAACTAAACTTTGGTTGTAGAGAAAATTGTTTCATGCTCGTGGGAGATTTAGTTATTCAAAACAGAAGTTTGGATGGTTTACTCTGACTTTTCCAGGTTTGGTCAAAAAATTTCATTTTTCCCTAACTTTTAGGGACGATTTCAAATTTCCTGACAATTCCAGGTTTCGTGGGAACCCTGTATATAGAACAGTAAACTAAGAAGCAAAAGTATAGAACCTCCTTAACCAGAAATACCAACTTGTACGGATTTTAACTCTACCTTCCGGTTGATACCAAGAAAACTACGGAAACCTCATTCAAGATCCTCACGTGAAATTTTCTACCGGCCCCTCAAAAAAAAAATCCTCACTTTGAAGATGGCTTGCACCTTCCATGTTAGGACGCGATGCTTCCGACTTGTCCCCTTGTTTCTCTGTTATTTTTTACATCTAGCTTTGTATGTGAAAATTGCCTTGGCAAAACTACAGTCACCGGCAAAATTGTGAACTTTTTAAATGTACTGTAATTAATGACTGTTGGTCATTTTTTAGTATTTTTCCATCAAAATAGAGGAATTTTGCCCTGATACACCACCTACTGGAGGGTACGAACTTAGCGGTCATTAGTCATATTTTGCACCTATAAATTTCCATCCAAAGAAATAATACTTCTGCAGTCGAAAGTTTTGCCTGTTTGGATTTTGATGAGGAGAGAACATCTGGACTATACTGCGCCAGTAGTTAAAAGCCGGGAAGTTTTGTTGATGGAAACTAATTTGCGTATTTTAATAATTTTAGCTTCTCAAGAATAAGGAAGAGGTTTCAGAAAAATAAACAGAGAACTTAATGTTTATGAAGTTTAACGTTTTCAATAAAACATTTAGCTTTTCATTTTTATTGTGCTCATTCATTTGATTAAACTATTTTTTACCTACTACAAAACTCGTGTGAAAACCAAATTTACTGCACAAATAGAATTGTGGTGTTTACCTTCTACAAAACTGATGCAAAACTTTTTTTTTCCTACTACGAAAGGTCATTTCTCCTGTTACGAACCTGATACAAATGGTATTGGTGAGAGTGTGATCATTTTGTACGTACATAAACATACGCAGTTGAGTCACATTATCAGGAATATTTTCATGTTGTTTCAAGCAGTGGAGAGGTACATATATTACTCTATGACAATGAAGGTGCTTTACTGAAAATTCTTGACTTTTTTTTTTATGGAAAACTACAGAAAATTCTTGACTTTTTATTGATGACTACTTTCTCAGGTTGGCATCTCTGTGCTTAACTCCCAAATGAATTCAGAATATCGTGGGGCAGATAGTTAAAGCGCATACCAATATAGTTAGGTGGTTTAAAGTTTTGTACCCAAAAATCATTTGAGTTGCCTGAGACAAAATCAAAGGATCTAACCAACTCATACCAGTGGTGTAAAAAAGGGAGAGTGACCAAGCCCCTCCCCTCCCCATTAGATAACGAAGGCCACTGTTTTCACTAATGCCAAATAACTTGAACATTTTTAAAGCCGCTTAGACTGAGGACTTTCCTCTGGAAGAACATTGGAAGTTATAGTGTCCGAAACTAAGGTTACCAATCCTGGTTAATAAATATTAGGCCCTTAGCGACCACTACCAGCTTCAAGTGAAGTAATCTTATTTTGCACATAATTACAAAAATATTAAAAGAACATTCAGTATCAAGTTTCTAAATCTCAATGTAGATTTCTTGAAATATTTACACATCCACGATAATGTCATTTTTGGAATTTTGCTGCTCGTATCAAATTCTTACTCATGACAAGACAGGTGAAACTTGCAGAAGTTTGTAGCGTCCATTTGATAAGCTTATGGGCTCCCACAATAAAAATCCTGCTTGTTCACTTTGTAGGCTTCCTTGTGTGTTGCCACTTAGAATAGCAAGAAATGTAAGCTTGATAATCAGAGACGATAAATTGCTCGCAAAGAAAAGAATGATTTCACGGTGCCTGCTGGGAACCGAACCCACAACGTCTTGGTATCCGGCCAAGGAATCTTCCAGCTGAGCTACAGATGACCTATCATCCTTCCACGTGCTCACAGAAGGAAGGAAGGATGATAGGTCGTCTGTAGTTCAGTTGGAAGAGACCTTGGCTGGATACCAAGAGGTTATGGGTCCGGTTCCCACCAGGCACTGTGAAATCACTCTTTTCTTTATGAGCAATTCATCATCTAACATTGTCACACCATTGGCTGTAATGACAAAAATTTCCTGCACTTTAATAATCACAGTTTTTAAAATCGGCAACATGCCAAATCATTTCTTTCTACGTGATGTTTTCCAAATGTTGTATATAATTTCCCTTTCCGTATCTGGCAACATGTATAATTCTAATTTTACTCTTGTATTTAGTAACGCTGTTTGTGATTGGGTTTCGAATTCTAAAATAATAATCATTCTTCAATTTGCCATCGAC
>QLNU02015359.1:45304439-45315905 GCA_006491805.2 Dysdera silvatica | reverse complement strand
TGTACCCCATACTGTTAACCTCGTGATGTGTACTTCTGCCGTCAAGTAAAAAATTTCATTAAAAGGTTACAAAATTGTGTTGAAAGCTTACAAAAAAATAGTCATTTAAACACGCGAGCAGATAGATGCTTTGAAGATCCATTCACTTATTCACAATCAACTTTCGGCGCCGAATTTCAAGAATACATTACAGTACTCTTGGTTTGTTGCAAAGTTAACAAACGAAAGAAGCGTTTTTGAAAATGTAGATGGTATTTGTTTTCCAGATGATATTAGACAAAGAAAATCAGTTGTTCGAACAATTCATTTATAAAATGCTCACGTTGTAGAATTTTTTTATGTTTTTATTGTTTTTATGATAATTATCATCCAAAATTGTGTACCAGTATACAATTCCGACACCTCCGATAGTGATACACAAAAAATATGTTCACGTCAGTCAGTTTTAAAATAAAATTGATTGCATTTTATAAAATAAAATGTTTCTATATAAATAAAATGCACATAAATGAGATACACATAAAATGTTTATATGTTATAAAATAAAATATTACATACTAAAAATACATTTTTCAATAGATAAATATATTTAAAAAAATATTAGGCATAACAGATGCTAATAGAGGATGACTGCAAAGGCTAATAATGACAAAATAAGACGAATTAACGCAGTTTTCTTTTTTATTTAATGGAATTGTTAAAAGTTTTCAGAAAAAAATCTTTCCATCCTTAAATAAAACAAAACTGCATTATTGGTGTAATTTCATCCCTTCACAGGTTGACAATGAGTACGCAAATTTTATAAAAGTTATATTCACATAAAAACTTACAGCTAACTCCTAAACTTTTTGTACCTTTACAACTCTTCAATAAAATATTAAAATTCGTGTAAAAATTATAACTGCGAAAAATAGTAGCACAGAATTAAATATGTAAATATGAATTTTATTAAAGTAAGTTTATAAACAAAATCCGATTGTAAGCAAAGTATTTTTACTAATAAAAATACATAAATATATAAAAAGGATGCATTAAAAAAAAGTGATCGATTTCCGCAGGCATCGAATGCAAAAACGCAGAGCACAGAATCATTAACTTTCCAACTAAGCTACCGAGTAGCTTGCAGAAGACGTCGTATTTTAAGCTCATATATAGGAATCAAAATCTTTAAAAATTCATATCTCCGAAAATAAGCCGCATTGGCACGAATGCCCAGACACGTATTTCCTTATTTTGGCTCTACTTTCATCAAAATCACGGCACACTCACTATGGGTTCCCCTTGTAAATAATTAATACAATGAAAACAAGATTTTGAGAAATGACCTGTTATACTTCATAGTAATAATTTCTATTAGTGGCTTCCAAACTGAGAGTTGATTAGGTTACAAAAGTTTTTAAAATATAAAATAAAAATATTGTAATTGCGAAATAATTCTAGTAACCGTACCCTGGAGAAAATCGAACAATATAGTGTTTTAGAGATCTTGCAAATCATTTAGTAGGTTGTCACGTCATGCTTCGAAAAATACTGTTCGAATAAAGACTAAACATCGTAGAGTGATGGATTTAATTATAGTCAGGCCAATGTTGGCACCTTTTTCGACTTGGATACATTAACAAACAACATCTAGAACAATTACTATACCACCCATTATTTCTTAGAGTTCATTGTTTTGATTCGAAGAATTTTTCCCAATTAACGTTTGCCCACAGCCTCGAAGTATAGATATCTGGCTGGAAAGAGAAAGCTACAGAACGTAAATTTGTCCGGATAAAACCAATAAAATGAAATTGAGTAAATTTTTTAAAATTTTGTCCGGTCTGTTTTTAAATATAATATGTGGGGTAAAGCCATGGTAGTTTGGGACATGTTTAAAATTTGAAAAAGCATGTTTTATATATCATATTAAAACTAATAAATTATATCATTTTAATCTTTCATATTTTTTGCAAAATAATGCGTTGTATTATTTAATTAACTGTACCGAAATTGAAAAAAACATTGAAAACTCCGTTACGGAAGGACATAATTTCATGTTTTTTCTGTCCTTCCGTAACGACACGCATTTTTCAAAGTGTATATTTTTTTTATACTGTAGGAAAATTTTCATACCATTTCAGTTAAAAGTAGTATTAGGCCCTTTTCTTAAAATGACTTACGAAAAACAATTCAGTTTAATATTTTGAAATTGTAGAAAACATTAACCATGAATGTCGTCCTTCTGTAAGATTTTAAATACCATGGCTTTACCCATAGATATTATATAGTTGAACCAATTATATTGTAGTTTATCATGCAAATTCAACCGTGCCATCTGAACTTTGTAACATTCATTAGCCTGTATGAATATACAGTAGAACCTCCATATAGCGAAGTTTTGATAAATCTCCATTTTCATTACATATGAAAGTGTTTCTATATAATGAAATTTTTAACAACCAAACAGAAAATGGAGTGGCCATGTCAGTAATTGGGTTCACTAATACCGTGGGAATACAATACGATTTTAAGGTAATTGGCAAACAAACAGAATAAGGCATGTCTAAGGGACTTTAAACTCCCTAATAAAGAGTTTTCCTAAGCACACACACCTGTATCTGGTTGCCTCCATATAGTGCTAAATTTCTAGGCTATGAACAGGTTCCAATTGTTCACTCAATGAATACACTCTGTTGTTGGAATAATAGTACTTGTCACGTTTTTTTGCTCGTTTGATTACCAGAAATCCAGACCTTGCAAATTTCCCACAGGGGTGCTAACACTTGTATGATGAATCAACACCGCCATTTGTTGTGCAGCAGGATGTTAGAAATTTTTCTACAAAAGCATGAATGTGTATGGAAGAAGCATTAACTATGTTTTCATTTTAAGGTAAGAATTGTGCAACTCTTTTTATATGCATGTATATTTCACACTTAAAAACATACATTTTTAAATGGTTGAATGTTATTTATGAGAAACAGTCGTTTACTGAAAAATGGGATTTTAATTGTGGTATCATATTGCACTGCCCTGGTTCATGAATACATCGTTTCCACATAGCGAATTTTCTGCATAACAAATTTTTTTTATGGAACCGTCCATTTCATTATATGGAGATTCTACTATACATTGAAATTTACATATATTGAATGATATTCACAGTTCTCTTAAGTTTCGTTATAAGCAGGTTACTGAACTGTAACTAGGTATTGTGCTACAGTATGATCCAAAAGTCGATATGCCCATGATTTTACTAATAACTTTTTAATAAATGAAAGTACGCTCCTATAATTACAGGTGAATGTAGATCACTTCATGTGCAACACATTAGAATCACAGAGAATGTTCAAAGTGTGAACTGTTTTGCCGTTTGCATACATTAACACGGCTGCACGTATTATCCGAAACACATTGTAGCATATCCTGTGGAATGGTATTAACTTTCAATGTAATGTTTTCCTGCTTCTTCAATAGTGCAGGGAATTATTTGCATATCATCATCATATTCAACCATTATCTATCCACTGCTGGATGAAGGTCTCTCCAAATGCTTTCCACACAAGTCTATCTTGAGCAATTCGCTTCCACGTCACCCCAACATGTTTTCTTATTTCATCCACCCATCTAGTTTGAGGACATTTTCTGAGTCTTCGGTGGTCTCTTGGAATTCAGTTGAGAATTTCAATTGTCCATCATTGATCAGTTCTTCTTACAATGTGCCAAGCCCATTGCCATTTCAGCCTTTTTACTTTAACAATGATGTCCTCTACTCTAGTTTGCTCTCTCACCCAAGTGTTTCTTTTTCGATCTCTCCTAGTTATTCCAAGCATGCACCTCTCCATGCTCCTTTGCGTTGTCTGTAACTTTCGTATTGCTCCAACTGTTAGACTCCATGTCTCTGATCCATAAGAGAGGACTGGCAATACACACTGGTTGAAGACCTTTCTTTTTAGACACAAAGGCAATTTCCCCTTCAGGATAAAACTGTTTCTTCCAAATGCACTCCAGCCAAGTTTAATACGTCTGTTGAGTTCTTTCATAATGTTGCCATCCATTGAAATCAGCTGGCCAAGGTAAATATATGAATCAGCAATTTCTAGCTCAATGTTGTCAACTTGTATTTTTGTTTCCTCTACGAAATTATTGAACATGATCTTAGTTTTTTGTAGGTTCATCTTGAGTCCAACTTCTTTACTTCTAGTTGAGAGCTCCTGTACCATGTCTTGGAGTTCTGATGGGTTCGTTGAAAAAATAACAATGTCATCAGCAAACCGCAAATGATTTAAATATTCACCATTTATTTTTATTCCCCTGTTATTCCAATTTATTTGATGAAAAATCATCTGTAAAGCTGAAGTAAAAAGTTTTGGAGAAATGGTATCTCCCTGCCTCACACCTTTACCAATTTTGATAGCTTCGGTATCTTTATGTAACCGAAATTTTGCACTTGCATTTTTATACACACGTTTCACCATGTCAATGTACACATCCTCAATGTCTGTTGATCTTAAAGAGTTGATGACTGCTGATGTTTTAATAGAGTCAAAGGCCTTCTCATAGTCAATAAATGCCACACACAATGGAAGTTCATATTCATGTGTTCTTTCAATTAATTCTCTTAATACTTGAATATGGTCCACTGTACTGAATCCACTTCGAAATCCAGCTTGTTCTCTTGGTTGAGCTGCATCTAATTTTTTCTGCAGGCGATGTGTTAGCACTTTTGTGAAGATTTTATAAATAGCAGGTAACAAGCTAATTGGTCGGTAATTTTTCAAATCCTCTTTATCACCTTTTTTATGCAAAAGAATTACTGTTGCAGAATCCCATTGGTTTGGTATGTTACCACTGTTGAGGCATTTGGTAAAGAATTTTGCGAGTATGTCTTCTACATGTTCTCCAGCTTCTTTTAAGATATCTAATGTAATGCCATCATCGCCAGGGGATCTTCCTTTCTTCATACTTTTTATTGCAAATGCTACTTCTTCTTTTAAGATTTTAGGAGCTGTTCCTTCGACTATCTCAGAGTCTTCGTTTAATCCACTGTTTCCTTCATATAGTTTTCTGTAGAATTCTTCAACTCTTCTAAGTATTTCTTCCCTATTTCTTGTTACGGTGCCATCCTCTCCTTTTAATGCAATGATGTGTTTCTTCCCAACAGATAAACTTCCTTTAACAACCCTAAGGCTCTTGTTATTTTCAATGGCTTTCCTTACTAGCTCACAGTTGAATTTTCTTATGTCTTCTTTCATGCTTTTGCGCAGAGTTTTACAAAGTTCTATGTACTCAATCCTGGAACTGGTATTTCGATTGTCCACCTTCATATCTCTTCGCCTTTTCATGAGCTGTTTCGTCTTCTCAGATAATTTGCTATTGTGCTTTTTACAGGTTACACCACCAATTTCCCCAGCAGTTTCAACTATTGTCTTAACAATGTTTTCATTTGCTTCTGAGATATCACTTTCATCAATAAGTCCTTCCAGTGCAGAAAAGCGATTTTTTAATTCCAACTTGAATGCCTCGGTATTTACTTTCAGTTTCATTAGATCCACCCTCTTACTTACTTGTTTCCTAATGAGCTTCTGTCTTTCTAATTTAGTATTTAAGTGCACTTTACATCTCACCATTCGATGATCACTTCCAGTATTAAATCTGTTCAGTACGCTGCAATCTTCAATAATTGATTTCTTGTTTGCCAGGATATAGTCAATTTCGCTGGTTCCTCCATTGGGGTGTTTCCATGTCCATTTTCTTTGCGGTTTCTTCTTAAAAAATGAATTCATGATGCTAAGATTTTCAGCTTCTGCAAATTCGATGAGTTGATCGCCACGTTCATTCCTTTCCCCGTATCCGTATTTACCAACCGATGTCTCTCCTTGTTCCTGTTGTCCAATTCTTGCATTAAAATCCCCCATGATGAGCTTGATGTGTTGTTTCCCCTTGGTATGTAGCTGTTTGATTTCTTCATAGAATTCCTCAACCTCCTCGTCGGTATGGCTTGATGTTGGTGCATATGCCTGTACTATCTGAAGTTGGTATCGCTGGGTTAGTTGAACAACGAGCCTCGCTGCTCGATCTGACGTGCTTTCGACTTCAAGAAGGTAGTCTTTAATTCTTTTGTTGATTAAGAAGCCAACACCACTTGTTCTTCCAGTTTCCGTTCCTCTATAATAAAACAAATGTCCACTTTTAAGTTCCACCAATTCTTCACCTTTTCTTCTGACTTCACTGAGTCCTACAATGTCCCATTTGATCTTGTCAAGTTCTTCTTCCAATTCCTGAAGTTTTGCTTCAGAAGCAAGGGATCGTCCATTAAACGTAGCCAAGGTCAATAACAAACGGCAGCCTGGGCCATTCCAGTGATTCTTAGCACCCCCTGCTTTCATGCCACACTGACCGCTGCCTTGATCAGGAGCACTCCAGCACCTGGAGACTAGGGGCCATGGTTTCTGGTGTGTCAACATAATGGAGGAATTAGCCATAATTTCACCACGCTGGCTAGACGGGTTGGTGAATTAGCCCTCCCCTTCCGCCTTTCTATCCGTGTAGCAAATATTAATTTGCCACATAAATAGAAAGCTCAGCCTGCACCACTTGAAGGCGGGGTAGGACACTAGGTTACTGGCCTGGCCGGTTCCACACATCGTCACATACGTTCAGCGTGTGGGTCTCCTTCCAGTTAGATACCAGCAACCCTTTTGCAGGCCATATATATGTATATATATATAAACTTCAGGAATTGGAAGAAGAACTTGACAAGATCAAATGGGACATTGTAGGACTCAGTGAAGTTAGAAGAAAAGGTGAAGAGTTGGTGGAACTTAAAAGTGGACATTTGTTTTATTATAGAGGAACGGAAACTGGAAGAACAAGTGGTGTTGGCTTCTTAATCAACAAAAGAATTAAAGACTGTCTTCTGGAAGTTGAAAGTACATCAGATCGAGCAGCGAGGCTCGTTGTTCAACTAACCCAGCGATACCAACTTCAAATAGTACAGGTATATGCACCAACATCAAGCCATACCGACGAAGAGGTTGAAGAATTTTATGAAGAAATCAAAGAGTTACACACCAAAGGGAAACAACATATCAAGCTCATCATGGGGGATTTCAATGCAAGAATTGGACAACAGGAACAAGGAGAGACATCGGTTGGTAAATACGGATATGGGGAAAGGAATGAACGTGGCGATCAACTCATCGAATTTGCAGAAGCTGAAAACCTTAGCATCATGAATTCATTTTTTAAGAAGAAACCGCAAAGAAAATGGACATGGAAACACCCAAATGGGGGAACTAGTGAAATTGACTATATCCTGGCAAACAAGAAATCAATTATTGAAGATTGCAGTGTACTGAACAGATTTAATACTGGAAGTGATCATCGAATGGTGAGATGTAAAGTGCACTTAAATACTAAATTAGAACGACAGAAGCTCATTAGGAAACAAGTAAGTAAGAGGGTGGATTTAAAGAAATTAAAAGAAAATACCGAGGCATTCAAGTTGGAATTAAAAAATCGCTTTTCTGCACTGGAAGGACTTATTGATGAAAGTGATATCTCAGAAGCAAATGAAAACATTGTTAAGACAATAGTTGAAACTGCTGGGGAAATTGGTGGTGTAACCTGTAAAAAGCACAATAGCAAATTATCTGAGAAGACGAAACAGCTCATGAAAAGGCGAAGAGATATGAAGGTGGACAATCGAAATACCAGTTCCAGGATTGAGTACATAGAACTTTGTAAAACTCTGCGCAAAAGCATGAAAGAAGACATAAGAAAATTCAATTGTGAGTTAGTAAGGAAGGCCATTGAAAATAACAAGAGCCTTAGGGTTGTTAAAGGAAGTTTATCTGTTGGGAAGAAACACATCATTGCATTAAAAGGAGAGGATGGCACCGTAACAAGAAATAGGGAAGAAATACTTAGAAGAGTTGAAGAATTCTACAAAAAACTATATGAAAGTAACAGTGGATTAAACGAAGACACTGAAATAGTCGAAGGAACAGCTCCTAAAATCTTAAAAGAAGAAGTTTCATTTGCAATAAAAAGTATGAAGAAAGGAAGAGCCCCTGGCGATGATGGTATTACATTAGATATCCTAAAAGAAGCTGGAGAATATGTAGAAGACATACTTGCAAAATTCTTTACCAAATGTCTTAACAGCGGTAACATACCAAACCAATGGGATTCTGCAACAGTAATTCTTTTGCATAAAAAAGGTGATAAAGAGGATTTGAAAAATTACCGACCAATTAGCTTGTTACCTGCTATTTATAAAATCTTCACAAAAGTGCTAACACATCGCCTGCAGAAAAAATTAGATGCAGCTCAACCAAGAGAACAAGCTGGATTTCGAAGTGGATTCAGTACAGTGGACCATATTCAAGTATTAAGAGAATTAATTGAAAGAACACATGAATATGAACTTCCATTGTGTGTTGCATTTATTGACTATGAGAAGGCCTTTGACTCTATTAAAACATCAGCAGTCATCAACTCTTTAAGATCAACAGACATTGAGGATGTGTACATTGACATGGTGAAACGTGTGTATAAAAATGCAAGTGCAAAATTTCGGTTACATAAAGATACCAAAACTATCAAACTTGGCAAAGGGGTGAGGCAGGGAGATACCATTTCTCCAAAACTTTTTACTTCAGCTTTACAGATGATTTTTCAGCTGATAAATTGGAATAACAAGGGAATAAAAATAAATGGTGAATATTTAAATCATTTGCGGTTTGCTGATGACATTGTTATTTTTTCAACGAACCCATCAGAACTCCAAGACATGGTACAGGAGCTCTCAACTAGAAGTAAAGAAGTTGGACTCAAGATGAACCTACAAAAAACTAAGATCATGTTCAATAATTTTGTAGAGGAAACAAAAATACAAGTTGACAACATTGAGCTAGAAATTGCTGATTCATATATTTACCTTGGCCAGCTGATTTCAATGGATGGCAACATTATGAAAGAACTCAACAGACGTATTAAACTTGGCTGGAGTGCATTTGGAAGAAACAGTTTTATCCTGAAGGGGAAATTGCCTTTGTGTCTAAAAAGAAAGGTCTTCAACCAGTGTGTATTGCCAGTCCTCTCTTATGGATCAGAGACATGGAGTCTAACAGTTGGAGCAATACGAAAGTTACAGACAACGCAAAGGAGCATGGAGAGGTGCATGCTTGGAATAACTAGGAGAGATCGAAAAAGAAACACTTGGGTGAGAGAGCAAACTAGAGTAGAGGACATCATTGTTAAAGTAAAAGGGCTGAAATGGCGATGGGCTGGGCATATTGCAAGAAGAACTGATCAACGATGGACAACAGAAATTCTGAACTGGATTCCAAGAGACCACCGAAGACCTAGAAAACGTCCTCAAACTAGATGGGTGGATGAAATAAGAAAACAGGTTGGGGTGACGTGGAAACGAATGGCCCAGGATAGACTTGTGTGGAAAGCATTTGGAGAGACCTTCATCCAGCAGTGGATAGATAATGGTTGAATATGATGATGATGATATATATATATATGTAAGGAAAATAGGAAGTAAAACAAAAAATAAATATAAATTAAAAAAGTAGAATGAAAGGAGAATACGCAATTAAAAAATGCTAAATTCATAAAAGGTGACTGCGCAAAAGCTGCAAGTGCATTTTTTATGATAAAAATAAGTACTTTTTGAAAATGTAAGGTAAATTACGTAGAATTTAGATGACAGGAATTTGACAGAAATAAATGTACTAGGAACACAGTAAAAATCAAAAATAATAAAAATAAACAGAACAGCAGTAAATTAGCATAAAAGTCACAACAATGAACTCAACAAATAACAGGATACACAAAAATACAGCAAATAATTAAAATTAACAATTTCAGATAAGGACCGGAGTGAATTTGAAGAAAATAGTACAATAAATGGAAAAAGGACACGTGTAGGAACGTTTTCAAGGGAGGCTCCAAATACGTGGGCCCTAAGGAAAGGAATGGAATGTTTCTGTATGGAAATTAGCTTAAGATAAAAAATTCCCATGCCCTTCGACATTCCAAGCAGCAAAGAAAGAGTAGCAATAAAAAGCAAAATGTTCTTTTTAAAAATGAGAAAAATAAAATTATTTACATTGGGATGCGGACTGACTTACGACACAGCAAATAGGATAGGAACAAAATTTAGGCTTAATAAGAAGAGAGCGCAGGAGAGGGCAACAGAGTTGCCAGTCTAAAGCTGAGGAAGTTGAAGGCGCCTTGGAAAGTCTCCAATTTGGAGAGATTTCAGAGCAAACTTTTGTTAATTTTGAACATTAAAAAAACAAGCAATAAAACGGTTCGGTAATAGATTGTTCTTTAGTCGGTGTTTGAGCGATTTCATTTCTTCTAAAAGACTTGAGTCTTCAATGCAAATTCTCTTAATTCCTTTTGAGAAATTATAATATTGCGTTGAGCTTTAATGCTGATATTAGATTCGAAGATAGACAACGTAATCGCTTTAAATGGGAACTCTGTTCTTTTGTCATAAATACAAGTCCTTGCACGATCATCCAATTCTATAAGTAGATCTAAAAAATCAAAGCAACTACCATTGTTAGTCTTTTTTAGCTTGAGTTTATTAGGATAGATGACGTTGGCCGAACCATGGAAATCCGGACGGTCGAAAACAATAATATCGCCTATATATCTGAGGGCTATAATATCTAAATGCTTCTGTTTTTGCTCATGAAAATGCAAAAAAAGAAAAAAAAAAAAAGAAAAAAATTGGCAAGGGAACTAAAGAAGGAGCATCCCATACGGATCCCTTCGTTTGAAGAACTGAACACCATTGAAAAGCACATTGTCATGCAGACGGTAGTTAAAGAGATAAGTTTAGCGACTTTTGTCAATATTAGTAATAATAGCATTATAATTCAAAAATAAAAAGTCTCTCAATTCACCCATATAGTCTAGCGGTAAACTTGTAAATAGATGCTCAAAACCAAATGTATCCATATTCCGTATGTTACAGGAGCTATTTCTAAGGTAAGTTAAAACTTCCGAGCTATTGTAGAAAATGAAGGATTTTCCGATTTTATCTTATATTAGAAGATAGCAGAAGATACTTTGAAATGCACTGGCAGCAGATTTATTATAAACCGAAAGAAGATACACAGATAATAAATCTAAAGCCAATGGGCTTTTTGTGGAATTTAACACTGATGAAAAGGTACGGAAAAGTGAAACGGCCAATAGATATATTCAACCTCTTGTGCTGGGCAATAACACGTTTTTCAAATATATTAATGTATATATATATATATCATCATCATCATCATATTCAACCATTATCTATCCACTGCTGGATGAAGGTCTCTCCAAATGCTTTCCACACAAGTCTATCCTGGGCCATTCGTTTCCACGTCACCCCAACCTGTTTTCTTATTTCATCCACCCATCTAGTTTGAGGACGTTTTCTAGGTCTTCGGTGGTCTCTTAGAATCCAGTTCA
>QLNU02015359.1:45289274-45304339 GCA_006491805.2 Dysdera silvatica | reverse complement strand
AAAACATTATAAACACACTAAGATAAAGAACACTGTAATTATAAACAGATTAACAGTTAGCGGTAATTTTGGCAATAGAAAACGCATAAACTACAGTTCAAGCACTGTAACACAAACATCCTATAAACATATTAACTCACCAATCACTATCAGCCAAATCCCTTGTAAATTGGTGCCGTTCTTCGAATGGGAATAGATCTGGACCTGCCTCCACTTTAGATTTCGATACAGCACTGAAAGTAAGACCTGGTCTGTCACCAAGTTTGGCTGTGCAAATTAGTTTTAATCTATGTCCCACATCCTCGGGCAATACATGATACATAAAGCTTTCGCCAACCTTCACCCAATTTTCACTATCATCTTCATTACCCTCTCCACCTTCGCTTTGCTTTTCCCGAAACCACTGATATTCGCAATCAAGTACCTCTGCACACTCGCAGATTATATGTGGCCGTATCATACAATCTGAAATAATGTACTCAGGCAATGCCAGTTGTAATATACTTGGCGTGTTATGGTTAACTTCAAAAACAGTATCTCCGATTTTCAGCAAAGTTCCTTCTGTCCAAGCATCCACGTTTTTCATGTTACTGTCCAAAACAACATCATCTTTCACCATGGAAATCTCAATATCGGCTTCATCTTCTTCCACAGATTCTGTTCCTGAATATTTATTAATCACAGACCGCCTAATTTCTTCCTTTTTCTTCTGTAAATTTACCATAAGCTTGATTCTTCTAATAGCTTCATCCAATGTCTGCTCTTTCTCTACTTTAAAGTTTAGCGTATTGCTTGAATGAAACACATTTCCATATTTAAAAGAAATCTTTATAAAATCTTCGTCGCCAGAACTGAGTATTTTAACTGCCGGCATGTCTTGAACACTACGCCGAACATGTCTCACTGGCGTGCGAAAAACCGATCGAGAAAGCAGTATTTGGGGTATTCGGAACATGACCATTTACAAATAGCACAAATTTTTATAAAGCAACTTTCACAAACAGCACAAATTTCTTGAACGCCTAGGGAACAGTTTTCCAGTTCAACAAAGTAACGTAACTAATCAAAAAACAAGACCATCTTGAACATTATTGTATTGCATAATTACATTGTATTGGTTTTTCTTTAATTGTATCGCATTATAAATGTCTCCGCTTTGATTTAAAAAAAAGAAATAATTACAATGTAGCCGAAACATGCAGCTAATAAAAACAAATATTTTACGGCAAAAGGCGATAAAAGTTGTGATTCCGTGGTCTATTTCTCCAGAGTAGTGCAAGGAAAAGGTAGTTAGGAAGTTAATTTAATAAACTGTGAGAGGAAATGCTGACCTTTCGTTTTACACTAAAGAAATTATGTTATCTATAATTGTTATTAATTTTTAATATTGGAAAAAATAATTTTGTGGGTTCATGTGGCTTTTTGCACTCTGGCCTGAGCACGCCACTGTATATATTTACTTCTGTGTAGGGCAACTTTTGTCAAACTATGGCAGCTGCATAGCAATTGGAAAAGTTATATCGGGAAAGAATAGCTTTAAAAAAGATCATGTGATGGAGCTTTAAAAAAAATATCATGTCTTGATATCCAGGGCGCTGTGAGTATAGATGTAAAAAACCCGGGAATATTGAAAGGCGGGCGTAAACCCGGAAATTTTCGGAAATGAACTAGAAATTTTGGGAATATAAGAAACTTTGATGAGAAGAAACTACCTTGACAATGTTTACCCTTATTTGCACAACACTAGTTAACAAGCACACAAAAAAGACGAGAAATATTTCAATAAACCTTTCCTTACATATATCTTTTTACTCTCTTTCCTCTTTCAACAGAAATTATTATTAGGTGACGAAATTATATTCCATTGGAAATGTTCCTAAATTAAAATTATTATTATCACTTTAAAGCATTAAATACAAAAAATTGTTGTACATTAAATATCAAGATTAGTTAAATATTTATTTCTTGAAATAAATAATAAGTAACGCAAAAATCGCTTTATACATTACGAGCGATCATATTTTAAAATTCCCATAATGTTCAAAAAACCTTTATTTTGGGAATTTTGAAAACTCCCTTCCCAAAAAACTCTGTCTTTCCCGGGTTTAAATCGGGTTTTTTCAACCTTCACATCTCTAGCAGGGAGTGGCGGAGCCTCTCTTTCTTAAGCTTATAGTCTGCGCTCTCTTCCGGGTTTCCGAAAATTTTGATATATATATCCC
The DNA here is from genome assembly GCA_006491805.2 of Dysdera silvatica. Classification (NCBI taxonomy): domain Eukaryota; kingdom Metazoa; phylum Arthropoda; class Arachnida; order Araneae; family Dysderidae; genus Dysdera; species Dysdera silvatica. The sequence goes on along the minus strand of QLNU02015359.1, from coordinate 45,302,117 downwards.
ACAAAAGCGCTTGTTCAAAAAAAAGGAAAAAGATAATTGTGGCCCATAATAAGTTGTAAGGTTATAATGAGGCCCCACTGACAAAAAAAGTTTAGCAGCTGATGGAACCATCCAGGGATTACACATTTTATAGCGGCTTTGACGTCATTTCCCTCCCCACACACACACACACTCTCTCCTGGACACTTCTCTTGGTTAGAGAGTTTTGGAGGAGCAATGGCTGTAATTTTTAGTGTTTTCGCTTCTAAGAAGGCGAGAATTCAAAATCGTTGCTGGTTTTTTAACCCTAAGTGATCGCATGGTGTATTCTGATGATGGTGCTTTCATTACACTTAACGTAATCATAGTAAAATATTGTTAAACACTCTGATCGTGTCCATTCTTGTTGGCAATATTGTTGACAGTTGACAGACATGTTTTCTGTCTATAATATTTGATCGGTAACTATATAATACATGCTAACAAATATTATGCGATTGTAATTTTTTATGTGAAATTTATAATTGCAGATAAAGGACTTATAACCTGCACATCTCTACGAGATGCATTCGATCACAGATCGTTGGTTTGATATGCTGAAGGTGCAACCTGGGTTGTAAACATTAGTTCCCTACTGGTATCTTTTAAATAGCTTTATATTTTTTTTCCCTATACCTATATACTGTATATAATAATATTCAATAACCATGGGGGTATATATTGAGGAAAACTATAGCAATGTTTTTGTAATTGCTATGTCCTGAAGATGGTCTGAATGGGATTATTTTCATGATAGCAATATGGGCTAAATCCTTTATTATTTATAAGCTTTTTCAATTTTAAAGAATTTTTCGCATATTTTGATATGAAATAGTGTTAAAATTCTGAAAATATATATGCAGAATATAGAGTCTATTTGAGATGCCAATTCATAAATAAATTTATTTATCCATTTTCACACCTTGCTTCCCAATACTTTTTTTTTTTTTGCCTATGTACAGTAATGTTATTGCAATATATACAGTAATATATAATTGCCTATATAGAGTATATTTGTTGTATATACAGTAAAATCTGTAAATGGTAGTGCCATGAGTGCCCATACGAATACTTCTTGGGGGCTGAGAAAAATTACCTCCTTCTCAAGGCTGTCAAACATTTTAGTGAATGTACAAGATACCAAAAGGCTACAAAAATAATTGATACTGCTTGACAATTAGTAATAAGTTAAAAAGTACCTTATTTTAAAATGTGACTAAATTTTTTTAAAGTAAATGCATATCGGAATCAGGGAAATCAAATTTTTGAATGGCCATGCCCCCCCTGCCCACTTATATGGGCACCCATGGGTACTGCCTATATAGGCATGTAGTTAGATTTCTTTGTTCATTAACGTTTTCATATATTTTATTAATAATACTAACTAGACTAATATATTTAACATTAAGGAATAAATTTTGTATTGAAAACCTGTAGGGCTATACTAAAATTTATAATTTCCCTTCTCCTTACTGTAGAGTAGATGCAGTTTCAAGCTTCTGTAAAAAAGAAATGATGGTCATAAGATTTACCATCAAAATCTGTTTTGAATACGTTTTTAACATCAAAGAACGATTTCCATTGTATACAATTACATACAAAGCAAAAAAGTTTAAAACAAAATTCTACGATCATTTATTTTGCGAAAAAGGTTTTCCATGGAGGACTGATTTTATTTCCAAAGAGGCTCAACCCTCCCCCCCTTCGCCCAGCTGTGAGGATAATTTCCTCTGGTTCTAATAGATACAGAATGTATTAGGTTCAATCTTTGTCTATGTCTGTAACAACTTTTTTTCACAGCACCTTGAATATTGCTATAGACGAGGAATGACGCCAGAGTTTTCACATATGAAAATTTTGTTGGCATAGCAATGATTTGCAAGCATGGGTGTCCATATAGATGGGGCTTGCCCATCCCCATCCGTTGTTTAAAGATTTGATATCACAATTCTGCTATGCATTTATTTTCAAAAATTTTACAGTCACATTTTAAAATAAGGTATTTTTAGCTCATTACTAATTGTCAAACAATAACAATTATTTTTGTAGTATTTTAGTTTCTTATACATTTACTAAAATATTTGACAGTTTTGTAAGGGGTAATGATTTTTCCAGCACCTCCTAAAATTACTCATATGTGATCACGCCTGCCCTGCGGTGGCGCAGTGTGGTAACGCGTTCTCCTATTGCGCGGCTAATCCGGGTTCGACTCCCAGCAGTGCAAAAAGAACGCTTACTCAGAGATCTCATAAAGATCGCACTGCTCACTGTAGTCCGGGGTTTGGTTCCCTAGGCCTTAAGAGGTTCGGATTCCTCGGAAAACAGTAGGTCCCGGCGCAGCATGACCACTGTAGTCTTTGAGCCGTAAAACCAAACAAACAAACTGTTTGCAAATCGTATTTTATAAGCTTATTATTTATTAATAAATTATTAAGCATTTTATAAATTATTCAAAGTTTTATTTTAATTGTGACAATGTACAAGTCCAAATTGTTTTGCGCGAAAAACTAATCGACAAATACATAGCCCACTCTAAGAAAAAAGATTGACGTTAAGAACATCCAACCATCGATTGGGGACTCCAACCTTCGCTGGGCATGGAATTAATTTTATAAGAGTTAGTTTAAGAAACAGAATGACTGATAAATGCAGTTTGGCCTGTGCACTAGTCGCAGGAATGAAATTCATGTTCTAAACTTTCAACATCTGTCTGAACTGTCAGAGGAAAACCTTTTTCGATTTCCCGGTATACTATAGTCAACAAGAATAAAGCTGCCTTTGCTTTGGACTGCAGTATTCCCCAGGTTCATTCATCTTCTGAAATTCAGAGACTTAATAAGCTGATACATTGTGTTCATTATCTGAGTCTGGTTCATGTCAAACTATCACTGGCACCTGCATTTTCATAAGACATTTCAGCCTTTGTTGTGCGAAATAGCTGTATATTACTATTACAGTCACACATAATGAAACGTACTTTCTGTATGCTTGGTATTACTAATGAATTCATCCATGGGTTCATGTCAGTTATTCTTGATTTTATTGCCTGAGACATGTGAACGACTTTAGTCATTAAGATGCTGTGATGGCTTAAGTCGTTGGCATTATGCTGACCACATTAGTAAATTCCAATGATGATTGAACAACAGTCCCACTAATTTTCGTATTTGTGACTTCTGCATAAAAGAGGGATTTGGCATTTTCTCCAAAGCCATCAACAATGCCTTTCCCATGCGTTGTTTTGAAGTATTTCCACTGAAATAGTCTTTTGAATTTATGTGATAACTGTTGCAGCAACTTCACCATAAACTGGTTCATAAATTCGATTGATAGTTGCTAATGTTGAATTTGTGCAATGGGCATTTTCTTCTTCTGGAACTGTTTCAAATAAGATACTCAGAAATGCAGCAACAGTATCCTTATCTTTTTTGTTGGTATCGGAGCAAATGAGATACGTTGAGCAACTCTTTCCTTTAAGGACGGCGGCAGTGAAAAGTATAACACTTTGACGGCGGCAGTGAAAAGTATAACACTTTGACGGCGGCAGTGAAAAGTATAACACTTTGACGGCTCCAGAGTGCCAATTGCACTTCATTCTCATACTCGCAAGAGTATGACATAGAAAAATTAATCTGTAACAGCTATTTCGATGGATCAGTTTGATCTGACTGGAATTCTTCATCCTGAATATGTTTCACTTGTGTATGTTCTTGAACAACAGGAATGGACTGAAGCAGTAATTCAAGAAGTTCGCTTCCGCAGACATTTTTTAAAATTTTGTGTATGTTTTTGTCTACTTCACCTTGGGGAGTTGTCTTCCTTTTAACCCATTCATGCTTGTATATAGCTGTTGCTGGATCCACTCATATAGCTAATTTCTTTCCATTCTGACACCCCAAACAGCTACCCATCAAACAGGAGGAAGTTAAATCTTTATCACTTCACTTGTGTATGCAAGTGGATGTTGATGAGGGTTATAATTCCCCCCCATTGCAATGATATTTTGTATATTTAACGTAGGAATCTATGAGTTGCAGTTCTGTAACATCCCCATGGAACCTGTAAGACCCCTCATGAACTTCCTGTATACTTCTGTAACATCCCTATTGAACCTATAAGCCCCCTTATGAAATTCCTGCATACACTTATGCAGCACTGTTCCCCACAAGTCTCTATAGAAAAATATCTGCAATGCTTTTAATTTTAAAAAGAAATTAATTAAATAATCAAAGTACTGAAAAGAAAATTATAATACATTTTTCTGTCAAATATTTTTTTGCTAGAACTGACGTACTTGTTATGGCATATGTTAATATTGTATTATTTAAAATATATGTAATTGCATTTTTAATAAAAAATATTGTCCTGTCGCACACGTCACAAATAGTGATGTTTGCGATTAAATTTAAAAAGCCCAATTAAAAAAATTTTTTTTTTCAAAAAAATAAAATTCCTATTTTTTTCAAATGTTATTATCTTGAATAAGCTTATAAAAAAAATTCATTATAATGAAATCCATTAGTGAGCCATTACATAAAAAAATATTAATTTTGTGTGACACTGGGACGCCGGAACTAGTCGCTTTAACATGGTCAAAACTTAATCAGAATCTGCAAAATTTTTCTGTCAAATATTTTTTATCAGAACAGATGTAATTGTTATGATACATGTTAACTAATATTTTATTATTTATTATGTTTATTGCATTTTAAATATAAAATGTACTCACCATTAAGATTTCATAAAAAAAAAGTGAATTTCTGAATTTGTACAATCATTTCCAATTTCCACTCCCCTAATTTCTTTATATCAAATTATATTGTCATTTTAACAAAATATACACTTTCAATGGTACTTCCGTACTATAGCGACGTCTGACTTTATTTGGCGACTTCTAAATTTCGCCAAGATCGCAGCTTTTATATATCAGGCAATAGCACACCTCCGTATTTGTATCTCCGTTAATATAATATTTTGATTATGAACTAGTACTTTTGTAAATAAATCAGTACTTACCTGAATCACGGAGTCCAAATTGGGTTAGACCCCTCCCCCTACTAGTCACTTCGCAACACATGCCGTTTCGATCACATTCGATATGCACTGCCTGAATCAGTATGTGTTGGATCAGTATCTTCATGCACAGTATATTTAAATAAAATAAAAAGCCTCAAATAACCTTGACAAAAATGCAACACCATGCTAATATAAGAATACTTGGCAAAATTTTGGCGACATTTTCACCAAAATTACCAACTATCTTGGGGATATATTTCAGATGTCACTATAATATGGAAGAGCCTTTTCAACTAAATAAAAGTGGTTTTTTTTGGGGGGAATTTTATCTCTAATTTTAATATTTTAGACCGCAGGACCACTTTGCTTGAATTACTCTGTCAATTATTTTTGTAGTATTTTAGTATCTTTTACATTTCTTTAAATGTTTGACAGCCGTGGTGATTATTTTTCTCAGCATTCCCTCCCTCCTCGAAGTACTCATATCGGCACTACTGATTAGAATATAAAAGCCATTTTTCTTCATTTTTCCAGTATTGTGGTGTCTCCCTTATATTTATTCTTATGGTAAATGTGGGTGTTTGTATATGTACTTTATAGTTTTATGGTCATGGCAGATGACTTTTGAACTATCCAAAAGTCATGGTCAGATGACTTGCAGTTCTTAATCTGAAAACATTCTTCCTAATAATGTATTTTATTGTGAAACAGGTGAATATAAACTTTATCTTTTTTTCAGTTGCTACAAGATGAGGAATTACAGGTAGATTTTGTCGTATATTGTGTAGCCAATGGGGGAGTGCCTTTCTTGTTGCAGAACCAATCAGCCATCTGATTTTCAAGGCAATGACGGAGACAAGTACTGCAATATTGGCCGTAAAGTAGAAACCATTACCCAACCACCCGAAATGAGCAGCAGCGACTGTCACCGAAGGCAGTCTGGAAATACAGAGTCCCTTGCTAGCATAAACAGCAATGGGGAGACATGTCTTAACAACTATGGTAAATCAGTAAGCTCTGAAAAAAGAACGTTCTGTCGAATGCCTCCAATCCTCAGCTCCAATTCCTCCGAAGGCAAACGCTCTAGTCACTCTAGGGAATTTTCTGATAGTAAAATAAGTGCACTTTTCGAACAGTATAGAGATCCAGGAGAAAATGCGATCCTTGCCGATGGCATTGAACGCTTATGTTCCGATTTAAATATTCGACCAGAGGAATTTAGGACTTTACTTCTGGCCTGGAAATTCAATGCTCAACAGATGTGTTGTTTCACAAGGGAAGAATTTGTTGAAGGCTGCCGTAACCTGCGTTCTGATTCCATCCAAGATATCCAGGCCAAGTTTTCAGATATGGTTAAAGAAATTCAGGATCATGACCGATTCAAAGACTTTTATCGTTTTACGTTCAAATTTGGCCTCGAAGCGGGCCAACGTGTCCTCATGTCCGAAATGGCCATCCAGTTGTGGAAACTGGTTTTCCACTACAACGAACCTCCAATCCTACAACGATGGCTGATGTTCTTGGAAAAACATCCCAGTGTACGGAGCATATCCAAGGACACTTGGAATATGTTTTTAAATTTTTCCGAGTCTGTTGGCGAAGATTTAAGTTCTTATGATGATACCGAGGCCTGGCCTAGCTTATTCGATGACTTTGTCGAATACGAGAATGACCAGACCAATCAGAACGTACTTCCAAGCAAAGACAAATGCGTATTAGAAATGTGAACATTAGACTCTCCCAGAGTATAAATGCATACTGAATCATAATGCCTTAAATGATTCAAATGTGATATTTAACTGTTTTGTTATTTGTTAGCCATCTTGGACTGCATGTAGCATAGTGTCGTCGAGTTTTAATTTTTTTACGGATGCTTTGGCCGCATGTTTTTTATTGGGTTATCGCTTTTATATTTCTTTTCACCACAAAGTGGTGTTCGTTTCCATCGTTTGCAAAAATCATTCGAAACAGAGAATGTATATATAGCACTCACTGCCTTGTGTGATGCGTTACATCAGGATGACTCGTTACATTTTCACACCCTTCTTTTTTTGGCATGTAGGAATAAATAGGCGAGATTTCGTACGAGTATGGTAACTGAATACTTAACTTATTTGAAATTTGTACTTATTCGATTTGTGGTGATAGATGTATAAAGAAAATTGGTATATAGTTTGTGAAAGAATTAATTTATTAAGTTATGCATTTCTTAAAATTATTATAGTATTCTGATATATGAACCACACACACAGTATCAGATGCAATGTATATGGGATTTTGTTTACATTTGTATACTCCACCATAAAACTTGAAACCATTAATATTTATCCACTTACGCACTGGTTGTCAGTGAGGTTCTGATGATTTAATTCACTTTCTTTATTCACAAATTGCAAATTTTTAAAGTCTATATGATGATATTCAGTAGAACCTGTCTTATCTCAAGTCTGACAGGAATGCGAAAATGAATTTTGAAATTGTGAGATTTCAACATTTAAAGCTTCCCCTTTAGGCCATGTATGCAACACAGTGTACTTCGACAGCACATACAAGGAAGTATATAAATTTAGAGAGAAATGGGTTATACTGTATATCGGTATGTTAACCAGTATCGCTCTGATAATGAACATTTGAATCTATTTTGAGAATAACTAGTAAGTACAAAAGTTTTACATGCTGAGTGATGTTAGATGTTGTGGCGGCTAAAAACTTAGTTCTGCTAGTGGGTTTTTTTGTTTTTTTTCCAAATTACGGTAGAGTTCTGATTATTCATCCTAAACAGAACTAAAAATGGAATGGATAATACAGAAAAGTTTTATAACACAGGTGGTGAGGTGAAAAAAATAAAATAAAATGACTAAGTGAGAGAAGCAGTTTAAGAGCAAATTTTATTTTTCACTTTTAAAAATCATTATATATATGCACTCCAAAAAAACTAGATCAGAGTAGGATTTTGTATCTATAACATTACCAATTTTAAATATGAATACATATAAATCGTAATCGGTGTTTGCTCCATCAAGACAATACGAGTGTTTGGAAAAAAAATTCACATAATTGGTTACCATCACTTCTATTTATTATAATAACCTTTAACCCCTGTGAATTATCTAACAATCAAAGGTTGGGTAATCAGGACTCTACTGTACTCATTATCGATTTAGTATAAAAATAAATAAATTTTGTATAAACCGCCGCTAAATACACAATAGTTCACAAATTTTCAACCGCAACCAGCTATTCGTGATGACGAATGTCCATTACCCAGCTTTCATTAAAATATGAGGCCGAGGAGAAGTACTTTTCAATATAATTTTTTTAATGCTGCATATAATATGTATGTGCTGAGTGTAATGTATGTAGTTTTTTCATGTAATTACAAAATATTCACATTTTAAAAAAAAAATTTTGGTCCTATATTTTGACCTATAGCTTGGGGACCACTGATATAGAAGTAACAAAAATTCTCACATTTTCTGCATGAAAATTCATTTCGTTTAAGAATTTTATTCAAGACCTAAAACTTAAAAGCAGCTCTGCTGGCTCTTGTATTAATTAATTTTATGTTTCATTTAGTTGTGTTATTTTATATGTGTGTATTGTATAGCACACTCCGCCATTCCTTAGAGCAGTGTTTCTAAAAGTGTGTTCTGCAAGGATACCGCGATGACCCTCCATGGGTTTCGCAAGCAATTTGTAAAATATCGTCAAAATTTTCACGAAAATCTGTAAATTCTGTATTTTTCTCCCATGACAACCCTATGCTAAGCTGAGCTAAGTAACTGTAACCAATACGCAGAAACAATAGAAAGATATTGCCTATCTTTTTATACTTATTTATGGCTTACTTTTATGTTTATATCTAAACAGTGATAAATAATAGCCTTTTAAATTCTCCCAAAATATTATTTATACTGCAGTTCTGTGGCTAGGCATGTGGCAAGAAAAGGGTCCCACAGAAAAAAAAGCCGAGAACTACTGTCTTAGAAGATTACAAACTTCCTTTTATTTCTAAATAGAGAAATAATGTTCTAACATACCTGATCTTTGAATCTAAAGTTGGGAAGGGGAGTGAGGAAAGACATTCGCTCGATTTAAACTTTTTGTTGTTAATGTGTATTACATTAAGAAAACAATAGTCATTGTTTAGTATTGAAAGGGGAAAATTTTAACTTAGTAGCATGTGAGGGACCTAGAACTCCTTTACGATTGGTCTCCTAAAACCGTATGCATGGTCTCACCTTGATTGGCACAGAATGACCATTGTTGTCCTTGCACCATAAAAATACAACTAACCACCCATAATCTCCCACTTCTCTGTCTGCTTTTTATCCTTTGCTTGCTTGCATTGTCCTCAAATACTGACAGGGGGCTGGAGAAAATTATTTTTGGTGCTTCGTCAGTTCCTAAAAATGTGTCGTTTTATCCTTTACAATTGGAATAACCTACTTATCAAAATAGGTCTCCTTTTCTGAGGAGGAGGATTGTGGAAAGATTAATTAAAGTGTATCAATTTGTATTTTGGTACACCTTCAATTTTGACACTAATTAGACTCCTCCTCCCTGCTATGCCCCCCCTTTAGCCATCAGAACCAAAAAGAAGTACAACCAGGTTTTATGTTTAAATCAACACAATAGTCTTCATGATACTGTACCAGTCTCATAGCTGTTGAAGTATTTGGAAGTAGTCCTCATTTTCTCATATGTACATTTGTTAACTACTCCAATAATTAACGTTTTAACTATTTTTCTGAAACGAAAAATAGGTTGGAAAAAGAAATACCATTGGTATGAGTGCATGCCATTTCTTCCCACCAAAATCCATATTCTGGAGTTTAATTACTTAGATCATAGGCGTAACTTTAGGGTTAATTTTAACAAACAAAATTGAGTGGAAAAATGATTTTGCTTCTGTTCTAAAATATAACTAGGGCATGTGCCCCTGCTTGCCTCTGCCAGATTACGCCTATAACCTAAATGACAGGTCTTAGAACCTTTTAGTAGAAAATTGTAAGTCCTTTTACAGCATTATTGATGCTAGCCTTTCACCGTAAAGTGCAAGCAAACGTCACCCTGCCAATAAAAATTCGAATATGATCATAAGTTGTGCCTAGGAATATAATTTTATTGCTGGGTGCATTTCCACAACGTTTTCTGACAATTTAAAAAAATTTTCAATGCTTTCCCGAATTTTAGAATTTTTGTACGATTTTGTGAATTTTATATTTTTCCTTATTATTGCTCAATTTCTAAAATATTTTTTTTTATTTATTTTTACGTTTAAACGGCTTTGATACTGCCGTTACCAGAAAATCTGTCGAGTGAAATTTGGCAGTAAAACGTACTTAAACTATGTATGTGTAAGATATTTTACACTGCCCCACCATACAATTAAGAGTTAAGCTGAAACATTAGAATCCCATTCATTCAGGAGAAAGAACATAAGTATAATAATGTGGGTTTAAAGGTATGATAATTTATCTATTTTGATATGTTTTTCTGTCTAATTTTACTCCCGTCCGGTATCGATAGATGGCGACATAATTCCATATTACTTCCTTTTCCTACCAACAAATTGCTATATAATTTTATACAGTAAAATATATTATACAGTAAAATATATTATGTAGATTATTATGTAATGGCTTATTGTGTGTAATTTATCAATTGAACTTTATCATAAGCATATATGTAAATGAAAAATAATACTATAAGGTGTGCTACTGATTTTGGTTGGTCTTGGAATGCTGACCTGCTGATAAGGCAGTTCTACTACATAATGCTTATTTTGTAACATCAAAAATGTTTATATTAGTTTTGAAACTGTAGTTCCGTGATTTTATTTTAAATTTATGTGAAATGTAAGATATTCTCCACTACAGTCCTGCAAATTTTGCTTCCTTTTTTTCAATGAAAAATATATTACCCTAGTTATACCTAAACGCAAAGGAACAAATTGAGAAGAACCATGTGCCTTGTACATGTAAAACCTTGCTGCTAGAATAAGATACAAAGAACGTACAAGTAACTTTGGGAAAATAACTTTTTGATCTCATACACAAATTTGAATGTATTCAGGTAAAATTATTAAGTGGGTTAAAAAAAAAAAAAAGGAAGTTATAGAAGGGTGAAAAAATAATAATATTGATCTGTTTGTTCCTCTACAATTTTATTTGAAATTTTCAATATTTAAGCCAAAATTATTAATGAATATATAATATTATACAGCTCTGTGTAACCTCTCTACAACAATGTGTCTCAGAGTTTGTCTGCTGACCACTGATGATCCATGGTAGTATATAAAGTGGTCTGCAATATTTTCAAGAAATTTCAGAAGAAACGATAATGAAAAATGATACATATAATTAGGGCCGGATTTACGTATTTTGTACCCCTAGGCAGAATATCTATAGGCGCCCCCATTTACATACACCACCTCATCTCTCCACCATTTGACCCCTCAAATTTTATGGTGCATATTTTATTCTAAAACAGTGATAAGTGAAAATTGAATAATCATCACCCATTCAACTTGATGGGGGGAAAACACAACAGCAATCAAAACTTATTATATTATTATTTTATCATTTATTTTTCATTATTTTTCAACAAAATAACATTAAATTTTTTTAAAAAGGCAAATGAGGAAAACATCCTGGGGAACAATCATTATCCTGCTGTTGAATAGTGTCTTGTAAGAGTTTGTTTTAACTATCGTTGTTATTTAGTTTCAATGTGAAAGTTCCTTGAAACCATATGTGTCAAAGATGGAACATCACTATAGTTGCTCAAAGTGTGAGCTTCGTAAAATATTTTCGGTCGGAATTTTTAATCAAATTTAATGATGGAAACATATTTTTGGGCAGATTACGATGTGAAGAACAAGAAAATATGCCAAAACTTTTTTTTTTACGCCTGGTTTTCGAACATTTTGCCCCACTGTGCGGGAGTGGTTTTTGAGGTCTGGTAGTTTTCCCCCAAGACAGCACCCCTAAAAGTTGGCACCCTTAAGCTTAAGCCTGGTGAGCCTAAGGGTAAATACAGGCCTACATGTAACGTCACAGCATGAAAAATTAGGCCTTGTATTTGTGATGCATTCGTCCGGCACACCGTTATCCAGATTTCGATTCTCAATGTTGGCAAAAAAAAAGTGCTTTCCTGTTGACTGTAGTTTGGGGGATCGGTTCCCTAGGTCGTAAGAGTAGGATTCCTCAGAAAACTGTGTACCGGAACAACATGATCTTTGTTGTCCTTGCACCGTACAACTTACAAACGATAAGCATAAAAAACTGCCCACCCCGGACTAATGAACTGATGCAGACAATAAAAGTTCTAAGCATGGCATTTTGTTTCCTGTCCTCATTCGTCTAGCGGTCCAAGACACTCCGGGCTAAACGGAGGGACCCTGGTTCGAATCCAGGATGGGGAAAGCGTCTCTTTTTCTCCAAAATTACATAAGCTCTAGTTTGAGCTGTAATTAATACGTGGGTGGCAAAAATTATTGTATAATAAATTCCCCCACGAAAACTCACAAAATTCTCGCCCCGGAGGCTTTCTTGTGTTGACCATATTTGGCAATTGTGTTATCCCTGCGGAGGGTAATAATACCTTAACATGGCATTTTAAGGACTCTTCAACTAATTTTTAAAAAATTGTACCGGGATGTAAAAAAATTGGTATTAGATACTTTAAGTGCTTTGATAATGATGCAATCTCTTCCCCAAAACGATTTGTTTATCTTGTAACTAATAGTGATCAATGGGATCCAATATTATTGACCGAAGCTGGCAATCTTAATCTGAAATCCTG
>QLNU02015359.1:45259824-45284521 GCA_006491805.2 Dysdera silvatica | reverse complement strand
GAGGAATCTGACCCTTTTACCGCCTAGGCCCCCCCCCCCCACTTACAATAGGGTGCTGATCAGATAAAAATTCCCTGCCAAGAAACTTCCTTCACATAATGATACCTCTCTTATGTGGACAAATTATGAATGAGAAATTTTTGATGAGGGGCTTTACTGCGTAAGATACATAAAACTGTCAATAATGAAATTTTCTCATGAGGTATGTTCTTCAAGAAACTTTTCTTAACAATCTGGAGACATATTCAAGACTATTACTATATCTATAGTACACATTAAATGAATTAGAATGTTCAAATTATGTATATCATGTATGTATGTATAAATCGAAGAAGTAAAAGTAGAACTATTTAGAAATAGGGAAATGATTCACATACGTTCCTATCAGTACAATGTAAGATATTTTACGAAAGAAGTATCACCATACACACTTCCGTTACGATCTCAGAGTATGAATACCCTAATTTTTCCAACCTGTTGTATAAAAATGAAACAGAAGCACATTCCGTTATTATATTAGCCCTCTACAGAGAATAAGCTTCTTAATCGCCCTGGAGAATACATAATCAAGAGTTTGTGTGGACTCCATTCAATAAAAGAAACGTTAACATTTAATTAGCACAGCTACTTTAGAATTGCCATTCTAGAAACTTCAGGAAAAGAAAAATTGCTGACACATCCTAAGGTTTTTTTTTTTTTAATGACACAAGGACAACCAAGAGCATACTACACCAGAACCCATAGGTTTCCCAAAGAAATTATACTACAGACTAGTATATGAAGCAGTAATAAAAAAAGGCAAGTAATCGCCATAAGAAGGTTTGTTTGGATTTTTATGGCGCAAGAGCATCTGGGCTATACTGTGCTATCAGCACGATACAAATGTTTTCTTTTTTTTTTAACAGTAGACAAACACATTAGCAATTTCCCGTTTGGTAGGGAATATTAGGAACGTTTTTTTTTACAAATTCCAATTATATTAATATTGTTTGTGTGAATACCGTAAAGCAAAAACGAATGCTTACTATGCATCATAATGAGCACTATACGGGTAGGAAGGAGATTAGAGCTAATGTCAAGAAACTTAGATGTTGAATTTTATGATCTATATTTCCCCACTTCTGAATAGTTTTAAGAAGTGACATAAAATTAAAATATACTACTAAAACGTGGGAATATAGCTCCATAACACAGATAAGAAGATATGAAATATAATTAAAATGGTTTTTTCTCGAGTACATTACAGCGGTTATTGACAACACTGTATAAAACCACAGTGTAAAATTGAATGCTTATGGAATGTTGCAATTATATAAATAGTTAGTCTGTATAAAGTATTTTGGTCCATAGACGTTGCTGGTAAGATAGTTTTGTTTGCTTGGACCTTGATGTACAAATCTACCCAAACTGGTGGTGTATATTGGTTCAAATATATTTACTAACAGGTTTAACTTATTCAAATGCTAACCTAATCAGAGGCCACCTCCACTTCAATAAACTTGATATACAAAATTTGCTAATAAAAATATCTGTATCAAAGTTTCTTTCAAGAGGACGAAAAATATGACGACTCGTCGTTGTTACTCCGCTGTAAAATATTAGAAAGATAGAAAAATGGTTTTTGTTCTAAGAGCAGCTTACATTACTGTAAGACAGAAAACTACAGAAACGAGTGATTGTTTTCAATAGCCTGTCAATAGAACAGGGTCATGTCCAGGGTGTAGCAAATGAAACAGTTGAATTAGAGTAAAAACTGAAAGGGATTGTGTTTTGTCTCTAGGCTCACGTTTATGTGTTAGAATTAAAAAAAAAAAAAAAAAATACATATCTAATTAATAATTTTTAAAATAGCAAGTGTTGAAAACTAATATTTTATTTTATAAGTGAGGATGTGCCCTTTTTCACCCTTACCCCAGGGATGGAAGTTCTGACTACAGCCCTGCAATAGGGCGAGTACACAAATAAAAACTGGGGTGGCGTTTTGTCTGACTTTTACGATATGAAGTTGAAAGGAAAGGAAGCGTCTGCAACTTATTACATCATGACAGAACGATTAACTGTACTTAGCGAAATGAAACTCCATCACTGGCTAGAATAAAAACGAAGACAAGATGTAAAATGAAATACAGAAAACGAGATAAAAGGAAACGAAAAAGGAGTAATATCAGTACAAGAAAAGATTTACTACATTTCCAGAATCATTGTTTTTTTTATCAAGCAAAGTTCTTTCCCCTTTCTTATCTTCCACTCCATTTAGTTCATAGCTTTCATTTTCTTTAACATTCCTTGTTTCCTCTCTTCTGTTGTATTCTGTGCAGCGATAGACTTTAAAAATTTCAATTTTACTTAGAACACAATAAAAAACAGTATAGGAGAACACTTCGGAGCACTCAAAGCAAACTATAAAAGATTAGAAAACTTAAAATAGAGAACTGGTTATTCAAGGCTAGAAGACGATATAAAAGTAGAAAAGTGTGGACATAGCATATCACATAGTAGCCCTTTTCGATGTAGAAGACCACACAAAAATTGTAATAATTTAATGCATTCATAAAATACTATGAACATTATGTGACGAGTAAGGTGTCAGCACACTGCAAGACAACTATAAAATTAATTTGATATAAAAATGAACCACATACTGGTCAACTACACATTAGATTAAAAAACGACTGCTTAGAAGCATGCACATTTCCGTTTTACAGGGCAACAGAGGCACAGCATGGTTTCAAAAGTGTGCCATCTCCAAATGCTCATCATTCTCTCCTTAAATAACAAAAAAGAAATCATAATTCATATACATACAGCATGATTGTGATGATACATATATGAATTGGTGTTTTTTTTTCACTCGAGGGTGTGGTGAGTTGAACAATTGGAGAATGTCCACCTTTGAAGTTATGCTCTGCACACTGCAGGGTAAGGGCAGCTACGGTTATACTGCATTGAAAGCTACAGTTTTATGAAGAATCAGAACCTTGCTTGCTCAGGGAAACAAACCCTAGACTAAAATGACATGCAAATGCATCACTTTGACCGTGACCTGTCACATGAGGCCAGAGGTAGAATTTTCCACTTACGGCATTACATGAGCAAACAAAAAGCCTTAGATTTTGGATGACTAATATATACTGAAACAGTACTAATTTCATGTGGTTGCAAAGGCAGGAGTAATGCAGAAAACAGGAAATGTTTTTCCAGATTTATTGCAGAACCACATATTTACTTGAAAAGAGGGAGGGGGGGGGCAAGAATATGTATGCAGTGAAACCCTGGATATACGTTCTCACATATTAAGTTTTCGCTCATTTCAAACACCTTTTTTCCAAAGTCCCAAATACGAAATTATTAATTGAATGACATCCCCGCTGTGTGCTTTTTTCCTGCATAGTTAACGTGACCGTTTATTTTTTTCCTCAAAACGGGACATACGGCGTATGTCCCGTTTTGAGGGAAAAAAATAAATGGGACATCTACTAATTTTTCGGTAATAGTATGTTACTAAAATAAAAACTGCATAGTTTTTATATATTAATGAAAAGAACAGGAATAAATATGTGAAAATAAATAATTTATGTGGTTTTTTTTATATTTTTCTGAAGAACAAATTTGCTTAAGTATATTTGGATTTGATTTTAAATAAGAATAACATTCTTGGTATGATTTCTTAAAATTTACTTTTGTAATTATAGTGGCTTTGAGAACTCACTTTGGAACTAGCAACTGTATTTTTTCACTCGTCCATAATATATTCACGAGAGAAAAGACCCTTTCTACTGGTGCATTAGTGCCTGGCAGGCATGAGATATATTCAATAATTATACGAAAGTTCGCATGATTCAAATTATTGGTGTGAAAGTGTCTGAACAATTCCACATAATGACTTTCAATTGAAACATTCCCAGTGTTCCATTCTGTCAATTCCTGCGGTGTAATGTAGTTATAAGTGAATACTCAACTAATACTTCTGATAACTTGGTCACAATTAATAAATCCCTTTTCAATCAATACATCCATTACACCTCGAATTTTTTTTCCACGTAGGTATTTTGGTTAAATCGCCCATTCAAATATTTCTATTCTTTCACTTTCTGTCAATACTAATCATTAGATAATTGACAATAACATCTAATGTTTCGCCTGGTTGATCTTGAAATTCTAAAAGCTTGAATTGTATGCCTTCATACAGTAAAAAGAAGCAGACTAAAACAGGGGAATATTTTCATAGACCCGTGGTTTGAAGCACTAGTTAATATAGCAACAAAGTTGCATTCGTTGAAGAGATCTTTTAATTCAACTATTGCTATTGGTTTTAACACATTTACAATATTAGCTTCTGTTTCCATACGAGAACATCTAACTTTCTGTTCAAAACCTGCTTGAATTAACTTAGAAGCACAATTGTTTGAGAGAAAACTGTGGTTCTCTTGCACCGTGTGATAAGCCCAGGTGTCTTCCATCACAGCAACTTGCAGATCTTACGAAGTTCGTGAATCCTTTTTCTTAAAAAAATTAAGCATTGAAGAATTCGAAGCGGTAGCAATATCGGAATTTTTATGTTTTTCTGATCTTAAATGTTAATATCGCTGGCACCTCTATGAACTATGCTATATTCTGTAAAACGCTTTTCACATCTGACGCCTGATGGGGTTAATTCTTTGCTTTGTAAACGGATACTTCGTTTCTAAGTTAACATTAAAAGTGCGCTTGCGTGTGGGCATTCTTAAAATGGAGGAGGTAACGTAAAGAAATTTAAATTGACTACAACAACACGTTAGTTAAAAAATAATAATCAATTGTCAAGCAAGATGCGCGAGTTTGCAGGCTTCTGACCGACTTACATATGTGTGTGAGACGTATTAAGCATGCCCCACATCGCCGTGATACTAGGATTTCTTTCTTTCTGAAAACGGGCCATTTCAGTGCCCCGAAGTTGTGCTTGGGGACAACGGAACAGGCTATCTAAAAAAGGGATGGTCTCGTTTTGAATGGGATGTATGGTCAGGTTATGCATACTATGTCTCTTTTTTTTAAGGTCGCACAGAAAGATACAAAACCGGGTTTCACTGTATTTGAATGAGATGACAATCAATAGTTATGAAATTCATGTAACATATGCTCCATATACAAAAGTTTGGCTAATGAAAGATGTTACGGGATGCGAAGCACACTGATTTCACACGACTCAGCTAACTATTAACTTAGGTTCACGATTCCGTAACTACTTCACATGTGGACAGAAGTGACGACACAGAGGCTTTTTTACATGGTAACGAAATTAAATATACTTTCTTCACATAAATAATAATAATTTTCTGTACAATATGCACATACATACACCAATCACTAATCATTTTTACAGATGTCAAGCTAATCTTTGGATTGATATACATTTACATGTTTTGTTCACAGCGGCTCTGTTACCCATCTTAAGTTATCCCCGCTGTGGCTTAGATATCTTAAACCTTATCCACTGTGGCTAAGGATTTCCTGGTTCCAAATGTGGCATTGTGGCTAAGGATTTCCTGTTTCCAAATGTGGCACTGTGGCCAAGAAGATCATTTTCAAATTCAACCACAGCACCACCATGGCCGTAAGGAGGACTACCTGATTTTCAAATTGAATTCACAGTGATATAGTAACTGATAGTTGGCAGTCTCTGAACTCAGTGCCAGATGATTAACAGTCAGTGGCACAAAATTACTAAAAATCCCAGAGGCAGAAAACACACCATTGACTTGGGGGAAAAAAAGCATGCCCTAAAACTAATTACAAAAACAGTAATCTCTCAATAACGCCACTGTAATTAGCGACTGTATCTTAAAATTCTGTAAATACTTCAAAGGATTATACACATTCTGATTAAGGATGTTTCTTCTCTGCTCTTTGACAGCCATTAATAGGAGAAATTACCATAGCGATTTCATGCTGTGCATTAGCTACAAGCATTAAAACTGGAGGTGGGCAAAAAGGCATATTGACCGAATCAAAGAATGATTTTGTCCACCTCAGAGAGAGAGGGAAGGAGGCAAAATGGTCACACTGATTTGGTTAGAGACCAATTTAGCACCTCTCTAATTAAAATCCTTAAAAAAAATAAATTATGTAACATCTAGAAGAATGTATTTATAAATAATTGAGAACTATGGTAATTCCAATTATTAATACAATGGAAGAAGAAACAATTCGATAGTCTACAGTAACTAAAAATGATCAAAAGTATGCATGTTTTAAATGAAAAAAAAAATTTTTTTTTTTTGATGACATTTCTAAATACAGTAGAAGTTCAATTATCCAAAGTTCAATCCCTGATTTATAATAGGGGTAGTCAAGCTTTTTATACCTACCGCCCACTTTTGTGTCTATGTTGGCAGTAAAATTTCTTACCGCCCACCGATTCCACAGTAAATTTAGCACAACTGCAAAGTTCTCGTAATTTTTGAGTGGAAGTTTAGTAAAAATACATAGTTAAATTTATTTTTCTATTTATACTTTGGGAACGTTTATAGTACACAGAAAATTTAATTTGATGCTGCATTTCTGCATCTCGATCGATACAGTGCCTACTAGTGCGGAAGCTGCTTAATTGAAGAAAAATGAAATTAAATATAAAAACTATAAAGGCTATTGAAATTACCTTTAATTGCTAATGAGACCTTTGAAGCTTATACTACTAAACTAAATATTTCACATCTGGTTCAAGTTTTGTAAAGTTTGTTCATCAGCTTTAACATGTGACAAAACCCCTACTGCCCACAATGAAAGCCTGAATAAAGCACTACTGAACGGTAGGGGGCTAGGTTGACTACCCCTAATTTAGAAAGTCACATGGCCTTGTGGTGACCTATTCCTCCCGTCCTTTGTAAATCTTATTACACTGAACTATCGATATGTTTGATAATCCAGTTGTTACTAGACTATCCTTATTTCCGGAAACATTCAGTTATCTGATGGTAATCAAGCCTGATAATTGAATTCTACTGTACCGCAAACATGGGTACAGAAATCGATGTCAGCACATATGTTATAACTATAGATATTATGTATGGTGTTTTGTATGTTATAGCATTATAAACCACTATCAAAGAAACATGCATGATGAAAACATACTTTCGCTAACTACCCTGGTGTAGTGAAAAAAAGAATGGAACTTGACAATTTCAACTGCCAGAGGTGCACATAGCCCATGGTAATTCTCACTCAAGTTTAGAACAATTCTGCCAAGAATGCAGTTTATAAACCAGTGCATATTCGACATTCTGCGAACATATAAAATATTTGTACTTTGCTCTGTAAAACCAAATGAAAGAACACACTGAATATGCATTTGTATATGTGGCTTACAATACATCAAACACATTATAATTTTTTTTAAACGATTAAGCCACACTCCAATTTTTTATGATTCATACTTCGATCTATTAAAAAAAAAAAAAAATTACTTTGCATTTGGTTTCTACTCAAACCAGTAACCTCTGATTTACCGCAACTATGTCTTAACTGCTTATCCATTAAGTATGCACAAGCTACACAAAGGGTTTTTTCTTAGATATACAGTTAGCCCTCATTATAAGGTTACCCCTCGCGGACTTGACAAAACTGATCTTATATGCACAATTAAAGAGAACTCAACTTGAGTCAGGTATTTCATCTGTATATATGAACCAACAGCAAAAACATTATATAAAAATTAAGTTAATAAATTTAGAATGAAAAATAAATTATATTAAGATTTTTCTATTATTTATTTTGGATTTAAAAGAGTTTAAATAATGACAAAATTGTATTACTCAGTGTCGTCCTTGCTATTCCAAAGTGTTTTTGATTAGTTAGCTTTCTTAAAAGTATGGGTAACACTTTTTATCTGCAAATGGTAAAGTTTTTTGTTTCATAGACATATCACACACAAATGTGGAATAGGCGAAATCCCCCTGCTTACGTGAGAAATTGCTGCTCGCAAGTACATTCAGTGGTTCTTTCTACTCGATCTCTAGCTCAATCTAGTCCCAAAAGCTTGACTGGAGAAGGGAAGAACAGATTCTTGAGAAAAAACACCACCCACTAAACCCTCTCCCCTATTTCATTTTAGGAAGACTCCCCTCCCCACCTAAAGTAAGCGAGTGCTTGACAATTTCGCATTATTAAATGCTCAAAACTCAAAGTGACCTTATAAATGAGTTTCTACCACGAGCCTGACCATATAAGCAGTATTCAATCAGCCGGGACTTTTGAAAAGTGACTTTTTATCAAGGGGTGTATATATATATATATATCAACCCCAAGAGCCTCGTTAAACAATTTCAATGAGGTTATATGGAGGGAGAAATATTATGTCTAAATCCGCATATCTAATGATACAAGAAGAGCTAAGGTCTTGCTGTGGTAACGCAAGTTTAAAAAACTTCCAACACTAATAAAAATGGATGTGAAACTGCGGTGGACCTATGGAGGAGGAAATACATCATCAGGGGGTGCAGTTAAATCGATGAGAAATGTAACACCAGGGTAGTTAAATCAAGAGGAAATGCAATGCAAGGATAGTGAAGACACATATAGACATTATTTGGCAAAATGAAAACTGCACACTTTCAAAGAACATAAAAAAAAAAGTATAAAAAACCTATACAAGTTACTAAACTATATAATTATGTAAACAACCAAATGACTAGGGTCAACGTCTTCCCCCAATTAAAAAAAAAAAAAAAAATCCATCGCTGTAATGCTTCTAATTTTGATTAACATTGGAAGACGAATGAAATTTAGATTGTTAATAACTAAGTGCTCATTATCAAGGCTGTTTTATATGACCACGTTTTCCTTCAACTAAAGCTTCTGTTCACATCACTCTTCAGCTTTGTGTCATACTTAGACGGTGAAGTCTTATATCGACTTCCTTCTTGTAACAGGATGTTTGAATAAATGCCTATTGGGCTAACCGTTAATTCTCATATTGAGATTCCTACACATTTTCCCGTTTACGTGATCAGTTAGCAAAAAGTGTAATGAGAAACTTGAATCGAAGCAAAAAAATGACAGCTTAAAGGTGTCCTTAAAAAAAATTTTTTTTTAAACAAAAAAGATGTCAAAAAATAACACCCCTGCCATACATTAACTAGTTCAGTATGGGCAATTAGCAACATGGAAATGATTTGTTTGCATTGATTAAAACTGATGAGTTTAAGGTATTTTGGAAGGTACTGGGGATAATTGCACTCATTGGAATACTCACACCACTCTTTCATAACAGAAACAGCTAACCCCAAGACATCAACAGTAAAAAAAATGTCGCTTTTAAGCCAATTCTAGATATAATCATCGCCTCCAAGGTAACTCCAACTCCAGATGCTAATTTCAGATGTGGTTGAAAAGTAAAAAATTGGAGCCGGAGGAAGTAAGGATGAAAAAACTAGGAAGCCCTAGAGTGGATGAGAAATCAATAAAAGTTTATTCAGCGTCGATGTTTGTGACAACCATTGCGTTTCTTTTCTGCGTCTTTAAATATCGAATATATATATATATGTACAGCTGAAACGTATTATAGTTATAGAATATAAAAGTATATATAGATCAAATATAAAACTCCTAAGGAGTCGGAATGATATTTGGAGTATTTGCTTCCACAAAGACAGAGTTAGAACCAGGAAAGCAGTGTACCAATGTTTGCATGAGAACTGCCATATGTCACTGCAGATAATATATAAAAACAACTCCCATATAAACATCTTGCCAATATCTTGTAAAAGAAGAGAAAAGTTTACAGGAATGGTTGTATTCTCATTTACAAAAGGTCTCCGCTCAAAATCGTTGTGGGTTATATTAAAAACGTACTTTTCTCTGGCGATGGTCTCTCTGTATAAAAACCAAATGTCCTTGCTTGGTGCGTAAATCGACATAAACGTTGTGTTTTACGCTGAAAACATTAAGACTACATCCATGAAAACAGTCATAAGCATAGAGCATCGGAAAGGAGACATTAAACAATGCAACAACAGATAAAAGTATAAAAAGTCATAACAAAAATATGAAATTGATATAAAATCTAGATATCGTCTATTTGTATGCATAGGTACACAACTACCGAAGCTCTATCGAAAGAAACACCCATAGAAAGTGGATGTAATGGGTGATACAGCTAACCTTGATTCAACTAACCTGAAAATGAACAGACAGATGATCACATGCAACCAGCAAATAGATATGTAACAAAAGCAGAATTTAATCATATAACCAAATATGCTTTATTCAATTATGTAATTAATGAATTATTCTGTCAGAATTATTCACATTAAATCAGTTTTCAACAAAAAAAATTTCCAAACTTTTCTATCAAGGATATCATGAAAAGAAAATTGTTCGGACAATTGACAAAACTTTTCCTCAAAAATGTTCTTCTGAGATAGAGCACCCCCTCACCCCCTCTGTTTTTAAGGTACAACTAAGATTATGTTATGCTAAACAATTCCACATCTATCTTAATACAGAATATGATTCATCTTTAGGTAATGCTGAGCTGATGTATTTTATCGTGCAGCTGTTTGGAATTTCATAAACAGTATAATGATGAGCCGGAAGATAGTTAATTTGCAAGTCTCGTGATGGCCTAAGCTATCTGTTTTCCAAGAAAGAAAACTTCAAAGCAGTACACTAGTGGCAGAACCATTCACAGACTGTAACCCACCTAGCAAATCAGAGGCTAGATCCTGGGTGAAGAACTTCTGCGTGTTGGAAGGCCACCGCAAGTTAGCCATGGTCTAATGTGGGCGCATATCTTAATTGGGTCAGCTAATCAGGGAAGATCATTTCATCAAATCTTCCTCCACTCTTTTGTATTCCAAATATATTCATTTTTCAGATAATAAAAAAAAAAAATTTTTGTTCTGTAAAACTTCTATTCAGTCAAAGGGCTGCAGGCTCCCCATCTTTTGGTCTTTAAAAGCTGTGTGATAAAACATTGCAAATACACTACAGAATGCCGATTACAAAGTAGCTTAGAACTACAAAGAAATGTGTTTACAGTTGGTTGAATTTTTAGGGCACAAGGATAGCAAGTGTCATCCTGTGCCAAATGTGCTTGTTATTTTGCAGTGTAAGGGCAGCTAGGACTATGTAGTATCTGGACTTACCAAAGGGACCTAAACTCTGTTGTTTAGAGAACCAAACCACGGACCACAGATTGAAAAAAATGCTTGATTAAATGGCAAGCATTAAACCTGAATATTCTACTTAGTAGATAAAAGAACATTTACAAATTTGGTTTGTATTTCAACCTCCATCCCCCTTCCAAACTAGGGGCCACTATGGGACGCACATACTTAGGCATGTATCTTCGTCTTCATGTTTTGTGATATAACTGGCCCACATATCTAGATGCATGGATATATGGTCCATATAGGAAAGGACCTCGGACTAAATGTGAATTTGGTTGGTTGCATTTTTATGGCACAAGGACATTTTGCGCCATGATCTTGGAATCACGATATGCTGAGGCGGAATCCACACACAATAAAAAATTAGTGCTAATAAACAGAAACCAATGAAAATTTAATGTTCAGCGAGGGTCACTTAAATCCAATACGATGAAACCAATGTATCCCCAATCTGTTCACATTTACCAAACTTGCTCTCAACCAATGAATACCTTTCTTTCCACCCCATGCACTTTGTTTGTTTGTTGTTTTACGGCTCAAGGACTACAGTGGTTATGATGAACTTCTTGGACCTACAGTTTTCCGAGGAATCCAAACCTCTTAAGGCCTAGGGAACCAAACCCCGGACTACAGTGAGCAGTGCGATCTTTATGAGATCTCTGAGTAATCATTCTCTGCACTGTTCGGAGCCCGCACTAACGGCACACTGGGTAAACGCGTTACCACACTGCGTCACCACAGAAATGAACTCACCAGTGAAGTCACCATGAACATCAAAGTGCTAGCAAGGAATATGACTGCCTTTACTAGTGTTCAGTATGGTTTGCGCTTGTTATTACTTTCGCCTCATGCCTGTTGAGGTGTAAACATGACTTGACAGACAATTTTTCTTCAAGGTGCTGTAGTCCTTAAAGTACCTGGGCCTCTGACCAACACGACAAAGCTTGGATGTCAACCAAGAGTCCGCTGCATCAAGTCCAGCTAGAGATCAATTTTTTTCCTTTCTTTCTGACCCTTGCCATAGGCTTTCCCTGAAGGTTTCATGTGACAATTCACATAATTAATCACTGGATTATGTGCTGCCCATGGGTAAGGTAACAAAACCAAACTTAGTAATATATGGGCAAAAAAAAAAAAAAAAAGGCCTTTTAGTATGAATACAAAACATGGATGTTAGAACTAAATGTTTTTAAGTAATGCCCTTTCACACCTCTGCCTTAAAAAGCCCAAGTTTGAAATGCATAAAAAGAGTCACATGAATTCATACTAAAATTTAATCAAGCCACGACCGCCAATAAATAAATAAAAGTATATATATATATATATATATTATGCTTACAATAGTTTAACATTCGCTTGCATCTTCTTCGCCCCATCCTTCACTGTCATATTCACTTTCAGAGGCAGAATCAGAATCTGAGAACTCCATGGCAACTCGGCGAGCTAATATCGAGGCTACATCGTGGAGAGGTGCCGCCTTCTCTACTTCCTTTTGCTTAATATCTTCCACACGTCTCAGTTTGATTCCTAGAGTAATGATAAAAATACAGATGTATAATTTTTACTACATTTGCACGCACAAAACACATCATAGCTACATTTTCATGCACCTTTCGATGCTGCTGTTTGCCAGTCAAGTTTTAAATTTTTTTGGACTGTTAAGTAAAATATCTGAAACTGGATGAACGTGAAGACGTGATTCGGTGAATTGTTATGGCAAATGAATGACAAACGTCCTGCACCACATTAGGATGTGGGTTTTAGTCACTACTACAGGCAAGAATCGATGGTTTAGAGCAAGAGTTCTCAAACCTTTTCTCCCGTGTACCCTTTCATCCTGCCCGAGTGTAAGCCCCCCCAAGAAGAATATGATAAAAAATGTATGAATGCCACAGAAGAGATAACAGAAAGTAGTATTACTTTATAGTTTTAGTCAATACAAAGTTACACATTTGATTAGAAGGATAGGTTTTGGCTGTTTTCAATGAGTAAATCAATTCTGGAAACCGTTTCAGAGAGAGACAGAGATACATATAATTTTCAAATGACAGTTTGGCACAATATTTGGTTTTGATCGTACACATTGTTGAAAAACCTTGTTCGCAATGGTAAGTCAGTGGGAATAGAAAAAAAGACAGTATGGGAGGAGTGAGGCGAGGGGGCAACAAATTTATAGAAAGCAAATTGCCTCTTTCTATTTTGGAAAAAGAACAGAATGACTATGAACTTTAATTCATAAAAAGGGCAAAGTGCTAACTTGACTGTGTACCCCTTGATTTTCTCTTATGTACCCCAAGGAGTATGCGCACCCCACTTTTGAGAATTTCTGGCCTAGAGGAACCACTAAATCCTGGACAACTTTGTTCCCTTTTGATAATCATTTGCATCTGGTTTACGGTACAATGATAGCTAAGGTAATGATGCACTGGCATCTACAGTTCTCTGAGGAATCAGAACCGAATCTTCCACCTACAAAACCAACTCCAAGACCATGTATATAGTGAGCAGCAAAAACAGCACAGGTTCTACGATAGCATTGAGATCGAACTCAAACCAACAGACACATCCATTACCGTTACACCACCATAGGGCTCATGACATGTGGGTGCTGAGGTGTTACAGCTTAACATGTCTCTTTCCCTTCCAAACTTGTCACCTTAGAACTCCCATGTAAGTCTTACATAATAAGGATTACCACACGTTTTCATACAACACATAAAGGTTAACTTACACGGGTTTCCTATTAAACAATTATTATTCCAATACTCATTATACACAAATAGAATCAAAGTACTGCAAAAGTTTGATTTTGATAGGGCAAGGAAAACCACAACAGTCATTCTGTGACGAGCAAGACACACATAATATAAGTACAAGTACTAGAATATGATTACATAAGTATGCCATTACATGACATATGTTTTTTAAACAGTATAAAGGGACAGCAAAGGTCATGGTATGCCGGTTCCAGCAGTTTTCCGAGTAATCCAACACTTAGAAAAAATGAGACAGTCTATAGTATCATTGGCATTGAATCCGAGTTAATGATACAACAGGCAAACTCGTAGCATCTATGCTACCATAATGCTAAACAATATAGAATTGGTACAATTTATTGCTGTTTATGGAAAAAACTTTACTTCACGAAAAGAAGCTTGCAAATCATTAAACCACTCTCTCTTAGTATTACATAGCGATTCAATTTTCTTACCCTTCTTCCCAATTACACACTTTATACATCTATTTCAGTTTGTATATGCATTTAATCTACCCTTTTAAGATCTCCGAGTGCTCTTTGTTTCTCTTAGTTTTCTTTGTGTTATATCAATGACTCTCCTGTATGCTAGTAATAGCATAGTAATAAGTATATATACATAGTAATAGTATGACTAGTAATAGCAGTGTTCGTCCTAGGCATTTTTCATAGGACGCTGCGTCCTGCCTACCCACGAAAGCAAACATCATGCCCTACATGCCTTTAAAATAAAAAATTGCCGCCCGTTTTGCCCTTAAAATAGCAAGGTAGCACTCTGTGTGGTTGGTCCCTTTGTACATGACTGGATTCCTGGAAAGGACACCTCTTGCTGACTTAAGAGATGGGTCGTTCGTGAATGAACGGATCTTTTTGAACTATTCACAAAAATAACCCATTCGTACAGATTTCATTCTTTTTGAACTATTCACAAAAATGACCCGTTCGTTCAGATAACTTTTTTTGTGAACTACCGTTCTTCGTCATAGTTTGTGATCTTACAAGGGGAACCCACACTGAGTACACTGCCAATTTTGACGATTTCTTTCTTTCTTTTTTTTTTTGATGAAAGTATAGCCAAAATAAGGAAATACGTATCTCGATATTCGTGCCAATGCGGCTTATTTCCAGAGACATGGATTTTTAAAGATTTTGCATCCGATATATGAGCTTAAAATACGACATCCTTTGCAAGCCAATTGGTAGTTTAGTTAGTAAGCTGCCAGCCTTGCACTTCGTGTTTTTGTGTTTGATGCCCACAGATATCGATCACTTATTTTTTTTTAATGTATCCTTTTTACATGTTTATGTATTTTTATTAGTAAAAATACTTTGCTTACAATCGGATTTTGTTCATAAACTTACTTTAATAAAATTCATATTTATGTAGTTTGTTGTTAATTAAAATTTTTAATAAAAAAGTTGAAAAGTAGAAAAAGTTTTGGTGTAGCCATCCAGCCTGTTATGTAGTTAAGTAGATCCAGCACACTTTAATAATCTACAGATTTAATTACTGAACTTTTAAAACTAGCATAATTTGCAAATGATGACGGCACCTGTTCTTCTACTGCTGAAGTAATTCCACCTCATTGTACCCCATACTGTCAACCTCGTGATGTGTACTTCTGCCGTCAAGTAAAAAATTTCATTAAAAGGTTACAAAATTGTGTTGAAATCTTATAAGAAAATAGTCATTTAAACACGCGAGCAGATAGATGCTTTGAATATCCATTCACTTATTTATAATCAACTTTCGGCGCCAACTTTTAAGAATACATTACAGTACTCTTGGTTTGTTGCAAAGTTAACAAACGAAAGAAGCGTTTATGAAAATGTAAATGGTATTTGTTTTCCAGATGATATTAGACAAAGAAAATCAGTTGTTCGAATAATTCATTTATAAAATGCTCACGTTGTAGAATTTTTTTATGTTTTTATTGTTTTTATGATAATTATCATCCAAAATTGTGTACCAGTAAACAATTCCGACACCTCCGATAGTGATACACAAAAAATATGTTCACGTCAGTCAGTTTAAAATAAAATTGATTGCATTTTATAAAATAAAATGTTTCTATATAAAGGAAATGCATATAAATGAGATACACATAAAATGTTTATATGTTATAAAATAAAATATTACATACTAAAAATACATTTTTCAATAGATAAATATATTTTAAAAAAATATTAGGCATAATAGATGCTAATAGTGGATGACTGCAAAGGCTAATAATGACAAAATAAGACGAATTAACGCAGTTTTCTTTTTTATTTAATGGAATTGTTAAACGTTTTCAGAAAAAATCTTTCAATCCTTAAATAAAACAAAACTGCATTATTGGTGTAATTTCATCCCTTCACAGGTTGACAATGAGTACGCAAATTTTATAAAAGTTATATTCACATAAAAACTTACAGCTAACTCCTAAACTTTTTGTACCTTTACAACTCTTCAATTAAAAATTAAAATTCGTGTAAAAATTATAACTGCGAAAAATAGTATCACAGAATTAAATATGTAAATATGAATTTTATTAAAGTAAGTTTAATAAATTTAAATATATATAATAAATAAATAATTAAAATATCAAATAAAGAAGTAGAGTGGATATTTTTTCAGCTAAAATTAACATTGACTGATAAAAGAAATAGGCTCAAAGTTAACCAATTCAACAAAATAATGATGGTAAAAATAAATAGTTAAATAAATTACAGTAAAGCAATACACAAATGGAAGGATGCAAAAAACTGGCACTTGTTTATAATCTAAAGAAAAAAAAGTTCATGATCTGCGATTTTGTAATGAAACAAAAATTTGTATGTGTTTAAAATTTCAGTGATTTTTCTTATTATATACATTTTCTTGCAAACGTTTTATTATTATTTGTTACAAAAAATGTTTATGAATTAATAGCAGTTGAAATTAATGTGAATGTAGTAGGAAAAAAAAAGGAACATGTTCAATCTTTTACCTCAGACAATGAGTATGTTAAATAATTTAATTATATTAATTAAATACTTAATTATATTAATATTAATTATATAATATTAAGTAATTAATTGTATTAATATTAAATAATTAATTATATTAATATTAAATAATTATATTAATGTTAAATGGTTAATTATATCATTCAGCAATTTAATTAAAATATTAGTAAATAATTATGATTTACATAATGACATTTGCCAAGCCTAAAGCGCATATACTTATTCTTTGTTTTTGAGTGCCCTTAAATATAAGTACAGTGCCTTTTTTTGTATTCTGATGTACCCTTGAAAATTCAAAATGCCCTTTTTTTTAGAGTAGCGCCCTGCCTCTTTTTAATCTTGGATAATCTCTGATAATAGCTATTATTACATTCATACATAGCAATTAATGTATTTTTATAAACCACTGTGCACTTTTACCAATATTATTATTTCAACTAAACTTTTAATAGTAATATAACGTATCACAGAAAACATGACAATAACCAATAATTATACCTTCACGTATAGCAGCCAGCAGGTCGCTTCGCCCATCTTCTTGCTCTGGCAACCTTGATTTTGCATCTGTTGCATCACTAGCTTTGCTTGACCCAGTGCTAGCAGATTCCGAGGAAGCAAGATGATTATCATGTGGCCTAGTGTCAATGCTTCGACCCGGAAGAGAGCAGCTAGCCTGCTCTGAAGGCAATGGAGGCGGAGGAGGTGGCAAAGAGGAAGGCCCATTGGCTGCAGGTGGTGGAGGGGGAGGAGGTGAAGGCGGAGCCACCATGTCATGACATGTTATTTCAGGCATTGGTGGAGGTGGCGGCAAATCAATGGCATCCGAGTTTATACTAGAATTATCTGGTGGAGGTGTATGGTCCCTCGTTCTTGATATATGATTCAGGAGGTGTGTGTGGTGCGTCGGAGTGTTGTGTCTCGAACGAGCATTTTGGTGCAAATTGTGGTTAGAAGACACAGAGTTTGGCATCAGTTTTTGATTCATATAAGGGACATGGTTGCTAAGGTATCCATTGACCATTCCAGTATCAGGAGGTGGGGGAGGTGGTGGCAAAGTATCCCTTGCAGAACTCGAACTGCGATACCTTCCAACACCACTCGACGGAGTTCCACTAGCCGAGATACTCGGAGTTGAATTGCCACTAGAAATTGGAGGTGCAGGCGGAGGCTGCGAGGGCCTTGAGGAGTTTAATCTGCTTTGCCTAGGGATAAAATACAACATCATAAACAAACCAAAACAGTGCAACAATACAAAAAGTGAAAAATGCAAAACATCTGATACTCTCAAATTGCAAACTTTGGCTCAGTTATCAATGCAGTGATTAAATGAGGAATATCAGTAAAAAACATTTCCAGTAAGCACTTTCTTAAAAATTCAAATTTATTCTATTTAAATTCAAATTAATTCTATCTAACCAATTTCCTCGTTATATATGGATACTACTGTATAATAAAAAGTAAATATATACAGCATAGGAGACCCAAGGTTTCCAATTACCGTGTTGGCGTTCCATTATTAGAAGAAACTCTATGTTCCGGAGACGTCACTGAATACGGTGGAGGCGGAGGATAATGTTGCTGTTGCTGATTTGGTTGTGGATATGCCTGTGGTTGATATTCCGAATATGCTGGGGGTGGAGGAGGATAGTGATGTGCCGGGGTACCATAGCTCCCATCCTGTTCCATGTACGGCATATGGAGCTCCAAACTGTTTGGACGAACAGGGGGTCCATCCGTCGCATCGCTGACAAGACTAGGTGTTCGAACCGTCGTATCACTATAGTTCGAATGTGGATAATTGGCTTTGTCGATAAAGTCTTGGGTACAGGCCATCATCCGATACTTCTCTCTTGTGTTGTGCGGTTGGCGGACCTTCTTGTGTTTCTTGCCACCTTCGGGTCTTGGTCGATGAGGCTGAAAAAGCAAACATTTTTAATAATTTACGAATTGCAGTTCAATAGACAAATGGGGTTTCTGGACTGGACTTGGGGAATTTTACGGCTCAATGACAACTAAGGTCATCCTGCATCAACAAGGTGGGGCATTATTTTCAGTTTTCAAATAAAGGATAAATTATACCTTACACAAAAGTACAAAGTGTTAATACACTTTTTACGTCAACACACCAAAACTGAACAGAAAAAAATCAGGACATTAAAAAGAATGATACTAGATAAAACTTAATGCGATGTTGGAATTGTGACAAATAGGGACAGGATCCACACCTGAATCAATAAAAAATTCATATTAATGAACGGAAATAAATGAAAACTTAATGTTCGATGAGGATCAATAAAATCCAATACAGTGGGTTCCGATTATAAGTATAACGTTTATTTTCATTCTTATACGCAGCTGATTCTTAAATCCGGAATTTTTTCAAATACTGTTCTATAGGTCATTTTCAAAATTCAGTTCCATATGCTGTCCACCTGAGAATATTTTTTTCTAGAAGTTACAAGAAAATTTTAATGACTTTCTTTTTTTTTTTTCCCCATGATTATTAACAGACAGTTGCCAATAAAGAAAGAATAAATAACAACACATTAATGAATAAAAAATATTTTTTTTTTAAAGAAATTAGTCAAGGGGGAAACCGAAAAACCACTGTCCAAATCCGAAAAAAAAAAAAAAAAAACGTCTGTCGATTCACTTTCTTAAAACCACAATTTCTTCTCAAACATACTTTATAATTGTGCTACATACTCTAAATTACATAACCAAAAAGGTTTTAATAACCACGTAAAAGGAATGCAAATTTTGTACTAATTAAATACCCTTGTCCAGAAACTGATGTCATGTCTGTTGCCGTACATTATTTGCAATTTTTCGAATTACAAAATTAGACTTGTTGAATGGTAACACCTCTTTTACATTGAAGCAAGTTTTCAGAAGGAAAAAGAAACAGCCATTTGGAATTTTCTGTCGTTGAATGAAAGATTAAAAACCTTTTTGTGGTATTTTTATTGCATGTCATGTCTGTTACCTTAATTATTTATACAAAATATACTTATTTATTAAATCAACTGGCTAATCTAGTTCATGGGGTGCTTAGTCTAGATCAAAATTAAGGGGGGCAATCACCCCTCTTGGATCCACCAGCGCTCCACCCCCTTTCAAGAAATTCACTCTTATTCATAAAAGCCCTCTTTGTCCTATTGTACCCACCATCACAATCCTACGTTCGAAGAAGATTGATAAAAGTACTTTTTTACATAACCTTAAACGAAGATAGTTTACTTTCCCCCATTTCAATAAAAAATCGGAAAATTTCAGGTAGAAAGACTGATTCTTAAAAGCGGAAATAGTGATTTTTTAAAACGATGATTTTAGAATGTTAAATCAGAGTTTGTGTTTCGGTCGTTTTGATTCTTATACATGGCTGATCCTTAAAAATGGTAGGCACTGTATAATGAAACAGATATTTTTTTCTCCCCAAGCATTTACCGAACTTACTCAACCAATAAATACTTTTCTCACCACACTCCCTTTGAAGTGCTATCAGGTAAAGGACTGCCTTAACAAGCGTTGAGAAAACAAATGATTTCATGATTAAAAGAACACTAAAATAGTGATTCTAAACAGGCCGCCTGCGGACCAGACCTGGTCCACAAGCAGTAAAAACTGGTCCGGCTACAAAAGGTAAGAAATTGATTTTTTTTTTTCTAGAGAGGGGGCTAAAGCTTATACCTCGATACCATTTTATTGAATAACAAAACTCCAAGTGGGGGATAAGTCCCTTAAACCCCTAGCTATATCAATGTGCATATAAAGTGTAAAATAATTTCATTTTCATATCTTCTGGCCCACCGACCAAGAAAAAAAAAAGACCCAAAGTGGCCTGCGATGAAAACTAATTGAGAACCACTGACATAAAACAGCAGAGGTTAAAAGCATTATGGTCAAAAGTTAATGACAGCCGCTTATTAAAATCGATACTAATTAAAGCAAGCATAATAATGGGTGGTTACATGGGACACAAATAGATTCTCCCTTCAACAGATGTTGATGGGAGAGATGCATATGGCCAATGCCGAGTCTAGCAAGAACTATGTTTTTTCTACAGTCTCTAAACTTGTTATTTATACAATATCAGACAGCCGAAATTAATCTTTTTTTCTTTGTATTTTACCATATAAGAACCGCTACGATTATGTTATGCCTGCATTTGCAGTTTTCATGTAGAAATCTACAAAAATCTACTGATAAACCTCTTTTCCCACCTCATTTTCCAAACTTTCTGGGCTCTTGAGCACTTTCTAAAAGAGCAATTTGTCACTGAGCACTTTTCATCAGAGAACTACGTTGTGGAGCACTATCGTTGTCCTTATGTCAGAGGCACATACGTATAATTTTGGCTGTTTTTACCTAAGTGTCCTTTCCAATGAGTTGTTAATTGGTATTTTATAATGTACCAAATGCACAAATTATTTTTCCATTTCTAAACAGCTTACATTTTGATCTAAATTTTCCACACTGAGATGTTGTCGCATATATTTGTTTCTGAACATCTTTGTCCCACACTCAGAGGTGTTTTACGAAGCTCTATTTGAAAACCACTGGCCTGGAATATCAAACCTGTATCGTTTGCATAGAAAGCAAACATATTAAAACTCGCACCAATTACAATTCACTGCAGTGCAAATCTTTCTTTTTTCTTTCCAGACTGCTCTACTCATAAGGTTATTTAAAAAGGGATTCTTCGTGTTTTATACTTTGAACATTAAGGGTTGTCGTGAGAGCACTGCTTTAAAATGGTGAAACAGGATTCATTTTTTCGATATTCCTTTACTGGACCACAGGAACTTAGATGCTAAATCATACTTTAATCATTTCTTTCTTGCATCGAAACCTATGGAATCCATTTGGACCAACGGTTGACTTTGTTTTAAATCCTACATATTGCATTTTCCCCAAACGTGATAGATGCTTATTCTGATCCAACTGAATACATTACACAAAGTTATTGGCTTACTATATTATATAGCCTTACTATAGTGTTACCATTATATAGAATATATTATGTCAGAGGTCTTTAACATTTTTCAGTCCAAGGGCCAATTTTGCTTATTCTTGTTGGCCCACAGGCCGCACCAACAATATTAAGACTAAACAAAGGTGAATCCAGGGGGCACCACTGCACACACCTCTAGATCGGCCTTTATTGCCGTTTTTTCTAAGGTTTCTATATTAGTTTTGTGCGGCCATCCGAAAATCTTTTCTGTACCCGCCTCCAGGAATGGATTATATATATTACAATGTAAAATATGCATGGAAGGAAAAATATTTACAATAATACATTTAGTTATTAAGATAAAAAGCAGAATCTAACCTTTTAGTGTGATTTTTGGCACTGCTTATTATTAACAAACCTGTCAATATCGGGTCTTATTTTTGATGCAACCCTAAGAGTTTTCAAGGCGGCCATCATTTATTCTGGTCCCAACTTTTGAGTTTACTAACTTCATTCTTGAAGAAAATGACTATGAACAAATGCACTGATGTGTGCAAATGGGGGAGGGTTGATGGGGTTGTGACCCCCATTGCTATGAAATTTTGTATATATACATATATGGAGTTGTAGCTCTATAACTCCTAACCCCCATAACTATTATAAGCCTGTAACCCACTTATGAATTTTATGTGTATGCCTATGTAATGCTCACGAATAGCGAGATCAATTCTAAAGCATGCAGTCAGATGGTTGGGAAGATGTTCTTATCGACATATTTAGAATTCAACGAGTCCTAAGTTGAATTCCTTTAAAATCACTGTTGCACTGCAAATAAATAAAACTACTCCTAATGTCCATATAAGCCTGAGAACTAAAATGAAACACGATTGCGGAAAATCACGTACTACTTTAGTTCTCTAGCATTTTAAGATATTTATTACGAAATGTGAACAGAATAAAATACACAGATTTAAGACTCACGAGAAGCAAGGGGCAGTATTTATGTGTGAAACAATCTGTATTTTTTCCACGAACCGACGGGCTGCATAAAACATATCGGCAGGCACTGCAAATGGCCCGTGGGCTGCGGGTTAAAGACCCCTGTATTGTGTAGTATAATAATACTGCATATATCACCATATTCAGTAGCAAAATAAACTATGCAAGATAACGTTTGCTTAAGTGACATTTTGTCCTAAATAAGAGAACTCATCCAAGATGAGATTAGCAGCTAAATATGACATCTCAATCATAATGTTTACCAAGGATCTAGTTTACTGTACTGCAAAAGCTGAATAGCAGCCAATGTTACCAACAGAATACCAAATTTTATATTTCTGATTGCTTCACACATTGAACAATAAGCAGAATTACTGAAATGCCCTTAAATACTCACCTTTTTGCTTCTATCATGTTGCAACTTCTCGGTGTCTTTTAGCATTTCTTGACGCCAAAGATCAAAAAAGTAGTTAGGGTCTGTATAAAACTTCAGACCATCCCGTCCATCTTCCCTGCAATGCAAGAAATTAAATCCCATTACACAAGAACCAAATTATTAAATGCATGCCTGTATAAACTATATTATGAGAAAGGTAATTTGGCATTTCGTTCTTTTTAAAGACAGATTGATTTATTTTGTGGCTTTGTAATTAGTAACTCTACCTTTAGCTTTAATCATAGCAGAAATACATGTATGTATAGTGGTACACTCGCATTTGTATGAACCTCCAATTTATTATTTACATGTTTTTATGAAC
The DNA here is from genome assembly GCA_006491805.2 of Dysdera silvatica. Taxonomy (NCBI): domain Eukaryota; kingdom Metazoa; phylum Arthropoda; class Arachnida; order Araneae; family Dysderidae; genus Dysdera; species Dysdera silvatica. The sequence continues at coordinate 45,260,917 of QLNU02015359.1, read as the reverse complement.
CGTTACATTTGTCCCAAAAAGTATTCTACAGAAGAAATGTTAACATTTATTTATGAAGTTTTAACTTTATGAATTCTTTTATGCTTTTTGGAGTCTGAAAAATCACGAGTCCACTGTATAAGCATACATCCCACTACCTTTCGGTAGGTTTTGACAGGTATGTTTATTCTACGAGCAAAGCAGTTTCTAGGGATAATTTTAAAGACTGTTGTTATTAAAATTGTAATCGTTGTTGCAGTTCATCCCGAAGCTGTTCAGTTGGGTTTAGATCAAGGTTTTAAGAGCTTATCAATCTAATATTTCAACATTATTCTCAACAAATCACTTCTACATACACTATACTGTGTAGCAGAGAGCTTTGTTAAGTTGAAATTGACAAGGACCAGTTCCATAACAGCACAAAAATATAGACAAGCTGAAAATTTCAGACTGTCTAGGTATATGGATCAGATTTCACCTCCCCCTCCCTTTCCATCAATCTTCCATAAAAGATGATGAATAGGCAGTTCGCTGGTGTGCATCAAGCATAGAAACCAATGCAGTTTATGACCAACAAAGAGTTCAAGACGTAATTAAAACATTTGTACCCAGAAATACTAAAGGCACCGTTTGCATGGTTGAAGAAATCTTACCTAATTTTTTCAGCCCTCCCCCCCACCCCCATGTCTAAGATTTTGGTATTCTTTTTAGATTCTTGTACTTTTCACTATAATTTACCACAGGAATGGAAGCTTTCTTCCAAATTTTTGCAATGCCACAAGAAACGATTTCACTGATACCTTTGATTGACAGATCTTTCTTGTTCCCTTTCCACACAACTCATTTCTGACCCAAAGCAAATACCTCATTAAATTAGCATACATGGGCAAAACTGTCTCTTTAAGTCAGCGGTCTGTCTCTTTTTAAAAAAACAAAACAAAAAACCTCTTGTAAAACTGTCTCTTTAAGCCAACCTGCGGTCCACAGAAAAATCTGAAGATTATTTGCATTTTTAATATTTTATTAAAAATAAAACAAAAATAATATTCTAAGAAATTCTCATATTCTGAATGACAATTTTTGCCTTTATATTGCACTAAATTCACGAAATGTG
>QLNU02015359.1:45235634-45259724 GCA_006491805.2 Dysdera silvatica | reverse complement strand
TGGAGTCAAACACAAGCTAACAAAAATTTAATATATTTACAGAGTTAAGATACTGTATTTTACAGGAATAACTAAATAGGTTGATTTGGAAAGAATTATGGTGTTACTGCCATAAGGGATATCTCTGAATAAAGGACACTTCTATTTAAGGGGCAATTCCCCTGGTCCCCAGACTCTTTGAATAAGGGCGCGTCTATTTAAGGGACAAAATGTTTGGTTCCATGGGTATCCCTCACTGGGAGGCAACACTGTACAATCTTTAAACTACTGGTCTGAAAATTATTAATTTGTTAGCTGTGACGTTCTTCTATACATGGAGTGATGCGGTGTGAAGGGAAATGCACGAAGAATATCATTCCATTTATAATAATTCATTCCATATTTGGGATTTTGAAAAATCAGTTCAGAACAGAAAAAATAAAAAAAATAAAAAAAAAAATCGGTCACCATATATGTTCATGCTACAAATACATTTAACATACCTGTATGGATTCAACTTATCCAATGGTGGGGGTTGGCCACAGGTATCGTACATGTCACTCATCGCAATTGGCATGCTGTCCCTGGAAACGACTTGCTGATCATAGATAATGCAACTTTTGAAAGCTTTGCGCATGTGAATGTCTTGCAACGACACTAGAAATAGAAAAGAACACATAGATACAAATAAACACAATAAATATTTCCTCTTTAAATAAAATAATTTCGGGATTAATAAACTTACGGTGCAGACAACCTCACAAGAATTGCGATGTCCTTCTTAAAGGACATTTCGAATTCAGAAAATGCCAATGTGAAAGAAACATGTTTAAGTAAAGTAGGTAGTAAAACACCGAGGACAAGTAGGTCGAAGCCTGCAGCAGCACAAATTTCTGACGGCGGCAAATTTTCGATGAAAAGTTTGCAAAGGCGGAGTTGAATTTTTTGATGGTCAACTGAATTATTATGTTCAAAGGCATAACTAGTCATTGGCAAAGGGAGAATTGACATGAGCACTGGGTCAAGAGAAGCTCAAGTGGTCAAATTTGTGAATACTTGACATAAAGACTAATTTCAAATAACTGCATCAAGTCAAGAATTTGACTAAAGTGTCAAAATCCCAGTTATCCTTCTAGTTATGTTTAGTAAGATTAGACGAAAAAACATGTCAGTTTATGGGGGGAAAAATGTCAGCCTACAGGCAAAAAAATCGTAAATCCGCTTTTGACAATACTGATTCGTACAGCACACACCTCCTGCTTAAAACTAGGGGTGAGAGCACTGACCTTTGAAACCCTACAGCAATTCTGTGGACATGTTGCATAAATGCATCACTGTGTAATCATACATCATTCAATTAATATTACATAAAGAACAATGAGAGCAATATACGGGTTATTTCACTAATGCAAAACAACCTATGTTCGGAATAACAGCCTAATATGAATTTGAAACACAAACCTTCTTCAACGGTGGAATCCAGTTGCGTTACTTTAACGGCCAAGCGGTCGACACGGCTCTGAAGAGAGTGGGTACGAGAGGCGATGACAGTAGCTTCTTCAAATAAGCTAGAAAAGATATCTTCGGCATGTTTCGACAACGACGACAACTGGCGAATGACATTGGCTAACGTGCCATTAGTGACACATTCAAGCTCGTTTGGAATGTTTATGGCCAATGACCCCTTACTGTCTACAGGGAGTGTATTACGAACCACATGTACTGGTTCAATCAGCCGCTGCAACAGTGGCATGTTGCGTTAATCAAAATCTATATTTAAAAAAAAAAAATCACTACATTAACAAGGTAACTCAATACATTGACAATACTATCATACAATTCTTTACAGGCAGGCAGATATCTCTCTCATCTAAGTATAGGCTTGTGCACCATATCTTGGCAAAACCACAACCGCAGTTCAATGCGGAGGAGATGAGCCCTAATGAAACTAACAATCAAAGCAGATTGATATTTTTGCGGATGAGTTGTGATGGATGACCATTTTTTGGTGGATTTTTTGCCAAATATAATAGCAATGACAGGTTCTGAACAAACTTGATAAAAGTTCTTGCATTGCTACTCCAACTCTATTTTGATTATAATCAATTGTTCCAAGTTAATTAGGGTAAAAACTTCTGTAGATCAGCTTGTCAGCATTAGACAGTAATTATGATAGCCACTATAAGACAGCAAGGGCTTGATATGTTCTTTATACAGAAGCAAATCAGACAGCATATAAAGACTGTTATATGGAACACAAACAGCTTGTGATTTTAGGAGACAAGGACAGCAAAAGGTCACACTGCACTGTAACCTGAAGGTTTCTGGAGGAAACTGTGCCTCTGCTGCACAAGTGAACCAAACCTAGGATAATGTCACGATAAGCACATGCGTTGCCACTATGTGGGACAGTGGCCTTACATTTTCCCCTATGAACTTGAACCTCTTAACGACTAGGGAACCAACCTTCAGATTATAATGAGCAGTTAATCGGTATAAGCCAGGGACATAGGCACAGGGCTAGAAATTAGGAACAGAAAGTTAAGTGTCAATGGCACCTAACAATTTTTTCTTAGTCGCCAAAATGATTTTCTTAGGTGAATTTCAAAATAATTCATTTTGTTTGTGTAGCATATTATGTATGTTCACACACATAGCTTAATGACTTGTAATTATGACAATTAACAAAACAAGTACTTTACAAATTGTAAGGAAACATTAAAAATTTACTTTTTAAAATGTGGTCTTGCCTTATAAGTCCATACTATACGTCGATGTTCCACCACCACCCATAAAATTAATATTCCCGGAAAACGTATAGAGCATTTACAAGGAATTTTATGATAAAATAAATAAAATTTTGTCGATCCGGCTCCTCGAGTGAGACAGAAAATCATGGAGTATATGGAGAGGGGGGAATTATGGTTACTGTATGTACTCTACACGTAAGATAAATTAACGATGTTTTTGTGAATTAATTTATTTTAAAAGCAATGAAATTTTTATTCAAATTTTCGTTTTGTGGGAGAGGAGGGGTCTGTTTCACAAAATTTTTCAGAGTTTCAAATTGAGACCAAAAAAAAGGGGTGGGGGAGATATGCTTTTGAGGGAAGGTAGTTCAGCGAATTCTATGGACTAAAATTGTACTTAAAATAAAAAATTGGCCACTTTAAAATTTTATGCTCAGGACACTTGCTTACACAAAAATCTGGGATCCCCATAAAAAAAATAACGAAAATTTATGGAAAATAGACAGGGAGGTAGGGAGGGTGCTTATTAAGAATGTTCGGCTAGAAGAAGTAAGAATTTCGTTGATCCGTTTTGAAATCTGACTGCGATAGAAAATCGTGGAATACTGGGGGATGTAGTTATTAAATTACCTTATGTTTATTATTATACAAAAAAAATTATATTTTTATAAATTAATTTATTTTACATAATGACAAAAAAATTCTCGATCGTTTGGAGGGGGGATGAACATTCTTCCTGTGACAGTGAATCCACGGAATTCGATGATAAACTGCAATTTAAAAAAAAAAACACTGTCATGTTTTGAAATTTTACCCTCCTAAAATTTAATGCCTTGGATACATGCCCATTTATAAATTCGGATTCGACCACACATGATCACAGTTTAAAATATTATGCACATGTGGACACTTCGCAAAAGAAACTTCACTACCAATTTCGTCTTGCGTAGCCTGTATGATTGAAAATTGATAGCAAATTTAAAGATCGGAAATAAGCGTGAAGCCGAAGAATATCGCTAAACATAAACTATTCCTAAAGCAACTTCCTTACAGGCAATAAAGGCTACGTTAAGACGATAATGGAATGCTATGGAAGGGAATTGAGATACCATAGCGGGCCAAGTCCCATCTAGATCGCAGACTGTGGGTTTACCCTTAACAAGAGCAACAACGATTCTGATCTTGGGACTTTCGTCGGTGAAATTGGCAGAGGGAAAAATAAAGGATTGAGCAATCGAAATTTACGTCATATAAACAATAAAAATAAAGTTAGGTGCCAAAAATGACTGGGACTAAAATCTGATTCGTTAAAATGGAATTTATACATGCAAAATACGACCAACGACTGCTAATTTCGAGCCCTACATAACCATATGCAGAAAGTTCATAAGGTTATAGGTAAAATGGGGTTACAGAGCTTCAACCCGTATTCCCCTATGTTAAATATACAAACTCGTTGTATGCTTAGGTTACAATCACAACATCCCCTGTACACCAATGGCCAGGTGTTGAAATTAACTTTTTAAATCAGGTGCACTAAATACTAGTTAAGTGTACAAGTAACAGAATAGAAAGTAAACCTCAACATTAAAAATGGGTAAAATGTAAGTGTAGCAACTATATTTAAGCATGCAAGCTAAAAAAAATGCAACTTTTCAAAATAATTGAACATTCGTATGTAATAAAACAAAATTCAAAGCAAATGAAGGTACATTGAGAAAATTATACATGGCGTCTGAAAAGAATGTACCCTTTTCAATGCCTTCTGTTGTTGTGTGGGTGCCATTTTGGAAAAATTATGGTCTTGGGAACGGCGGGCATTTCAATCAAAACTTGGAGTATCTAATAGCAATCCTTGTCACTGACACCTCTCTCCACACACTGGGCACCTGTGCCCAAAATAAAGAAAAAGGTACGTTCTTTTTCGGACACCCTGTATAAAATTAGTCCATAGGTCACCGTTCTTGAAAAATAAATGCAAGTAGTAGACTCTGTCCTAACAAGTTACTGCTCTCCTCCATTTCTAACCCAATCATGTTAATATTCTCTTAGTCTAAAAAATAATCCATTGTATCATTAGAACCATATGGAAACAGATGTTAGCAATTGCATAAGGATTGAATAAAATTTCTATTATTATTATTATTATTACATGCTGAATCAGGACTTAGTAGTTTTTCAAAAGATAGGATGAACCACAGATGTTTATGTAATCTAATCAGGGAGGAATATAATACAGATGGGTAAAGAAAACAGAAAGAATTGGGTACTCTCTGCATTCAAATTACAATTCCCTATAGGATACAAAAATGGATAAAGATCCGGTATCTATGGCATATTGCCAAATTTGTCACCAATGCCAAATCAAGTGTAACTTATCTGCAGAAGCATTCCTGGCATGTTACCAAAAATTTTCTGCCAACACCAAAACAAGCAGAACACTATCATTAGATCTGGCTTAAACCAACATCATGGAGCAACTTTGAAATCAGAACCTTCTTAGGAAAGGACAAAAAAATTACTTGTGTTTTTTAGTTCTGTAAAATAAAAATTCTGGCACCACACAGAAATTAAAACTCGAGAGAGATGCTGGAAGAATTAAAAAAGAGCATGCCACAAAGGTATGTGGAAAAACTCAGTACGGAAAAAGAGGATAGGCCAGTGAGAATTGAGAGTAGGAAAAAAAAGTTAAAACACTGGTGAAAAGGCGTTAGAAAATATAGACACTGTTTGAGAAGTATAGGGATAGAGGTATATGGGCCCCCATAGGGACACAGCTCCCCCCCACCCCACTCACATAATTCGAAATAAATTACAATTTTACATATATTATAATGTATAAATGTACGTAATATATACTTAAGCTTTCCAATTTCAGGGATCACACTCGCACCAATGCCATTCGTATCAGCTTCGTAGCAGGAAAAATGGTCTTTTGTAGAAGCAGGAAAAATGGCATTCGGTATCTAATTCGAAGCAAAAAAAACAGCTTTTGCGTCAGTTTTGTAGCATAAAAAAGCCTTTGCACCAGTTTTGTAGCAGGTGAACACCAGAAGTTTATTATTTTGTACAAAAAAAATTGGTTCAGACATCAGTTTCGTAGCAAGCAAAAAATACTTCAATCAAATGAATGTGCATGATAAAAATGAAAAGTAAAATGTTTCATTGAAAAAGTAGAACTTCATGCACATCAAGTTCTTTGTTTCGTTTTTTATAATTTTGAAACCTCTTCCCTGATTTCCTCTTGAGAAGCTAAAATTGTTGAAATACGCAAATTAGCTTTGGTCAACGAAATTTGTCCACTTTCGACTGCAGATGTATTTTTTCTTTGTATGTAAATTTATATGTTAAAAAATACGACTAACAACCAGTAATTTCGTGCTCCAAGGTAGGTGGTGTATCAGGGCAAAATTCCTCTATTTTGATGGAAAAATACTAAAAAATGACCAACAGTCATTAATTACAGCACTTTCAAAAAAGTTCACAATTTTTAGGAGAGAAAAAATACTACACAGTATAACCAATAATGATGTAAGCTAGAAAAATGGCCCACTTTGTGAAATAAATAAGTGATTTTGGCGCAAAAACGGACAAATTCATGCTTTTGTAGCAGTTTGTAGCAGCATTTGCGATTTGGCACAGTTTGGCGCAGGCTTGTGATCCCTGCAATTTTAAAAACACTACACTGGTGACAACTAGTATGAAGAAAATAATAAAACTGAAATTAAACTTTCGTAAGACCAAGAATAACAAAAAATAACTATTTCAAGAAAAGATTTAGCATAAAAGATAGGTGGCTTGGTAAGACATTTGGCACTGTACCAGGCATATGTAATCTTAGCAGAAAGCTGAATTACCTCTATGCAGTGGCATAGAAAAGGGGGAGGAAACTTACAGGCTCAAGTCCCTCACCGACTGGCTATCAGCATATATTTTCTCTAAGGCTGCATCACATAAGCATCTTTGAGTCCTCCCCCCCACCATAATTTTGAATTGCTACGTTACTGTTTCTAAGCCCTATGGGTACAATGAGAGTGGTTTGGCAAATAGCATGGGTTGACCGAAAGGTAGACACTATATAAATTTAGTAAGCAGAAAAGGTATATAATCAGAAGGTTACATGTGCAAATCACATCCGAGTCATCACTGTCTAATTGATGTATTTGGCAAGATTGATAACAGTTTTCGAATGTTACAGTTTCTGAACAATGTGATCTTAATTAAGGAACCAAAGTTAAGTAAATGCTTAGTTGCAAAATTGATACCTCCGGCAAGATGAAGATATGAAAACTAAAGAATGCGACAGAAACAATTTATATAGTTCGAAAACACATATAAGAATGTTGCAGTTATAATATTTATTTAAGAACCTAAAAAGAACACAATTTTTATTATCTCTTTCAGATCTTGAGCTCTGTCGATTGAGTTAGTCGAGCGGTAACAGAATCTAATAGTGGAGATGTGTAATCTACAGTACTGATGTTACAAGAAAAGTGAATGGTGATGTAAGATTATCTATCAGACAAGATCATTACAAAAGAATTTGCGGTTTAAAATAATAAGTGCTGACTTCACAGTTTCAAATGCAGTCAGTATTGGTTTGTGTTCATAGTGAAAAAATAATATTTTATTATATTTGTTCCTCGACTCACAATTTTCCGACCATTTCAAACTTGCCACCCAGAAAATGAAACCTTATGCTGGTAAGAAAACTGAAAAGCATTGGGTATAACTCTAAATCCAACCCAGTTTTTTTGCAAATGGTAGACAAATGTATTGCCACTACACTAACACAGAATACAGGTGCACCAAATCATTCATCGAACAACTTTGCCCGTCTGTTATAAAAATCTATTATTTACAACATCTTGGGAGAAGGTCGAATTGCGTTGGCCACAAATTTAGCAATGTTTCAAATCCAAAAACATTTGCACTCATTGGCTGAATGCCTCTCTCTCCCTCTCTTGGAAACACAGTGCCATTTGCTCGCCCAACATTTCCAGATTACTTATTTTTGGCATACAAAACAACAACATGCACTCATTGCCAGTGAAAAACATGGTTTTGTTTGTTTGTTTTTTGGTTTTACGGCTCAAAGACTACAGTGGTCATGCTGCGCCGGGACCTACAGTTTTCCGAGGAATCCGAACCTCTTAAGGCCTGGGGAACCAAACCCCGGACTACAGTGAGCAGTGCGATCTTTTATGAGATCTCTGAGTAAGCGTTCTTTTTGCACTGCTGGGAGTCGAACCCGGATTAGCCGCGCAATAGGAGAACGCGTTACCACACCGCCTGAAAAACATGGGTGGTAAAAGGTTAAATAATAGTATTGATTGAATCTTACTTGATTATAAATGATATATTTTCGTTTGTTTCAACTATCCATATCTCACCCCATTCCTTTTAAATGTACTTGAAAAAACAGCACATTCATGAACATTGTCAATGAATTCTAGAGGTCCAAAAGAAGAAAAAAATTTAACAATATAATAATAAAATATTAACCCGTATCCAAAAAACATCGTATATATATATATAATTTTTTTTTTTTTTGATGTTCAGAACACGAAAATTGCACTAAATGCTGTCTAGACGTTCGTAAGATCAGACACACCCAATATGTAAATGACAGATCGGCAATGGCAAAATTAACATTCAGACGCACAGCCGAGAAGCAAAGTGGCACCCATCACGGTTTACAACTGTGAACATGGGTGAATGGAAGGAGTGTAGCGATTCAAAAATTATGGAGGATCCGTAAGTAGCTTTTTTTTCAAATAGATCATATGACTGTGTGTGAAAGAGAGAAAACTATACCTTAATATTGAATGGGAGGAGCTTGAACCCCCCCCCCAAAAACTTTCTTATGTCACTGATGAAAAAGTTTTTAGACTCTAAATAAACTTAAGCATTCAAACAAATCGTTAGTTTCAAACGATTACTTGAGTAATAACTTATAATACGAGCGGCGGACTTAATACTTACGCTACTTCTGAGGAAGAGTAGCTGGTCACATGAACTTAATCAAGATGCAGCGGAAATGGTCTATTAAAATACATCACATCAGTTACTCATCGTCGTTACTCGAATGTAAAAGATTTAAAAATTCAAAAAGTATGGAAGTTGTTGTTTTTTCCAAAAATCGAGTTCATTTCGAGTTCGGAAAAGGCTACCATTGAATTCTTTCTGAAAAACGGAATAAAATGTGAACTTGATCGGATTTTCCAATGAGTCAAAACACTTCACAGTTCCGTCAACACATAAAATGGAAGCCACTATGACGTTTTTAACGATTTATGGTGATGCCATTCACAAAACGTTTCTGAAAAATAATTAAATATTGTTTAATCATAACAGCTCAGTGGAAGTGCTTCAATTTTGCAGTTCAACATTCGACAATTGTGAGCTTGTACAGATAATTATGAATTTGGATTGATAATTGATAATTTGGAATGGTAGGAGAGATAACATGATGAAGTTCAGATTAATAAGAAATTGAGTTACAGTTTGCATGACTTGACTTTGCTGAATATTTATTCAGACGAATTTTTCATTCATCGATACATTTTACTTTAATAAAGGCGCATTTTTATGAAAGAGGTTCACTTTTTGCTTGTTAATTATTGCACATGGCTTTTTAGGCATTAATTATTGCGCATTGTTTTTTATACTTTCTTAATTGCGTATTGCGCTGATATAGAACGTAATACGCACGTCTTTAACACACTTCTATAGGTTTTCTAAACCCGCAACGTATTAGCCTGAGACATTTTAACGTTGTCGCAGGGCAAAATGCTGAGAAATCCACCTTTATGGCGAGATGAGGTTTTAATGCTATTTAAGGAATACAATTATACTATAATTTTATAAATTCAACTTATTGTATGTTGCATATTATGCAGATTATTATACTGAAATTATGAGTGAAAATTTTTATTTCCAGCTGTAAAGAAATGTACTGCTAAAATTATGGAAAAATGAAAATAAATGAATTGGATTCCTGCTCTGGTTTTCGGAGGGAGCGGACACTCGGCACATTGCTCTTGCTTTTCCTTCATTTTTCACTTTATTTTTTCCAGCTTCTTTGTCTTGACACCAATGTTATTGCTCTGGTTATTGCCCCTGATTTTTCCTCGTATCGATGGATGGTATTTAATCGGTTTAATTGCCTTTTTCTCTCCCCCCTCTCCGCTACTTTCTCCCCAACGCTTTTTTCTTACGTTAGCCGTGTGTATACTTCCAAAAAATGCATTAAAGTTTCGGCAGTGTTTTTCTTCCCAGAGTCCGTGGCTGTCTCCGCTCATTTCATCTGCCTCATGATTGTCCTTTCCGTCTATAGTGCCTCTGCTGTTTGGATTGTTGATGTCCTTCGCCTGTCATGCTGTGCCTTACTGTCTTTTAGGCCGTTCACTCCTTCCGTGACGTTGTTTGTCTTGGTGTCCAGTGTCTTCGGCAGATTGTTTTTTTGGGGTCGTCAAATCATCACTCATTACTTCTGCCCCACTGTTATGTATTTGGATGTCGAGAGATAGCAACAGGAGGGTGACGCGGGGACGCGAGTATGGACGATGACAGGTAAATACGAGAATGAACGTTGGAATATAGAATATAGTTGCTGTGTGTGTAATTGAGTTCGATTTAATCTTTGTATTAAAGTTAGGTCTTGAAACGCGGTAGTTATCTCCTTTTCCTTACGAATACTCCCAGACACAACACCCACTTTATCAAATGGTATCTAGTCTCTGTCCTATCTTTTCTGAATCATGGAATTCCGCCATTATTCAAACCTCTCTCACACGTCATCATGCGTGGTGCAGGAGTGAAACCTCATCATTATGGCTTTGCCATACTTTTTCTGGAAATACAGGCTGCAGACATGTCCAACTCTTCCAATCAACCTTGCACACGGAAGAAGGAAAATAAATGAAAAATAAAACTAGTTTGTATAAACAACCAACGGGACAAGAATAGCGTTAAAAGAAAATTTTGTAATTAAAAGCCTTTTTTTTAATTTGGATTTGATTTTGAAAATCGTTCATAAATAACTAATAATTGGGGTAAAAAAATATACTATTTTAGTAGTATTGAACAAAATCCTTTCTAGTAGAGTCATCATCGTAGAGTTTTCAAAATTATTTAAGGGGGCAACCACCACATATTATTTGTACATATGTATTACAATACATGTAATATCGCAATTTATCTTAAATTCTTGGGAATGGGGAGCTCGGGCGCCAAGGGCTTATATAATAACTCTATACCTATGAGTATAAGAGATATGTAGGTAAAAACTTAAATGAAAGTAGTATCTTAATTGAATGCATTCATTTAAGTCCTACTCATTCTTATTCTCATTAAGTGCCTGACGATGATCAACTTATTTAAAAAGGAATGATTCTAAAGAAACGAATGACATTTAAAGAATTGGAATAAGTCATAAACAGCAAATGTCATTTAACGAATGGGAGTGGTTAAAAGAATCATTCTATTTAAAGGACCTGCCTGTCGGTTAGCACTGTATTATTAAGCTCCTTTGATTTAATTTATTGAGAAATAATAGTAATTTATTTTATATAAATCGAACACTACGCAGATTAAATCAAACAACAATGTCAATCAATCAACGTTTATTGGCGTAGTGATACCAACGCCGATGGTATGGCGTGATTAGATGGTGAAACGTTCGAAAGAAAATAAATATTTCTGCCTTCGGTGGGACCTGAACCCACGACCTTCCACTTGCCGGGCGGAGGCTCTACCCACTGAGCTACGAAGGACAATATATAATCTCTTTACGAACGTATATATATTGTTGCCAGTTATTTCGCAGAATGGTGTAGTACATAGACTACTATTTAAACCAAATTGCAAAGAAACTGGTATTAAATTGATCGAAATGCACGTTGCAGCATATGTATTTATTTTATGGGCGTAGTGATACCCATAAACGTTGATTGACATTGTTGTTTGATTTAATCTGCGTAGTGTTCGATTTATATAAATACATATGCTGCAACGGGCATTTCGATCAATTTAATACCAGTCTCTTTGCAATTTGGTTTAAATAGTAGTCCATGTACTACACCATTCTGCGAAATAACTGGCAACAATATATATACGTTCGTAAAGAGATTATATATTGTCCTTCGTAGCTCAGTGGGTAGAGCCTCCGCCCGGCAAGTGGAAGGTCGTGGGTTCAGGTCCCACCGAACGCAGAAATATTTATTTTCTTTCGAACGTTTCACCATCTAATCACGCCATAACATCGGCGCTGGTATCACTACGCCAATAAACGTTGATTGATATTGTTGTTTGAATTAATATTAAGTCGTATGTCATATTGCGCTATTTCTTTTAGGGTATGTAAAACAGAATATATAATAATTCAGAATGGATGTCCTCGAAAATTGGTATGTTATGGTTTTCTGAAAATTTATATATTTAAGAAGATTACGAAATTAAACAAAATATACCTTACAACATAAAATATCGCACTTTGTGGGATTGTTGCGCAGGTAATAGTAGCTGAAGTATCTGCGCGGCTCAAGGCAATGTGCGTTATACAAGAGATTTCAATGTTTGCTCGCGCGCGCCGTGTGTGTGTGTGCGTGTGTATGAAAGTTTCTTTAAATTCTTTAGTTAAAGATAGGGTATGATATATAAATAAATAAACAGTGGTCACATCGTACTCGATGAATTACTGATGTTTCTTAGAATATACCAATATTTATCTTAAGTACGGTATGTTTCTTCTGAAGACACGTTTTTTTATTTAATAATACGAGTAAATGTGCTTATATTTAAATAATGTTGGCTGAAATCGGGATATTTATTAATGAACTACCACAGAAATAAAATTTATCAGCACATATTTATTACTTGTACCTTTACGTTCTGACTGATGGACTGACTTAGATTATCTATAACAGGATCAACAACTCAACGTAACATCCGACTCGCTGTTCAATTTGGATGTCACATTGATAACAGATAGCTAATAACCACTGGAGCACTAATATGTATGAGAAAAAAAAGCGATAAAAAAATAAGCAAGAAACTTTGGACCAAGGAAAATTCTCGTTATATACGATCGCTCGTTAAATCCGTCTTGTAATTTAAAATTTCAAACTTTGAAAATAAAGTGCACATAGATAATATATGTACAGGGACTGCCCCGGGTCTCGCAATATTAGGGACAACATGTTAACATGTATGTATGTCAATTTTGAAGGACCTCTAAAATATCAGTTGCCACGGATCTCGCATCTTCTTCGAAAGGCCCTGTATATGTATATGCAACACGCATATAATAATATTCAGCTTTAAATCTGTTTAAAATTTAATAAACAACGTTTTGTATTATTTCTTGAATTTCAGTATAAGATAAAAAAAAACAAAAACTGCGTGTATATATGTGTGTGCAAGAGAGAGAAATTTATATTTGTAATCATTTCAAAACAAGCTTTATTCGGAGATGCTCAAAAAATAGTTCATAGTTGTTTTGTTTTACAGTGGCAATGTTCATTAAATTACAGTTGTAAAATATTGCGCTCATAAAATATGTAGTTGTCAGTACACTGATTTTATCTCTAAAAAGTGTGGGTCTGAGGTATTAAAGGTATTTCCGTAGGTTGTCAGCATTTCCAAGCAAAGCGGCCTTTTGGAGTTGGTGTATTACAACTATGTTAATTCCTATTGTATTTAGATGATTTTCAAGATTTGATGGGATTGTTTCCAATTCTACTGCTATGGAGATGACAAATGCTTTTTTTTTTTACCATAGCCTTTCGACCTCGATTTGCAAGTCTTTATACTTGGCGATTTTGTTGAATTTTTATCCTAAGTATTCACACTGTACAAAACTGCTAGGTTTTGTTACTAATCCCAAGCCATGAATTTAACTTTATTTCCTGTTGAAGGAAGAGTGATTCCCTGTAACAGAAGTGGTATAACTCGAAAATTTTAAATTTTAGACCATGCAGTCATTTTGTTGAAAGGCACTGTTGTGGCGCAATAATAACGCGTATATTCAGCCTTCGGATTATCCATAATTCGACTCTCAATGATGAAAAAAAAAATCATGCTCACCGACTGACTGCTTACGTCATTCTGAGGGTTCGTTCCCTAGGCCTTATGGGGTTCAGATTGCCCGAGAAAACGCAGAATCATTGCCCTGAACTAGAATAGTGGTAGCTCATTCCTTTATCGTGCCATTAACTCGGGTTCTACTCCCAATGGTATCATAGAACACGTGCCGTTTTTCTGTCGACCGTAGTCCGGGGTTTGGTTCCCTCGATAGCAGAGGTTCTGATTCATCTGAAAACTGCAAGTCAGTCCCGACTCAGAATAACCTTTGCTCTCCTTGCACCGTGAATATACAAAAAAAAAAAATCATTTTGTTGAAAGCATGTAATATAATATACTCTCTCTCTCTCTCTCTCTCTCTATATATATATATATATATAGCATATTATATTATATTTGTTTTGAAACAAAATAATGTCGGAACGGAAGGACACACGATAAGCTAAAAACAAGTATCAGAGGAAAACTATCCAGTTAACTGAGATTTCTTTTTCACTTGGCGTTGTTTACATGCTAAAATTGCAAACAAAGAATGATTTTTGACGCAACTTTCCGAGAAAGTTGACTGTCGTTCCCAAGGGAAGTGTTGTAACTAATGTTTTGGGACAAATTTTCTCATCGATCGTTTTTTCAATGGTGAGGCTGTCCGCTCTAGCCCGCTCTCCCTTTCTATGCCTGGGAAATTGGGCTTGCCCCTGGAAATAAAAATTGACGTGTTTTTACTCAAAATTGTGCCTATCTTAGAACCAAAGTTATTGAAGTGAGGTCTTCTTGAATGACCACCCTGTATATTAAACCATGAATAAGAAAAATAATGATACAAGTCCGGTAAACACTTAACAAAATTTTCATTTTCTTTTCTTTCTTTTTTTTTTTTTTAAAACTATTTACCTAATTTTGGTGCACACTCTTACAATCATCAATGCAGATTTTTCAAAATTATTGGGGGTGCGGGAAAACACGTTATGGACGTTTATACATTACAATATATGTAAAATTGCAATTTATTTTAAATTATCTGGAGAACAGCCTTGGTCCTCATGGGCCCAAATAACTCTACTGCACCCATTTCAATGGTTCTCAATTAATTTTCACCGTGCGCCATTTTGAATCTTTTTTTTTTCCTCTGGCGGGTCAAAAGATATGAAAACGAGATTATCCTACATGCTATATAGACAATGAGGGGGGGGCTTGTCTCTTTCTAGAAATTTTCCGACTCAAGAAAATATCATTGAGGTAATAGTTTTAGGCCCCTCTAGGAAAAAAATTATCTCCCCACTAGAAAAAAGTTTCAATTCCTTATGCTTTGCAGCCGGGCCAGTTTTTCCTGGCGGATCTGGCCCGCGGGCAGTCAATTGAGAACCATTGGCATAACATATTACAATCGAAGGGAAATTAGATTTTATTAAAAAAATAAAATTGAAATCATATCTTACCGATCGTGCAAGGGGAAAACAAATTCAGCAGCATCTATCCAATCTCTCGTTCGCTACTAACTTCGTTTCCATCATTACCTACATCTTGATTTTCCAACAGATGAACTCAATGTGCACTGTACTGATTTTACACATCAGATAACATCAGATATCTTAACCTATTTGCGAACTTCAACGCCTGAGGAGTAGCGAAGGCGTCATATCGAGATGGGATTGATCGACGGCTTAGAAAAAAAGACACGGTTGAACGTTAATCTCTTGAAGGAACACTCAATCGATAATGACTTAGCTGCAATTCAGGATTATGGATGCCAGCACAGCGCCGGCCCATCTCATTAACCACTGTTCATTAATCTCATAATCCCATGCATAGTGCACTTTCTCCATTAAATACTTCAGCTGACGTCGAAGTTTACATTGTATTTAAATAATGGGAAATAGATACTGTAAACGTGGAGTTCAAAGTACTCAAAGTGTGATCTGATTTGTTTGTACTTCGCTCGAGTTTGTACTATTGTCTTTGCACATTTGCGTCGTAATTAAATAAGACAGGTTTGTAAACAGTACTGTATTTACCTATAGGTAAACTAGATCAGCGATTTTGGGGCCTATTATTTAATTTTAAGCACTATTTTAATCTCGTTCATTTGCAAATGTAAAAGGAATTTTCATCATTAACAAACCTGCGTATTGAAAATATGAACTACAAAGAAAATTTCAAGATTTTTGACGTGAGGGATACATTCTTTAAGAGTCCATTCTATCTTTTCGGCCTACAGTCCACGAGAACTTTAATCCGACATTATTTGTAATGTCACTTTTAACTCACGTATTAAAGTGGACATAGGCGTACGTAGAAAGTACATAAGGGGGTGATAGGCTCAATGAAGGGGGGGGGGGTTAGGGAGCTACAACTCATATATTCCTATGTTAAATATACAAAATTTCATTGCGTCAACATCCCCTGCGTACGCCAGTGAAAGTGGAGGTCCAACGAGGATTCAGTTCAGGCAGAATGGGGGTTCCCTCATTGCGATGCAATTTTGTAAATATTTTGTATACATATGTATATGTTTTTTGTACATATGTATATATATATATATACATTTTGTATACATGTGAATATACGGAGTTGTAGCTATGCAATCCTCCATTATAAATCTGTAACCTCAACCCTTATGAATTTTTCGCGTACGCCTGTGAGTTTAAGTACCCATGTTTTTTTAACTCAAGTACGTCGTAGAGCTCCTTAGCTAACAAGAACTGTGAAGAAAAAAAAATCACATCTCAGAATGGTCTCGATCCAACGTCCTCCAGGTTGTTGTTCTCCTTCTCCACCTCCATCCTCCTCCTCCTAACGACTCTTATGAATCAATAAGCTAAAACATATGGGTGTGTTCGAATTATTTACTCTAGCTTTGTAATCTTTAAAATTTGAAGTTTTACTAACTTGGAACTAAGTAAGTCTGTTTTCCCAATTATGTTATAATATTATATAAGAGAAAAAAAATGCATTTGTAGATGTATTTCTTTGATACTCATATTTTATTTGTAGGGATTTACTTTCACTTTTTAAGTTGGATATATGGATTAGGAAAAAATGCTGGAAAATCAGGACATGAATGTAAAAAGGGGAGATAGATATAAAGCGCAAGTTTTCGTTTTATGAAATATAGAAATTTGTTTCTGTGCACAATTTTGTTTTTATAACTGGAAGGTTTAGAAAGAAATCCATCTGTGAGACAGTGGTTGACCGCGACCCAATTTCGGTCGCTTGTAGAAATGTTTTTGCGACATTCTTCGATATTCTTTTGTCAATATTTTTATAACGTTGAGAATAAGGGGCGTTATCACAAAACCATTATGTAATTATAAAAACATATAAACGTTTTTATAATAATCAATAGTATATTGAAAGAGTAGCGATTTTTTTAGATGTAAAATTTGGAAATGGGTCTTTGGTAAATAGCAAGAGGACATTAAGTAGAACGTTCGTGTAATTGGATTCAGAGCCGACGAGAAGGGAGCGTGGGCTGCAAGAGCTGCAGCCCGGATGAAAACCTAAAGGCCTGCGCTGCAGGGGCTGCAGCCCGAATGAAACCTAGAGGCCTGCGCTGGCAAGAACCAATGCTTTGGGGGTGCCCGGCCCTGAAAAAATATTTATGCCACTGCCCAGGGAAGGGATCATAGGAGTCGGTCGGAGCGAGCTCGGGGGCCCGCGTTGGCTCTCGATGCCCCTGATTAGCTCGCCGGCATTAGCGTAGCAGTTCATAAATTATGGGGGGTGGGGCTAAAGCAACTTTAAAACCAATCATGTGACGTGACTTCAAATAATGTGTTTTGACAGCCAATGGGGGGAGGAGCATGAGCCCCTAAGCCCCATCTTGCCTACGTCATTGGTTGACGGCCACTAATCTAGATAAAATCCAAAGTAGAAAATAAAAAAAAATTATTTATATGCAAAGATTAAGACAATATTGAAAAGCAACAGAAGAATGAGATACTAATTTCCGATGCGTTAGACTACCCTTCTTATTCTATTCTGTCTTACTACCTTACTTTCTCTTGACGAAGAGCAGCTCGATGCTTTTGAAAGCTAGAATACTTCACTCCTCTGCTGTTTTACATCAGTGTCTTAACTAACCTTTATATGTAAATATCACATCATAATTGTGCAATTATATATAACCAAATTGATAATGCAAATTCTTTCTTCGAGTGCTTTTGTTCGTTTGCATTTCTTACGGCGAAAGGGCAACGAAGGTCAAGCTGCACCGTAACCTACAATTTCCCGAGGAATCTAAACCTCCGTTGCTAAGGGCACCAGACTCCAAACTACGGTGGGACGGTACGTGTCCCACAATACCATTGGGAGTCAGACTTAGATTCATGACACAATATACGAATGCGCACTTCGTCGTTGTAGGAGAGTGGAGCAATGTGTTCCCCGAGGAATTGGAACCTCTAAGTATCTAGGAACCTAATTTTTTTTTCTAGTACTATTAGGAATTGAACCCAGGATAAAGACACCTTGTGGCTAACCCACTACTATTGCTCAATTGCAGGCACTGGCGTAAGCAGGAGGGAAGTTCTAACCCCCATTGATCCTACAACCCACCCATATGAACTTTCTGCGTACGCCTCTGATTGCAGGGCTTTCAAATGCGTAACAAGACCAAACCTTTCTGAGGCGAACACTTGCTGTTGAAAATGGACAGGAATTATGTGTATGCCTGAATAAATTGATATTAATTTATTATTAATTGTCGAGAACATTCCTGTCCATTTCGGGGATGGCTGTAATCAGTTTCACTGGCGTTTGGTATTCGTAAAAAGGGCTATTAAAGCTAATTAAACGCGGTAGACTAAACTCTTAAACAAGTTGTGGACATTCGCCAGATTCGCTTGTATTTGCGCTTACCCTTAATTCTGCGGTTTCTACGTTTGTCTTAGCAATTTCTATTTTAGTAGAAGGAATGATGATAAACCGCAGGAAGTTGGTTAACCAGCGAACAATGTTAATTTGAATATTTCTGGAATGGAAATTTTAACCACAAATGTCTTTGCGCATATACGAATACATATGCATATTTTCTCACCATCACTATCGCTTTTTAGATTTTGTAGCAATGCTTCGGAATATTTGTGGTTGTCAAGAATAGGTATAAAAATATTCCAAAAGCTTTTATCGTAAAAATACATGGCCTGTGACCAGGGGCGGACGCACGCTTTCTTTCATTTTGGGATGTCAAGGACAGAATTTGCCATGGTCTTGGAATAACACCCTTCATTTATCATGAAAGTTGGAATTTTTTACAGTGAAAAAATATATTTGGGGGTCATGACCCCTGTGATCTCCCCCACGTGTCCGCACTTACCTGTGACATGGTTATATTTTTTTATAAAAGATTTTTTCAAGATTATGTACGGTCACTTGAACTATAATATATTAATATGTAATTCTGACTATAAAATGACGAAGACAGCCCCCCCCCCACCCACACCACTTCTAACAGAATCCTTTATCTTTTTTTAATGAGATTTATTAACCGCTTAACAATTTTTAACAAATTTAATATAACAGTTTTTTTTAACAAATTTAATATAACAGTTTTTTTTAACAAATTTAATATAACAGTTTTTTTTAACAAATTTTAACAACGGGTACGGTGAGCACCAGATTGTTCTTTTCAGCATATGGCAAAAAGTTAGCAAACGGTTCTTATTTGTTCAAAAATACTTAAACTGGTTCGTGTGAACTGGTTCTACGTTATCGCGTAATAATATTTATATAGACAGTATCAGTTTTCTACTCCTTTTCAGTTTTGTCTTTCTTGTTCTACAATTTTCTTTTTCGTTCGAAAGTTCATTAATTTTGTGAATGTACTCGTAATTATATGTTCATAAAATTAAACTTTTCTAAAACAAGGTTTCGTCAAACATAAAGGATCATTGACAGAAATTTTGAAAGTCTTTGCTTGCATGTTCTATAACGCTGTGTTAATAAATTTATTGAATTATTCGTTCTAATCAAGATGAATAATTTTAATTTAATAAATCGTTTATTTACATTTCTTAATTAAATTATTTTAATGCCGTTTGCTATTGATTTTAATTAATGAGCACTACCCTTTTTTTTCAGTGTACTGAAAACCATTAGAAACGTTTTCATTTGTATTTTCTATCAAAAATCAAAAAATAAAATCAAAAATTTTATGTGAAAAACATTTTTCTCTCTAAAAATGGAAGAATTTGAACAATTAAATGATTGTTTTCTATCGTTGGTTGAACTATTTTTAATTTTTTCAATTCCCAAAAATAGAGGCAAAAAAAAAATTTTTTTTAGTGTTTTCGAGAGATATTTACAAACTACACAATGCACGTAGTAAAAAAAAAAATCCGACCATACGACTTTTCTTGAGAACTATTGAAAGTAGAACAAAAATTTCAACGCCACTTTATCTACAATGGCTAATTCTATAAAAATATGGTAATGAAAAATATTTGGGGGCCGTCTTCATATTTAATTTAACGTCAACTTTAAAATTTTTATTGGCAACACCCACTTTTTTATTTCATAGAAAACTTCTCTGTAACCAATTTATGCTAAATTTCAAATTTCATGGAATTTGGGTAATAAATAACAAAGATAATCGATAATGTTCTTTAAAGGGACTATCCATATATTTTATATTGTAGCGTTTTGATTTTTAAGACTTAGTTTCCGTTAATTGAATTTTGTTGAGTTTCCGTTAGTTGTTGAATTGAATAGATAGTGAATTTTTATGACTGGTAAGTCCTATTTTTTTTTTAAATTCCTCAATCTTATACAAGATAAACTGAAAACGTTGAACTGTAGTTTTAAAACTATTAATATATACTCGAAGTTCTTGTCATTAGAATTTGGTTTTATCTATCTACGTAATATAAAAAGTTGTCAGAATTTTTAAAAAATTATAACAGTACGTTATGTTTTTTTAATATCTTTGTTATAGCTTTAATAAGAAGACGATGTCTTTACAAAATATCTTGCTTTCATTTTTATTTTAATGTTATTTAACTATAGGTAGTTTAAATCATCAAATTATGGTTTTAGCGTTTCAAGAACTACAACTAATTTTAAGTAAACTTGTAACATCATAAATATATATATATGCAAATGATGCTACGTTTATAAGCTTATTACTTTCTTGCTTATATAGCAAATAATTTTTTTTTCATAACTAAAATGAAACAATAAAAATTTCTTTAACATTTTCGCATAAATTAAATAAATGCAGGGCCATTCTTTAAAAAAAAAGTCACTTCAGTCAAAACATTTTGTATGTGGAGACAGCCCACTAATTGTTAATTTTTTAAAGAACCTTTAATAACGAAATTAATAACGCAATTGCACTCCAATTTTGCATATTTATGTTTTTGCTGCAGCTGAATCGAATGGCGTAAAATATTACCCCTCTTTCAATTCACATTTGTTTGAAATATTAATTTCATAATTAGTAATTAATATTTATAACTTTGACCAATCAGAAAGTTAATACAAAATCCCTTTGGATAATTTATAATAACAAAATGCCTTTGGAGCTGTGTGATAATTGAGAATAACCTGAAAAAATAATTAGATTCATTCGTTACTTATTTCAAAAGATATCGCTAAAAAAATGGATAGTAAATTTAACATTAGGAGATGCGAAATTCAAATATTTATAACTCAGCAACCATTCATTCAGAAGTTATAAAATTTGGAATATTCATATAATTTTATGTATAAAATTTAAAAATAAATTAAAAGGTGGGTGTTACCATTGGAAATTTTAAAATTGACGTTACATTAAATATGAAGACCATTACCATATTTTTATAGAATTATCCATTCTAGATAAAGTGGCGTTGAAATTTTTGTTCTACGTCCAATAGTTCTAGAGAAAAGTCGGATGGTTGGATTTTTTTTTTTGACCACTGTATCATTGATATACACACACGATTCTCACCGCTTGCTTACTGTTTGAAGTAATACCTATTATTATAGCTAATTATAAAAATATAAGTTTTCATTTATAAATAAATTTGAAAACTTAATAATTTCCATTTTAAAAGTCATTATTAAGTTAATAATAAGAGAGGGCTCCCACCGAAATCCATTGGCAAAATATAACTCCATGTATGATTTCCTCCATGGCTTAAATCACGTACACCGTATCCAGTTACAACGAGCACTAGGTTATAATGACAGAAGATAAAGCATTTGTTCGGTTATTGCGTTCAAAGTACAGGTGTCTCAAATCGTTCACAGAATGAATCAATGAATGATTTTGCCCATCTTTCATGAACGAAAAGACTGGTTTAGTGAGCCGGTCATTTGAACGAGTCGGCATACCATCAGTTCAAATTATACAGGATGAAAACTCTTTATTACGAGAGAAAACCTGTTGTAACAAGCAATGAATAACCCAATAAAAAATTCTCTTGATTTCAGCAGTTCATATATAAAAATGAACTTGTCTCTTTTTTTACAAAGCTCCCATTTTAGAGGATTCGAGGTAACAAAAGACATTATTTAAATGATACGTATGACGGGAAAATAAAAATTCTAATATTTCAATGTGATATTCATTTTCGCTGTTCAACCATTTTTTAAATCGCCACCTAGTTTTAATGAGAAAGCGGATATATAGAGTACAACTACTGGCCCCTTCATGTTCGTTATAAAAGAGTTCGATTTTAGTTTATATTAGATTAAAGATTGACCTGAGGCTTTTCCAGTGGTCGATAAGAGATTCTTCTTCTTCCTGATTATGTCCTTTCCACGAACAAAATTTGGAAAATTTACCATTGAATTTTTCCAAAAAGTTTTGAGTTTGGTTACCAATTAAGCTTAGTTGGTTGTAAACGTATCGTAGGGTATTATCAGCCGTCTATAATGATACCCCTATATCAAAACGATTGATAATAACCTGCTTATGCCTGGCGTTCAAAAATTTCAAGACACCAATAGGTTAAAAACCAAACGAGGTGCATTTTTGGAAAAAAAAATATTTATATATTGTTAAGAGTTTTTATTATTATTATTATTATTATTATTTATCAATTTGATAATTATCATTATTAACATACTTTTTTAAGTGGCTTTCCTGAATTACGTTCAGTGGAACCTGCTTATAGCGAAGCTGAAGGGAGCCGCAAAAATATTAAATATATGTGAAATTTCAATGTATCCATGGCGGCTGATAAAATAATAATTATAATGCTGATAATATTATGATCAAAGGACACAGAATTTTTTTTGTATGTATCCGAGCTTGATATAAGCTGGTCAAAGACTGTGTATAATTTTATTATTATAATAAGCGGTGCGATGCATTATGATCATGAATTACAGTAAAACCTCCCTACAACAATAACCTTTCTCGGTTCCGTATAATATTGTTGTAGAGAGGTTTTACTGTATTATTACCAACATTATCATGAATCGTTTTATCATCATTGGCACGATTTATTTTATTACCGTTATATTCATGAATTATTGTCATTATCACGAATTATGTTACTATCAAAAATCACCTCCGTATGCTATCAAAATTATAGATTTTTCCATTATTGTCATCATTAAATATCCCATAATTATTAATATTATGAATTACCCTGTGCTATTACTATTATGGAATACAAAATTATCATCATCATCATTATATCGTAAATTATTGTCTTCATCGTTCTCACGATTTATTAAACTGTTTCTGGATATCGTTCAAATTAAATCGCTTATTTTCCGTTATATTCTGTAGGTTTTTTTTATTTTGTGGAAAGGAATGAAAGAGAGAGGGAGATCCTTAAAAAAAGAAAAATAAGGAATTTTCTTTCAACTAAAACGTAAGAAGAATAAGTAAGAACTAAAAAAACTTTTCAGTTAGTAAATTATAATGTAACAGACATCCGCTTACAGATAATTTTTCATTTAAGAAATATAATCTCACGCATTTTGACATCCTGAACGCGTTTTTGCATTTTAAATGACTTATTGCCTCCAATAAATAACACGTAACCACTGTTAACCAAAACAGAATCAACAAGAAAAATTGCTCAGCTTTTATGATTTTTCAGTTGAGTTAGTAAATTTTCTAAAATGCTTAACACCTACTTACACACAAGCATTTTTGGCGATATTTTGGTGATTATAATTGGCAATAAATTGCGTTTTTTACATGTTGGAAAAAAGCGCGGATACAAAACCTGTCACCAAACGAATGTAATTTTGCTTAATATAGTAAAACCTCGAAATAACGGACACCTGGCGGACTTGAGTAGCTGCCTGCTATTAAAAGGTGTCCGCTATTTGGGAG
>QLNU02015359.1:45220543-45235534 GCA_006491805.2 Dysdera silvatica | reverse complement strand
TAGAGCACGGGGTGGGAAAAGATGGAAAGAAGGCATTTCTCCCAGAAGCTCTTAAATCGCAATTAACTGAAAATGAATATAGCGTTTACTACAAGCGAAGCAAACTATCTTATCGTAAAGGCTTTACTCCTTTACTTTTTCATGGCGATTTTCCATGACTCTTCCTTCATGACCTTCCATGAATTTTCCTTCATGATCTTCAATGACTCTTCCTTTACGATTTTCCATGGCCCTTCCTTCATGATCTTCCATAACTCTTCCTTCGTGATCTTCCATGATTCTTCCTTCATGATCTTCCATGACTCTTTCTTCATGATCTTCCATGACTCTTTCTTCACGATCTTCCATGACTCTTTCTTCATGATCTTCCATGACTCTTTCTTCATGACTCTTTCTTCATGACTCTTTTTTCATGATTTTTCATGACTTTATGACGACCTTCATCGTCACATTTCAGATTTGCCCTTGTTTTCTTCGTTTATAACATGCATTTCTTGATGGCATCCAAGGGAGATATATGACTGCGATATATCCATCAGATATTACAAAGGCGATATAAGACAGTAGCACATTATCCAGGTGTTACAAAGGAGATATAAGACGGCGATATATCACACAGATGTTATGAGGGAGACATGAAACAATGGCACGTCATGCCGTACGATGTTGCTAGGGAAACATAAGAGATATATATCACGGGATATATCGGCGAGGTATTTCTGTTTAACGATGGTATTTTGCAGGCAACAGCATATGCTTCATAAAGTTCCGCACATTCCGATTAACGTATTTTTCTGTTTAACGACGGTATTTTGCGGGCCCAGCATATTCATAGAATCCCGCGCATTCCGATTAACGTTCTTTTCTGTTTAACGACGGTATTTTGCGGACCCAGAATGTGCCTCACAGAATTCTGCATATTCCGATTAACGTCGTTTTATCTCTTGAAGTTGTTAATGGGAAATATAAAATATAATTACCGTATTATTATAGCACTTTCGAAATTTAGTTAGTCGCTAAATGTTATGGCTAAAGCAGTGTTATCGAGTATCATTTCAGAATAACATGGAATTTTTTAGAATACATTAATTAACATTGCTGCATTAAATTTTAAAAGAAAAAGATTTCCAAAAATTGTGAATGTCTTGTTGCCTTGTATCACTGTAATGTCATTTGTTTAGAAGGCTATTTTCATAATTTAATCACTGCCTAATGGCATTACTATATTCATGGCAAACCTGATCTGAACATGAATCGACAGATCTTTTTAAGTCTTTACGTAACTAATAATTCGAAATGCGCATTCGTACCGAAGCAGAAGTCGGCCCATTGGTCAAAAAAGAATGACCTAATATTACAAAATTTAAAAAATGGAAAATTATATTATTAAAAATTTCTGATCAGATGAAATCTAATTCATCTTACAAATGATTTCCGATTCATCTTTCATTCCATCAAAATATATCATTGTAATAATAAAATACACTGTGTCCGTAAAGTCATGGTGCACTTTTGACCGGTCACAGGAAATCAACGAAACAAGATAGATACGTGAACTCTTCACCAAATAACAGACAAACTCTCCAAGTTTCTGTACTCTGATGTGCAAGCGTGTGCGCACACAGGTGATGACGCAACACCACGAGCTGCGCGGCAGTGGATCAGCCCACGCCCACGCCAGTCGAGATGTGGAAGGTACAGAGGAAAATTCAGTGTGTTCTGTGGCTTGCTAAATTCGAATCCGTGACCAAAGTGCGCAGACATTCACTCTGTTACACCAGACGTCCTTAACCATTTGTAGGAAGAACTTGAATATCGTTTATCAACAAATAGAGGCCACATCAAACTGCACTGAATAGGTATGAAACTTGGATAGTTTTCCTTTTATTTGGTGAAGATTTCACATTTCTATCTTGTTTCGTTGATTTCCTGTGACCGGTCAAAAGTGCACCATGACTTCACGGACACGTGGTATATCGTTGTATAATAAAGAACTCAAAACACAGTTTCTTTGAATAATTTCAACAATTTTAAGCCAAAATATCAGCCTTTGTTCACAATCAAAATACCCCACTTCCTTTTTCTCGAGATATTGAACTGCGCATGTGCAGTTAGATGTGAAAAAAAGACCTAGAGGTCTTTTCCATCTTAATTTGTAAATGGTGTTAAACTTCTCAGAGTAGCCTCCAATACAGTAATGACTCATTCGGAGGATGATAGAACTTTAAATAGTCTGTCCATCACGAGACCTCCCCCGTTACTAAGTCTGCGCCTGTCTGTTTCCGTGGAAATGAGTTAATTAGCCCATTTTAAAAAAAAAACGGATGCTAAGATGTGTATACATTTTTCAAGCACATCCTCTATCACAGGGTTGTCTAATCCTTTTAGGCAGCGGGCCACATAAAAAATTTTCAAGATTCTCGTGGGTCACTGGTTTTATAACTCCCCACCCCTTTAAAGTTTTTTCCGGTTATTTTTGTTTTTGTTTACTTCCGATACGGAAGGCGATCATTCATGTTGTCCCTATTGATTTTCCTTATTTCTGAAAAAAAAGCCTAAAATTTTTGTTTTGGGACTTTTTTTTATTCCATACAGTTGTCGGCTGGTCGTATGTTGGACAACCCTGCCTCATCAGGTATATCTTCCATTATCTAATAACATCTAATATATGTTCTATCTCTTCCCCTCTCCCCAACTAGCTTCTCCACTTTTTTATTCTTCTTTAAACCGCGTGGGGTCTCACTTTGTTTAGCGCAGAGAGATCCTTGATGTCCTTGCGCCATAAAAGGTCAACCAATCAACCATTATTAATTTCCCATTAATTTCGGGACAATCAACCATTATGAATTGTCCATTAATTTTGGGAGGGGCTGAAAGGACCTAGGTTATTTCGAGTTGGTGCCCCTGGGTCTCAGGGTGTGTATTAATGATTCATGTTACACTATTATAGAATTGGCAAATAAGATCGCATGCTATTAGCTGGGGATATTAGTATATAGATCATTACTGTATGTTATTATTGTGAAATATTATTACATTGCATATTGTTGCGGAATAATATTACACATGACTGTAAAATAGTGCTATATATCGTCTCAGGGCGGCAATTCTATCGCGGCGCTTTCCGCGATGGTTTTTGGAAATTCTAGTGGTTTTTCTGCGATTTCGTGAATTTTAGGCTTTATTTTTCCTATTATTGTCTAATTTCTATAATTTTTGATTTTTTACTATTATTGTCCACTTTCTATGATTTTAGATTATTTTTCATATTTAGATAACCTTAATATTGCCTGCATCAGAAAACAGTTTCCTAAACTTTATGAAATCGCTATTTTTGTCTACAAGTATTCTCGAACGGTGCTGATGCCGAACGATTTTTCTTCTGTCGACAGATGGCGACATAATTTTATATAATTTTCTTTAACAATAAAATATATTATGCATATTGTTATTATTGAATATTGGTAATGGCTTATTGGGCGTAATTTATGAATTAAACTTTAGCATATTAATGCACGTATGTAAAAATAAGTAATATATAGAGTTCACTATCACCCACTGTTAGTTTTGGAACATTTACCAATAAACACGGTAATGCTACTGCATAATGCTTATTTTGCGACGTACTGCATGTTTATATTACTGTTTCGAAACTGGTAATTTTTTTTTCAAATGTTAGTGTTAAACTTACCTCACGATTTTTTTTTAATTTTCGCGACATTTTGAGAATTTTCCCCGCGATTTTCCAGAAAATTTTGCGTTTTTTTCCGCGATAAAATTGTTGCCCTACATATCAATATAGAACATCATTGCATAATATTATGAAATACGGTTACATATTATTATGAAATACGATTACATATTATTATGAAATAACGCATTAAATTATTATAAAATACCATTAGGTCACATTAGTATAGAATAATAAACAAAAACATTGGCTACATCTATTCTGTTCACATACTTAGTACGCGTAAAATTATAAAAAGAAGAAAAAAAATATAGAAAAGTGAAAGGAAAAATAAAGGAGAAAAGAAAGAAAAGTGTTCCCCATTTCTTTTTTCTTCTTCTCCTTTTTAAGTTAATTCTTGTTTTATAATTATTTACTGAACTTTTTTAACTTTTAATTTCTGTCTTGTTAATTGCCTCATCTTTCGTCTTCTTCCAATACGGCTTCTCTCTTTTTCTCTAAGCGTCTTATGTTCGTTCCACGTAAGTGAGCTGGCAAAGGTTTTCAAGGAGGCCCGGGACTTTTAGGAATTGTAGCTCCAAAAGAAGACGAATTTCAAATATCTCGTATGAAACGCACGAAACCTTAGAAAATGTAAACGGATAACAAACGCATAAATTACATTTTTAAAGGCCCGAATTTTTAGTGTTTTTTGCAATCGTTTTTACTGTTTTTGCACTGTGTTGATAATAAATAAATGTAACTAGAAAAGATAAAAAATAACTCGTTTCTCTCGTTTTTTAATGAAGAGTTTTACTTGGTTATTAGGCAATACTCATAATTCGATATGTGAGATTATGACGGCAGTACCATCAAGAACTGGGTGTACATGGGCTTGCTCTTTTACTTTATAAACTGTGAAACATACGGTGTAAAGTGTTTTAAAAGTGATATGCATGAAGAAGGGTACAGTAACGGATTAAGGGCGGTGCGACTGGTGCCGTCGCACTTGGCGCAAAGTCAAGGGAGGTGACAAAATGACCTGATGACCCTGAGATGCAGACAAGGCCAAATCCAATTGGATCATCTAAGCGCTTATTCTTAAATAATTTCAATAAATGAAATTGATAATTGAAATAATTAATATATTGGGCGCCAAATTTTGGGCTCGCACCGGGCGCTATACGGCCTAAGTCCGTGTCTGAACAGGATTATTATTATCATTAAGAAAGATAAATTTGCCGTAAAAGAATTTTAAAGTCACAGTGTTGTGTCAGGAAAAAAAAATATTAACTGCAAATAGGATATCAGAAAATGGTGTGTTGAAAATAATTTTTCACTCATAAAAATGGCGTTATTAATATAAATATCAAGGACTTCTTTTGATTACTTCGGAATATATGATATAGCCTGAGAATATAAGTGTTCGCTGGGCTTAAACGCGCTTTTCTACACTTGTGACATCGTCTTTTGTTGTATCGCGACACTGTGATACATAACAAGAGCGATACAACAAGTATACGATCAACTTTCAGTATCGTGAGATTGTTTTTTGACATCGAGGCACACATACAGAATTGCCAGCCAGGAGATGTCTCTGACGTGAGGCAAATTGTCTATTGATGAGCCAAACACCTATGACATGGGGAAAGAAGCAGTAACAGTTTGGCACAATGACGGAGATTGGCAGCTTGTTCTGACGCCAAATCTCGTCCTCAGTGCGCCAATGGCCGATTCTAGAAAGAGTTGATGTCTGGGGTCGTGGATGGCCAAGGATGCCAAGTTCGGCATGGTAGAGTCAGCAATCTGTTCCAATTGGAAAATTCCTGATGACTCGAAGTTTGCTACATACATTGGAAGTCCCAAAGAAACCAGCCAAGCATGCATGCAGTTATAGTTGGCTTCAATGACTGGCACAGTACACGAATCAGCCAGAAAGTCGTTAGGAACCTAGAAAAAGCGTAAAAAAAAAAAAATCAATAAAACTGGAAGTAATATTAACCCCAGAAACTTTTTATCTCCCGCGAATACATTTTTTTACAGCAAGCTTAGAAATTTCATAATGCGTTCATATAAAGTATCCAGAGCGCCATCTAGTGAGTGCTGCTGAAATGCTACTAGGCTGGTAGTGTATTAACCTTATAGGTGATAACCAGCACCTGAGATAACATTCAGAAAACGCGTAGAATATATAATGGACATCTAGAATTGCCAGTTAATATATCATAGCACGAAAAATTCACAGACTAATCTCTACCGGAAAAGTACTTAGCGCCTTAAAAAAAACAAAAAAACATATATATATAAAGTTTTAAAAACTTAAATAAAAATTTTAATTACTTAAATAAATTTAAGTCGTCTAGTAAAATATGAGAGGTGTTTGAAATACATTTCAATGCAGTCAAGCCCGGATTTATAAATAGGTACGTTGGGCAAATGTCTAAAGCGCTAAATTTTTAGGGGGGCAAAATTTAAAAAGCGTCGACTTTTTTTGATTATAATCAATCAATCCGTGGAATTCCGTCGATCGGCCCTCCCCGGGAAAGCGTCCCCTCGGTTTTTTTTTACTTAATTTGAAATTCTTAAAAATTTCATGAAGCAGAGATCCATCACCTCACCCCATCCAAAAATCGGAAAAAATTTCGTTATAATAAAGTACATAATACAATCACAAACGTCCCCCTCCCCCATATACTTCTCAATTTTCTGTCGCATTTGAAGTGGCTGATAGACGAAATTCGGATAGGGGATGGGTGCCATACAATCGCTGTGCCCAGGGAGCTAGCAGTTCACCCTAAATCCGGGCTTGGACCGAGAACTAATTCACACACACTATAATTTTGGAATAAAATATGAGAGCTAATATGAGAGCTAATTTAAGAACAATGGGAAGGGATCCTTGGTAAACGGAGATGTACATGACGGGCATTGGTGTAGCTAGCTTTGAGTTCTAGGGGCGGGGAAGGTGCCATATCCCCAACCCAATATATTTTGACTTTTTTAAGGTAAAAAAATATAAATAAATTACCCCACGTCTGGCTTGCTGTTGAAGGAGGGTGATGCGCACTTGATCGAGTGCATCTGCAATATCTGATATGGCTTGTTGAAGTTCCTCCGCATAGCGTTGTACCAAAGCAGGCGGAATACCACAAAACCCAGTCTAACAAGAGAAGCAAAGACACATTTAAAAAATCGTATTTTTTTGCTACGAATTCTGCACGTGAAAAAAAAAATTACACATACACGAAACTTATTACAAAACAACGTTATCATCACCAGCACTGTCGTCATAATCGTCATATTTGACCATTATTTATCCCCTGTATGATGATGATTATGTCATCACCAGCACTGTCGCTAGAATCATCATACTTGGCCATTATTCATCTCTTGGCGGATTGAAGATTACTCTAAGCCAGCATTTCTCAACCGGGTTTCCGCGAGCCATCGCAGGCCCGGGTTCCGTGAGGGTTCGACCCCGAATCAAATACTTGTGTACCAAAAGACAAACATAGGTTTCACATTGGAAATTTGCTTCAAAATTAATATTTACATGGCACATATTTATTAAAATATTTCGCAGGTTTGTTTAAAAACATGGGGCTATTTTTTTTAGGTGAACTGTATGATGACACCCAACCAGCCAGTTTGAATCTACTTTTTTATTGTTAATAAACGTCTTGTATAATAATATACAGTTTTATTTTTGTAAAACCAGTCATAAGAAAAAAAATATTTTTTCCCTATGAACTTTAAGTTCATAAATAACAAAGGAAAACATACGCAATAGTTTTTAGGTACAGTTTTTAGGTTCCTTCGAACATAAATATTATTTTAAGGGTTCCACAAGAAGAAAAACGTTGTTTCAAGCCCTGTGGTGGCGTGATGGTGATGCGTTGGTTTACCATATGAAAAATTCGGGTTTAAATGCCTAGGAGTCGGAGGTTCGGAGTCCACAGTAATTGTAGGTCCCTGCCCACGACGTCTTCGATTGGGGGACATAAGGCCTGGGGAATAAGATCAACGCGTTTGGAGCATTAGCAAAGAGGAGGTCAAAAGGTCGGTCTAAATTATACCCTGAAAGCATTTTGGAAATAATACTTTCATTCAACCTTATATACATATTTCGTGATATATAATATGAACAGTATAAGAGTTACAGCAACGTAAGAGAAAGCAGATATTATTTTAGCTCAAGCTTTAGGTTAGAAATGGAAGAGAATATAGAGCTTTAACTTGTTACGATATTCTTTTCCAAAATGCGATGACGATGATGACTAGATAAAAGATTGACTTTTCTGTGGTTCTAGCTATATAGAGCCTAAACGGTTTGACATGATGTTTAGCATCCCTCCCTTCCTTTTGACTTCCATTTTCCTATTCATAATTTAAATGTGAAATTGTTTTACAAATAAAAAGAGCTTTCAATAAGAATTAGTTTGGACACAGTGGCCAATTTGGCTCACATAGGTGCACTTCAAAACGTCCATCTATGGGCCTCCATTCAATTAAATATCAGCAAATCTTTGCATAAATTTCTGGACTTACAAAGGGACTCTTAGATTTAAGAAACAGTACTAGAAAAAACTGCAAAACTCCATGTCAATCGATGTAAATCAAAGATATTGCCTCAGACCTGCACATTCTTAGTAATACTTAAATATTTTAGTTTTTCCCAATACTTAAATCCACATTTTTACATTAAAAAAAAAGAGCTGCTTAAAGATTTGCCTCCGTGGAAGGTTTTTTAAAATTCCACAAATATTAAGGCATATATTCAGCGTGACTAAACGTGGAAGAAACAGCAGCGACAAAAATCGATTTTTAGTTCTGACTTTGATTGCTTTCAAAATTATATATATATATTTTTCATTCCTACGCTCTCCCACTTGCCTTCTAAAAGTATTATGTCTAAGAAACGAGTTTTCCTCATTGAGGAAGAAGTGAATTAAAAAAAAAAAAATCCCCCTTTTCCCCTAAATTTTCAAAAAGAATCCCGAATTCTTGCCATCGAAATCCCTTTTCCCACTATTTCCAAACATATCCCTATATTTAAGGAAACACTGTTTTAAAATCGTTTTGAAGTGATTCATACTAAAATATAGTTGTATTTAGTTCTCAAACTAGATACATATTATAATTTCAATTTGAAATTGGATTCATGAGGTTTCCGATTGAGTTCTCCCCCGAAGAAATTCTGGAAAAGTAATGGTTTCGAATAGAATTCTTTTCCCATTTTTTTCTTTTCCTGGTAATTGTTCTGCCCTGTGGTCGGTCGAATCCGGAAGATTATGCGCTCATTAACGACAACTGCTTTACCTTCCCAAGAATTCGAAAAAGCAAATTCGAATTTTTGCGGAAGGCCTTGTTAAATGGAATTTCAAGGTCCCGTGCTTCTCGGATGAATCAAAAAGATCCGTGCTTCTCGGATGAATCAAAAAGATCCATCCTTCCCGGAAAAATCAAAAAAGCTTGCGTTTCTCGAAAACTCAAAAAGTTCGTGCTTCTCGGAAAAATTAAATGGAACGTCTGTTGATCTTAGCCACAGAACGGGAAATACTTCAGTGTATGTGAAACTCAAAATTGTATATAACAATGCCTTCTTCAACTACGCACATGATTTCATTGAGACATACAAAACATGGGACCCGTATACAACGAGGAGCTTGGAACCAAGAAAAAAAAATTCGCTATATTCGATCGCTCGAAAAATCCGTTTTAGAATTTAAAAATCCAACCTTTAAAAACAAAGTGTGTATAGGTAACATGTGCATACAGTAATATTCAGCTTTAGATTTGCTGAGAATTTGATGAACAACATATTACCACTCGAATTTCAGTATGATAAACTGATTAAAAAACCATAAAATAAAGGAATTTACATTAGTAATTATTTCCAAAATAAGATTTATTTGGAGATGCTAAAAAACGGCTTATAGTTGTTTGCTTTGTTGTTCATTATTGCCTCATAAAAACATTTATTGTGAACCACTTACTACGTATTTTAAAGAGATGAAAGTACTCACGTTTCTCCGAATTTCAGGATAAAACTCTCAGAAGTTTCTCCGATTTTCAGGGTTCTAAGGAGTTTCTCTGACTTTTAGGATAAAGTTCTCAGAAGATTCTTCGATTTTCAGAATAAAGTTCCTTTGATTTTCAGGATGAAGTTTCTCCGATCGCAAGTGTTAGACAATTTGTTACATCATTTTCTCAGTTAAAAAGGCATTCTCGATCATTTTGTTTTTTAGATTTTTCTACATAAATCTCTATTTTTTATTTTTTTTTCTACATAAAATCTCGGTATTTTAATTTTCCTATATAAAATCTCGCTATCTTTCATTCGTTAAATCTGGGCTCCCTAAAACCCTTGTTCGTTAGAAACGATTAAATTGTTTTGCACTTCGTTATTATACCGAAAAAATCCGCATTTCCACGCTGTGTTTGGAAATTCGATAAACTAAATACGGGCTCGTCATAAATGATTCCTACTGTATTTGCGTTTTTATATAATTATATCTAAATTTAAAATAAACAAATAAAATTACCTAAAATAAATACATAATAGGTCGTATCTGAATAAAAGGAGCTCTTACATTCTTCATTTCTTTTTGCCAACCGTAACTTTTCACTTATTAATATATACATTTAAGGAAAGAAAGTCAAAAAGAGAAGGATGATAGAAGTGCGAAAGAGGAAGGAATATTTTATTACTTACTTTGTCTGTATAAGGTTCTTCGTATAAGTAAATATTATCTTTTTCAAGTTTTTGCTTCACCAAGCTCAAGATGGATGCAGAGGGTGGTCTGGGATTACGAACTAGCTCTTGTAGACTGCCTTTCCTTTGTTTCGTTCTTCTGTAAGCGTATCTTCCCGGAGAATCGTCCGGATCCAATGCAGGATCACTGACCACATCATCATACTCTTGAATCCTCCTTCTGGCATTATTACAATGCTTGTCCTTTTTAGGGAAGGAGGCCCAAGCGTAGACATAGGAACTTCGATCCATGAACAGTTCTGGTACTTCCCGTTTAGAAAAGGTTGGGGAAAATAGAGATATGTGGTTTGCAAATGTCTCTTGGTGTTTGGATTTCCTGTGATTCTGCTTCGACTGTCTCGAGTGCTTTGACTTGGTATGTTTCGACAGCGATTTGACTAAGTTTGAAGCAGGGGACATGCCCTTTGGAGATTCGGATATCGCTGAGTTCGTGGTTGAGACACAGTTTCCAAGAGCTGTGGATGACGATATGGAATCGGCAAATGTGGTGACAGGAACAAAAGATTGTAGGCTGTCCGTAAAAAGTTTTGAAGACTCGACCAAACATTCTTTGCTATCGTCTTGTAAGAACACCTCAATGGTTTGTGAAATGTGTTCCTCCGGGAGGGATGGTGGTATGTTAAAACCGGTGAGATCTTCCGGACCTTCACCCATGTCATCCTTGGAGTCCATCGTAGTTGTTGTTGACTTCGTGGATGACTCGGCACTCAAATCTAAATTGTTCATAGCTAAAGATAAGTCTTGTCCTTCTCTAGAGTGAATACCACTTTCCGAGTGGCTAGTATCCACATCTTCTCCTTCCATAAGTCCGCCATCTTGCAAAATCCTGTGAGATGCTTCGCGTTGCTCCAGGTTCTCATGACTAGCATAGCATCCTGAATCACGTGGTGACTGTTTTAATCTATCTTCTTCATCTTCATCAACTGGCGAAGAAAAGAAAAAATAATAATAATCCATCAACTGACGAAGAAAGAAAAAGAATAATAATTCATCAACTGAAGAAGAGAAAAAATAATTGTTAGATCATACACACTACATATAAAAGAAACATCTGGATGTTAAAATATGATAAACTAATCTGCTGACTTCCACATATGGCTATTATGCTTTCTTTTTCATTATTTAGAGACGATTATATAGTTCGATGGTACAGTTATGCTTATACAGTTTCTCTATGATAAAGCTGTGCTCATATAACTTTTCGAAATTGCCATGCTTATGTAGCTCCATGATACATCCACGTTTATGTACTTCTACGATATATTAGGTTTATATAGTTATCTGAGATATAGCCGTATGAGATACATATATAGCTCTAAAAAATAATTACATTTTTGAAGAAATACAAGAACAGTACAAATGTAATATGATGCAAACATGCAAAATAAATGAAAACAAAAACAAAGGCTTTAAAAATTTTAAGGTTCTAAAAAACTTCAGAATTTTTTAATGGAAACCCTGTCATTAAAAATTTTCTGCAGCTGTGCTTTTCATTACAAAAATTGGACATACCATGGGCGCCGGCAGAGGAGTGCAAGGGGGTGCACTTGCAATCCCCTGGCTTCCAAAGGAAAAAAAAAATCAAATCGGCATTATTATTTATTGTTTTCATGATGCCGACGTATCGGGCTTAAATTTTTTAAACATAAACCTTCTTATATCGTTCATTTTAAATAGGAAAAGAATTTCCAATCGTGAAATATAATACACAGCAGGATGTAAAAACAGTCGCGAAAACTACGCGATCGCATCGAAGATTAAACATAAACTAAAGAGACTGACGTTGGCTGGTACGGAATTGACAGGCAGCCTGAGTTGAAATCCAATCAGAATGCGGTATTTCAAACTGTCACTGTTGACGTCTTCGAGGTGTAGCTTAAAATTATGTAAACTTTTTTTTTTACATAGCAAAACTTCGTTTATCCGTCTTTCGATTTACCGCCAGTCTTTATTGACTATTTTAAATAAAGAATTTAACTGCGTGAAATATATTTTCATTTATACATGAATGCAGATAATTCTTTTTTTAGAGTTTTCCTGGTTATGTTTAACTATATATTCACATACAGAAAATGTGAATATAAAAATGTGTAATTAGTAAGGACACCAGAAATGCTTTTTTTTTCAAAGCATTTTATGCTCCTAAAATTAAAAAACCATGCTTTTTTTAATTAGTTCAAAAATAGGAATTAATAATTAGAATTACGCAGAAATGGCAACGCCTGATTTTTATGCTTTTTATCGTCTCTAATAATTAGTTATCTTGGCCAACTCAATCTATTCATTGATGTCCGCCAAAGGTCTCGACTCCACGGATAAAGAATTGCTTCATATATATATATATATATATATATATATATATATATATATATATATATATATATATATATATATATTTATTTATTTATTAATTATATATATATACTTTTTTTATTAATTTTATATATGAAAGTGTATATATATTCCTTCATATTGTCATAGTTATTATATATATAAGATTCCACTCAGTTAACATTTCTTGTACTCACCTGGAAAAAATCCTGTAGGCACCTATGTATTTTAAATAATGGTTTCAATTATACGTGCTAACATAACACACAGCCAGTCCCCAACTGAGGCAATTTATTTAATTATTATTATTATCTTATGCCTATATGCCTGTCGTTTGTAGTTATTCAAACACATTGGTGTCAGGTATTTTACCTTGTCATTGCTTTATATTGTAAGCTGAAGAGGAAATAGTGTAAATTATTTCTGATAACAAGTGACTGACATCATCCTAATGTATATACGTTTACATACAATTATGTTAGGAATCTAACCAGTAGCGTAGCAATTAAAAAACTCATGGGGGGGGGGGCGCTCAAGTGGCTTTAAAGAAGAACGCACGTAGCCGTAAGGAAAATAAAATGTCCTATATCCAGTGAGGAGGGGGGCTTTATTCATGAGCCCCACCCTCTTCTACGTCATCAGATCGAACCAAATCCAGCGATTCAGAAAACGGTGATTCTACACACTGAATCACTGAGGTGCGTCTAGGCAAGTTGGAAAGTTAGACTTAAAAAAATTCACGTAAGTCGAAGCTAGATTCTAACCAATGGCACTTATAAAAAAAATACGTATTAAAAAACCATATGTATGGGAAATAATCAGGTGTGATTAAACGAGAAAAAAAGTTTGCATAGGTATACAAGTAAATGTTACAAGACACATAATGCCAACCAGTGAACCTATACGTAGAAAATAAATAAAATTATTGTTGCCACCATCCACTAATCATACCTTACTGCTTACGTGAAAACACAGCAATACATAATTAAAAAGTTATTTTTGTT
The DNA here is from genome assembly GCA_006491805.2 of Dysdera silvatica. Taxonomy (NCBI): domain Eukaryota; kingdom Metazoa; phylum Arthropoda; class Arachnida; order Araneae; family Dysderidae; genus Dysdera; species Dysdera silvatica. The sequence continues at coordinate 45,221,754 of QLNU02015359.1, read as the reverse complement.
TTCTTCGTTCACAAAATGCATACGTAAGTTGTATTTGAATACAGAGGTATTTATGCTCTGTAAGCAGCATGCATACGCAGAAAAATAAGGAAAATAATCCGTTCTTCTGATCTTTTTTATTTATTAAATAAAGACTCAACAATGGCTGCTTTTTTCTTCTTTTCATGAACCACAGAAATCACATCACACAAACTGCGAATAATTTCTTAGGAAAGGAATAAAGAAAATTTTATGTGACATCTTTTCTTGTATGTACAGTTACTCGAGCAGCTTGGCAAACATCGTAATACATCCCCAAAAATCTCTGAGTGTAGAAGCCGTAGTTCTGTTCATACAGCTTTATACGTTAGGGTTAAGATCTCAATTTAACGATAATCTTTGGATTTGGCCAATTCTTTGATCTATAGCAGGGAAGTCCAACTTGTTTGTGTTAGAATCGATATTTTACATAAAAGGTTAGTCTCGGGGTACGTATTAAATTCCGGAATTTTAATATATTCAAGTTTCCTGGATTAATCAATGATGGAAAAGGGCGGGGGTTGTAAAGAAGAAGCATAAATTAACATTAAACCGTATTAAGAATAGACTACTGTTGTCATGATATGCATAAATAAGAGATGATAACGTTAAACAAAATAAATTATACAAGAAAATAAAATTTCTTTTCATAGTAAAACAAAAACACCTCGACCAGATAATACGAAATAAAAAAAAATATTACATTAGTAGTATATAATTTTATATTACAAGGAAATTACTAGTACAGTATATATGTAAACAACTTATTACAGTAAGTAATTACCGGATACGGTATCGGGGTTGGGGAGGGGGCAGGTCCCCATTTGCTATCTTGGCTGCTAATGAAGCTAGATCTGCCAAATTTTAAATTTAAAGATGTTAGAGTGCGGATGTATCGTGGTGTAGAAATGGCAACATCGCCCAAGCCTATTTACCGTATAATATAATACGTCCTATCTTGGATGCAGGGGGGGCCCCCGAGGGAATGCTGTGCTAGGGCCCCGTATGGTGATAATCGGGCCCTGGGCATATTCAGAGTAGTATGATTGTGTCGCGAGCTAGTTTAAGCACGTATACAGGTATACGTGCGTATACGTGAGTATACAGGTATACGTACATATATGCCTGCGCCTGTATATGCGATAACATGCACATAAATATAGCAAAACGAATCTGGACTGCTTAAACAATTT
>QLNU02015359.1:45198097-45218097 GCA_006491805.2 Dysdera silvatica | reverse complement strand
TATTTATATTATTATTATTTAATTAATTAATTCGATAAGCAGCACATGCTTTTAGTACTGTATGAACCAAAAAAAAAAATTCCCATCGTAATGTTATTGATATAAAATATGCAATAAAGAGTTTTCAGAGAGAGTGCCGAATTTCCGAATTTAAGCAATAAAAAATACTTAAAAACTTATATCAAGAGAACGTTCACATGAAATTTAAAAGCTTCAAAGTAAAATTCAAATCGTAAAATTTAATCAGACTGTCACCTAAACGCTACCCTAGGGGAAGGTAAATGAAGTGCTAAAAGAAGAAAATAAGCAACAAATAGCAGCCCGGAAAACACTCAGAAATTCATATGAAAAAATATTAAATAAAATGAATATTAAATTCTAGTTTTTACTTACCGTCAATGTCAATGCCTTGTAACATTTCAGCAGCTCTTAGCAACTTTAAACCATGTTCAGGATTTATGATACCCAAGCTGTCCAAGTCCTCTTTTTCAATTTCCTTGAAAGTATCTAACTCATTATAGCCGTTGAGAATGAGAACATTCATATATTCCTAGGTATAAATACATTATTATTATTATTATTATTATTATTATTATTATTACTAAATATACAATTTTATAGCACATAGTATGTCTAGTCTGTTTCATTTAATTATCAAAATCTTGCTGAGATGGGCTGATACCAGAAATGAAACTCATTATTATTATTATTATTTAAAAAAAAATTCTAAAAATACAAATTTGAAAATAAATAAATATGCCATTTTTGACATGTAAAGAATTAAAAAGTATTTTTTTATCAAAATCTATAAGAGAAATAATGTAATATTCATGTAAATTATTTTTATCGTTTAGTCCGCTATTTTGATAATACCGCTTCGGATGGACTGATGCAAGGAATTTGCAAATTCCTATAAACTATACTGTTCGCTGGTGCAAGTGACGCGACAATGCTGTGTATGTAGAAGAATAGAATTGCATTGCATTGTCTCCTTTTCTTGTTCGGTCGAACGTTTTATTCGGTCTGATTAATTGCTTAATTTTGGGGTGCGGTTATATTTCTTATCTTTATTTTGTATTTTATGTTCAATTAAGCTCTGTTAAGTTTTCGTTACTAGAATGTTTTTTACTAGAAGTTTTTGTTACTAAAATGTTTGTTACTAGAATGAATTATTTGTTACGGAGTCAGTTCGAACTATGGCAATCTTGGAATGCACAAACAAGTAACGAACATGGAAATAAATTATATACTGATACACTGCTCGAAACTAATAAACAATTATCAACACAAAACTACAAATTTATTATTATCATTTACTCGACAAGTACATAGGTCCTATAAGCGTAACAATGGAAAAACGGTGAATTTAATCTATCAATTAAAAATACATTTCTAAGGAGAAGAATTGGTGAGTAAAAGCCGCCAAACAGCTATGAATCAATTTTTTTCCAAGGTAAATAAATTTTAATATTAACGTTTTGTTATAAATTTACTTGTTATGTTCAACTTGTTATCTTAAACTTGTTTTATGAGCTTAAAAATACATAAGTTCCGAAATGAAGTATTTAAATGATTGATATGTGATGTTTCTACTACTTCAGAATGATCCGCCTTTTTTACGGCCAAGTTTTTTGTCCGGCGAGTGACCGCTAATGAGGGGTTTCACTATATTAACCGATTCGAGTTCATTATAACATTTGTTAACAGATGTAAGTTCATTATAACGCTACGAGGTTCCAGTTCATAACATTAACGGATTTGGGTTCGTTATAACACTAAGAGATTCTGGTTCACAACATTAACAAATTCCGGTTTATTGTCACACTAATAGATTTCGGTTCATTGTAACACTAACAGCTTTGTAACATTAACAGATTCAATCTCATCATAACATTAACAGATTCAATCTCATCATAACATTAACAGATTCAAGCTCATCATAACATTAACAGATTCAAGCTCATCATAACATTAACAGATCAAGCTCATCATAACATTAACAGATTCAAGCTCATCATAACATTAATAGATTCAAGCTCATCATAACGTTAATAGATTCAAGCTTATCATAACATTAACAGATTCAAGCTCATCATAACATTAACAGATTCAAGCTCATCATAACAGTAACAGAGTATATACCTGAAGTCCCAGTTGCTTGAGTAGCTGTTCCAGCGTCTCTGGTTTACTAGCTGTGGAAATCCAATGGGGTGAACCCCTATGTCTCCGGTATCTGGGCTTACATTCCTCCAAGATTTCTTCCACATTTATGAACTTGAAGTGTCCAACTTTACCGTGTGCCATGCCAACCCATATCCCTGTCTTATGCTTGGCAATAATATCGATGACATCTCCTTTCTGCATATAAAAACACCATAATCAATATAAAGATATTGAATTGCGAATATAATAAAATTTAACATCTTTAAATTGAAGATATTAAATTGCGAACATAATAAAATTTAGTATCTTCAAATTTAAGATATTAAATTGCGAACATAATAAAATTTAATATCTTTAAATTGAAGATAATAAATTGTGAACATAATAAAATTTAGTATCTTTAAATTTAAGATATTAAATTGCGAACGCAATAAAATTTTCTCCGATTTTGCATCTTGAGCAAAGTAATGGGTTGCACTGCACGCATAACGTAATACACTGTATCACATATTAAACATACTGCATTAGAGGAAGTGAGTTAAGTATGTAGTATACAATGCGCAATATATTATGTCTAATGCAGTATATTATAAATATAGAGAAAAAAGGTATTTGCAATAAATCCATTCTTCATGGTACGTATATGCTTACATTATAGTTAATATATTACATGGACAAGTTGCAGAGATGAATCATTTATTATTTTTGTCTGTTTGAAGATATCTGTGTTCCATGATTGCCCGTACCGTCACACAGATGGAATAAAGGATATCACGTGATCTACGAAAATTGTAAACAGTTAAGCTTTTCCCACGCTTCCAACCAGGTTTTGTTGGGATGGAACATGGTGCGTAAGTCACAGTGGGCCAAGTGTTGCCCTTTCGAAATTAATTTTCACAGAAGGAAGAGCGGTAATAGATGCCACCTGAAATTGTCGCTCCAATCCCAGATGACATAATAATTATTATAATAATAGTAATAATTAGATCCAGGACGTAACATTAAATAAATAAAAACCAAGAGTAAAATAAGACTCAAATGTGGAGATGGGCGTAAAGTGATTTGGGACCGTGGGGTCACCCCCTCCCTCCCCCGTCCCACAATAATTTAAAATAAATTATATTGTAATGTATAAATGCATAAAATATGTTCTCGGGCCTACCCCCACCACGAATTTTAAAAACTCTACGTTATTGAGTATGCAAGTAATTTCTTATAGATTTAAAGAACTTGATTTATATTCCAATTTTACCTTGAATGCTAGACCATCTCTATCATAAGGACTTGGTGTGTAATCAACCAAAGCCCTGGCTTTCCCAAGGAAGGTACCCAAGTAGGGGGCGTTGTCATCTTCGCCAGCAGAGGTAGAACTCCTATTACTACTAGTAGGAGTTGGAGCTTGAAGACCTAATTGGAAAAAAAAAAGGTAAGTGTTTTCAAGAAAATGTGTGTGTGCGTTACGATATTTTAAAGAGCAGTTGATGGGGCATAATAGACGCATAGACTCACTAGATCCTGATCCACTTGGGATACTTTCCACCGAGCTTCCTGTCTGGATGTGGCCGTCAGGATGTTCTAAACTCTCCCGAGCCTGTGTAAAAAAATGTCGGTAGTCATTAAAAATTCTTGACTTTCTTGTTAAGATTTTTCAGGTAACGTTACTGGTTTTGTAAAGCAAAATCATATAATTTCATTAATTAAATTAATACCACTTTTTTTTATTAAAATTAAGCTACTTTCTTGAAGCAAATTACGCTATTTTTTTTTTCTCTGTGATTAAATTAACGTTATTTTCTTACTTGAGGCCATTCCATTTCGATGATTAAAATTATGCGACATTACTAGAATTGTGTTTTTTTTTTTATCAAAGTTATACCACTATCTTGATCAAAACTGTACCATCTGCTTATCCAAATAGTGTTAGTTCCTTGATCAAAAATATGCTACTTCCTTGATCAAAATCATACTACTTTCTTGATCAAAATCATGCTATTTTCTTGACCAAAATTATGCTACTTTCTTGATCAAAACTGTGTTAATTTTGACCAAAATTTCTAATTTAGAGCGCCTGAATTACCAATGAACGCGAGTAAATATTACAATATAATGAACGCGAGTAAATATTATGATATAATGAACGCGAGTAAATATAATATAATGAACGCAAGTAAATATTACAATATAATGAACGCGAGTAAATATTACAATATAATGAACGCGAGTAAATATTACGATATAATGAACGCGAGTAAATATTACGATATAATGAATGCGAGTATATATTATTGTAAGTATGCGTGAAACACTGTTTAAGTTAGAGTAAGTGTCCTATTGAATTAAATATAAATCACATTTTCGAACCTCGTCATCCGGAGTAGCTCCTCTAGAATTTCGTAATCTAGAAATCTTTTTCTTGACGTCTCGATGTAGATGTCGAACTTTGCCAGCCCATGATGAGGAAGACCTTTCTTTAGCGTCCCGATGGAAACGCAATTCCACTTTCTAAATGAAATGAAAATGTTCAATTTTAAGAAAAACGTCTCAGAAGCTTGTTTTCAAACAAAATTGCATAAAATTTATATAGTTGACAATAAAATTTGAAAAAAAGAAAAAGGAAAAAAAAAATACTGAAGTGATTTGATTTCGAAATTAAGAAGATTTAACTAATTAGCGAAGTATAATTCCTTCCATTTGCGTTTCATCTTCACAGTATTGAAAACGGCGACCAAATTTCTAATCATCAATCCGCAATTTAATCCACAAAATTTCTTAACTTTCTTCACAAGTCATTTACATATTGCTATGCCTACAAATAAAATTCCTTATCATCGGAATTAAACTCATTCTCCCCTTTGCCAGAACTGGTATAATTACATAGCTTTAAATAGATACTGTTCGTTTACGAAAAGTAGTCCGATGGTACCGTTAGAAATAACTGGCGCTGACATCATAAACGGCCTAGCTGGTTACAATAGGGGGTGGACGTCATTTCAGAACTGGTTTTTGGCGCAGACAAACGTTCACTAAAAAACAGTTCTGAAATGACACCCTTCCCTCTGCTGGAATCGGCTATGCCCTTTGTGACGTCAGCTCCCGTTATTTCTAACGGTACCATCGGACTACTTTTCGTGAACGAACTATACATAGATCTCTTTGCATACTTAAAGTTCAATCGTTCACTGGAATATTTCAAATCTAAATTTAGAGTTCTTCCTTAGAAACATTTCGATTTTGATGGTACTTAAGATTCGTTTTTCAGCTAAACTTGCTTTTCTGTTTTATTTCTGCTATAGGAATGGATCATTGGTATAACTAGCCGCAAGTGCTAGTGGGTAATATTTCCAACCCAATGCGCGACATATAGCATATTTTTCCAATTTTTGTTTTTCTAAGGCGATGTTCAGTCTTGAACTGATTTAGTGTATAATCAAAACAATAGATGGCGCCACAACTGTGCTATTTTATTCGTTTTTTCTGTATTTTTAAAATCTTTTAGTTTTAGTTTGGGAATCAGCGTCTGAGCGTCAGGGTGTGGCCCCGTTCATGGCGTAAATCTCTAAATCTTATTCCCCTAATTCATTAATCCGAACATATATTCGAAGTCTATGTACTTCACGGAATCAAATTTATCATTCAATGTGAATGCATCGCGTTTGTGAAATCAAGCGACTCAGCTAAGGGTGTTGGCAAATGGCGTAAAATCGAAATCTGTAAGTCTTGTTATGTTAATTTAGTAACCTCGATGGTTATTTATATTCCAAGGCTGTGTGCTTCAATGAGTCAAATTCAGCATTCTGCATGAATGCATCAGTGTTGTGAATTTTATTCGAAAAAATTAAATCTCACTTTTCGTTACAAGTGCTACGTCAAGTGTATTGTGTTTTTTTCACGATTGGAGATAACCAATAAAATATCTTTAAGCGCTTACAGGAAACAAGCTACCCTTAGCCCCTTTTCTATTATTTTCTTAAAAATTTCTGGACCAAGAAATCTCTTTAACTCGATAGACAATGGCCAATGACTCTGCAAGTAACGTCACAGAGGTGAAACAGAGAATTTAACGTTTGTAAATCATCCTTGTATCGAATAGCTATAAACCAGAAAGCAGCATGCACGCTTTCGGAGCAAAATATTTTTGCTCCATCCCAATCAAATAATAAAATAAAGAAATAAAAGATTTTATTTTCTTGTTCTTTGTCGTGTATGTATGCGTACGGCTTAAGAAAACTTTGTCATCGATGATGTGAATCGAACTATATGAAAACTTCACAGAAATAATCGTTTCGTTATCGATTAAGTCGATTCTGTGTCCTGTTTCGAACATGAGACGTATGAGCAGGGAGACAATCCTCTCTCTTTTACCAATAGCATTGCTTTTTTGATAAGATAATGCATTTTTTCATCTTGCAGTCCAAAGAAGTATGTTATTCTTTCTTTTCCTTTATTATTGGTATCACTTTTGACAGTGACTGATACATTGGTATATTTTCGGCAATTGTTTGTCCTGCTTGGCTGGCGTTTCTGTCGGTCAATCGCATTCGGTCTCACTTCTGAGGTGATTCTTTCCTCTTCCACCCACTTTATATTTCGGCTGCATACTTGTAATTGGATTGCTCGCAAATCCAGTTAGTGGTATAACAATCGTCATCTGTTTTCTCGTGGAGAAAGTGAATCAGTCAAGCTCAGTCCACTTTACATCAATAGGCATTTCACAAATAGAAATTACAACTCGAAAAAAACATTGGCTTCTTTTTTGCATTTCAGGCAATTTTCACTAGCGATTGGTATTTCAATGTCATGCAAATTGTGCGAAAAATAACATACCAACTGCAATCTACTGAAAGTGACATCATGTCATTTCAGTCCATTGCGTATTTGGACTCGTCGTACGAATAGCATTTTTTACGTCTATGTTTTTAATATTCAGCGCAAAGACGTGTTTCTGTTGAAGTACATGATTGGGCGGGTAATTCTCCAATGAAAATATGAGATTATATTTTGACTACAAGCAAAACACTTTAAATATACCAGTCAGCGGAGTTATTTCAAGTGGACGAATCAGAGGCTGGTGTAAGAAGAGAAAACTAATGTTCCAAAATATTAGAGTATTGGGCAGATGATTACGCTGTGAATTTCACGAAGCGATTCGTGACTATTCTCATTGAAACTTTACTCAAGCTTTAACGTGAATATCGTATGCATGTATTGCTAATTTTGTTTGATAAAGTTACATTATCAAAAATGTTAAGATGTGTTTTCTCTTGCGTAAATGGTTGAAACAAGGTTACGGCAAGCGATACCTTATAATTTTTTCCAGAAAACGGATTTGTGTCGACACAAATGACAACACCACTACAATTTTATTTTTATGTAAGTGTTATTGTTGTTGCATATTTTGCAATCGATCTGTGAGTAATTGTTTATGTATTCGTGTATTTTTAATCACAATAACAAATTTTTATTTATTTGTTTGTTTGGTTTTTTATGGCGCAAGAGCATCTGGGCTATACTGCGCCAAAATATTTATTTCCAAAATTATTACACCGAAACTGTTGATACCAGTTGGTCCAAATTCGTATTTTGTTTACATTTTCTTCTGTGTTTTTTGGAGTGGATAGTACCGAACGCGAAGGTCTGGCTCTTTGGCCTAAAAACCATGGACTCATCGGTCGAATTCACGTTCCACCGAGTCGATAGAGAAAGAAACTTCAAGCAAAATGGAGTGGTGTTCCACTACCTCGATCTCCGGATAACTCGACTTAAAATTTTATCCGGGCTATGGCGAAAAATATCCGGAACTCAGCATGACAAAACGGATAGCTAAAGTTTATCTATAATACATTCTGAATCACTCTGTTTATACATAAACGTATTTTAATATTGTTTGAATAACCAATATAAATTAATAAGAGTTTGGTAATCTCGATTTTAAGTATATTCCGTCGTTTAAGAAACTACATCAATAATAAAAACAATACCTACAATAGATGCAGTACAACTGAGAATTTTGTACGATAGCTCTGCATCATGCATATTAGCCATAAGAAACGTTTCCAAATTTATTCTTTTGTACATATACAGTACTAACAAGCCTGGATTAATAAATGAGCAGGTGCCTAGGGCGCCATATTTTTTAGGGGCGCAAATTTTAAAAGGCGACGGACTTTTTCTTTTTTAATTACAATCAATCGTAGGATTCCGATCAGTCCTCCCCCGGAAAGTGTTTCCCCACTTTTGACTTAATATGGAATTCTTAAAAATTTCGTGAAAACTGTCCCCATACTCAGCCAAAACATCAACAGAAATTTCGTCGTTGAATATAATAAATATCTTGATAAAAATATGGTTATTGCATCTTATAATAATGCACATAAGCCAATCATAACCCCCTGATGCGTCGTGATTTTCCATCGCATTCAAAGGGGGTGCTAAAAAGTCGCTGTGCTCAGGGAACTTCTCACCCTAAATCCGAGCCTGGTACTAAATATATACATTGTCGTGAGCACCAAACGGAGATTTACACTGAATATTAAACACATATTCCCACTTTTAAATAAGCATTTATAGACCAATAAGATAGTTTTGAACTGAATATTGCCAATTACGCTGTTCAGGCTGATTACGCTGTTCAAGCGTCCTGTCTGGGATTACAGCGCCGCCCCCGGCGGCCACCCTTCCCAATGAAACCCTTGCAAAAAGAAGAAGAAGAAGGTAGTAAAAATCTGGAATACAGCGCCACTTCTGGCGGCCACCCTTCTCAACTCCGCCCTTGAACACTGCACGCAGAAAGTAGTAGTAGTAAGAAGAAGAAGAAGAAGACGAGAATTGGAAGAGGGGGACTTCTAATGCACGTGGGTATGATATCCTGAACTTAGGGAAATTAGCGTGACGGCAATACGTCACGTAGGAAATACAGAAAATGCGAAAGTAGAAATTTCTCTGATTATGTAGTAATTTTAGCAGAATTCCCTGACATTTCCACTGAATTTTTCAGATTAAATTCCACGATTTCCCTATTTTCCCGGCTCTCTGACGCCATTCTGCATAATATATTATGTAAAATGTTAGCCAGTATTGTGATGCACTTGACCGAAACCCTCGACGACCCAAGAAACCTCAGTGCATAGTTTGAAAACCTCTGAACTTTTAGATTTCAGATTTGCAAAAAAACGAGGAAAATAAAGATTTTTTACGGAGGCCATACTTCGCTCTGGGGATCGAAAGAAGAAAGAAAAAACATTATTTTGAAAATGTATATAATGTTATCAATGAAATATGCTATATTCTTAATACACATTCTAATAAAGTTAACATATTTTCCATTTTATTAAATATTAAAATTTTTTTATCCAAGCGCAATTTGAATTCTGCGGAAACTATTTGGTTAATGAGACTAGTTTGTTAAATGTTCTTCTGACTTGCATTTTAATTAATTATTAAGCTTAATGGCTGTTCTTAATACGACATTTATTTAGTTAAATCGTTATCTTCAAAGAATTTGCTAGTTTAATAAATAAACAATGCGAATTGCCAAGCGGATAGAACTCGCGATGGAGCACATCTGATAATGTTCCCAGCTTTTCTCCCATAATACTCAGTTATCGTAGATTCAGTGAGCAATTTTTGCTCATTAATAAGATGGGTTCGTGTCTGGTCCATGCATTAATGAAAAGCTCGATGAGATGAGTGGTTACCAGGGTAGTGGATGGAGCCGATTGTTGGCGTTCTCTTAATTTAGGTTTGGCGGCGATCAGGCAAAATAATTTCGCACATGTTAATACTAACTAGATATTTGTAAAAAGACAAAGAAAGGTTGTCGGGATAAAAGTTGCAGAGAGTAATTACGAATAAAGAACAAGCTTAACACTGAATTTTTGGTGTTGGTTCCGAGTGCAACGTCTCCAGAAGATGGCCTCCTGAACCATCTAAAATGAGGAAGACTGCCTAAGTCCTCGAAACATTAGTAAACCTCAGAGCTCATTCCGGGTCGAATCTGGGTCTACGAAAATAAAGACTTGAAGTTTACTATGTCGCCGACACTACCAAGTCACTAGAGTGCTTTCATAGTGACAAAACAGCCATATGTTTTTATGCAAAAATAGTTTGAAAAATAAATATACGTAGCATATGCATTAAAATTTGTTAATAACAATATGCTAGAAACTGGCGAAAAACTATCGTTACAGGCAAGGTTGAAAACTCTACATCTTCCGAGACCATAGAAATTTCCTTTATGTCATTATAGACATGTTATAAACTTGTATTTTTGTAGACAGATTAATTACACTGTATAAATAAAAAAAAAATCGATGCTTATATGTATGATTCAATAACATTTTAATGTCATAAACACTTATATTCTTCTTTTAACACAGAAAACAAACCCCTTAAGGCGTTGTCTGTCAGTTTTTAATTCTCATCTGTATTATAATCCAATCGTACGGATTGGACGCAATCTTAAAAAATTAATGTCAATTAATTATTAATATTCACTAATCCAAAATCATATTATTACTTCAAAATCATTGCCAATCAGACCAAAATTAATGTTAATCAAAACAAAAGTAATGTTAACCAAGCCAAAATTAATGTTAATTAGTCCAAAATTAATGTTAATCAGCCCAAAATTGTCAATTAGTCCGAAATTATTGTCAATTAGTTCGAAATTATTATCAATTAGTCCGAAATTAATGTCAGTTAGTCCGAAAAGAATGTCAATTAATCCGAAGTTTATGTCAATTATAGTCTTAGATTAATTTTAATTAATCCAGTAATAAACATTTTCCTTTAATAAATGGAATGCTGAATTTTTAAATTTAATTAAAACATGATGATAATAATAACACGCAGAAGTAATATAAATTATCGGGTTACCTTATCATCATCTTGTTCTTCATAATCGGAGGAGTGAGAGTGACCATCATCGCTGGTACTATAACTGGTTCGACTCTAAAAATTGAAAATACCATTACATATATTAGAAGCTTTAAACATGGTAATTTATAGACATTAGACATTTCATAGATATCAGGTAATACAAACATTAATGAAGTCATTAACGTAACACGATTGTACGATATTTGTCATACATTTTCTATTAAATTTTATATGAACAAAAGTGTATCAACAGAAATTTCTTGCAGCTTCAAAAACTACTTCAGAAACGTTAAAAGTGTATAAAAACACCATATTTACAATAACTTACATAATATATGTGCAACATAAAAAATGAATATTATATATGTATATATAATATAAAATAAACACAGCAGCTATATAATAAAAATAAACACGAACGATTTTGTATAATTTTCGTGAAGTAACTCTAATGTAAAATATATATTTCATTGAAATTTTAAGATTTCTTTTTGTCATAAAAATAAAACTTATTATTAAGTATATTTATTGCTACTAAGAATTTATCTCTGCTAGAATATCTGGAGGTTCAGGTAAGAAAGAAAACAAGTTTTATGTCAAGTTGTATTATTGTTTCTACATAAGTTTTTATTTTGTGGATAAAAGGGAGCAAACGTCAAGTTACGGCATGACAACATGGTTTTAACTTTAAGTCAAATTACGGTATGACAACATGGTTTTAACCTTTCAAACGTGAAGAAGCCCATTGGAGCAATGAAGAAAATACACTTTACGATAATAAAGCACCGATAAGAGTGCTCTAAAAAAGATAATCAGAGTACATATTTCACAATTGAGCTCCAAATGATTGCGCACCGTGATAGTGAAAAAGGTGCTCTCTTTATATACATAAATAAAAACTGTTGAAAATGCCATATTTGGAAAAACTAATGTGATTAAAAAAAATAGCGTAATTTTAAAAATTCTTGAAGTTTCATTTTTTTTAAATTAAAAGGTTATAACTAATGGTACAGACATCACTTATAATCGGTAAATTTAGATAAAGTTATTTTTAATAACCAAAGCTTGAAAATTTTATTGTGAGAAATGCATGAAGCAGTTAATTCAAATTACGGGGGAATAAGTGGAAATAATGGACTGATCCGAAACTAATATGAAAATACAGGTGTGCAAGACACTGACCGAGTCAGTGAACGGGTCTTCCCATCTACTGTAGATGTGAAAAATCATTCATTTATTTGTTCGGTGAGCGGTTCTCCACACTTCTACCACAAGTGCTGAAGAGTTGACTGTCCGCTTGCACTGTTTCAGCAGGACACGCCCAAAAACTCCAGGGCGTAAACAAAAGAAAGGCTGAAATACCAAATACTACTTACTGATTTGATGTTAGAGGGCATCAGACGGCTAATGCCTTCAAACAAAAGTTGGACTTATTGATTAAACAATGTAGTAAGTATACATAAACGCAATTGCATGCAACACGCCACATGGGGGAATGTTATACCGGAGATGACTGTAGTTAGTACTTGAGTAATAATAGTATTGGTACTAGGGGGGCCAATATTAAGTTAATATTACTAACACTAGGAAATAATACTATAATATTAGTGCAATTTTTCACTAACCAACTAAGCTTGTTTTCAGAAGCCATTTCCATAACCACGAACTTCGAGTTTTCGCTTGTTCGTTTCTCAATTGCATTCGGTTTAATCATCTTCTTTTTTGAGGTTTAGTTTTCCTAATATCTTTTAGAATTTTATTATACACTTTACCGTAGAAATTAAAATTCTACAGATGACTTTGACCATTCATCTTCACGCATGGGCTTTATAACTTTTAAATGTAAGTGTCTTATTCTTTATTTCTCTATTTAGAACTTGTGTCTTATTCTTTATTTCTCTATTTAGAACTTGTGTCTTATTCTTTATTTCTCTATTTAGAACTTGTGTCTTATTCTTTATTTCTCTATTTAGACCTTGTGTCTTATTCTTTACCGAGGTTTAATTTTCTTAATGTCTTTTAGAACTTGATTATATACTTTATTGTAAACATTAAATTTCGACGGCTAACTTTAACCATTGACTTTCATGCGCAGACTTGATCACTTTTATATGAAAAATAGTTTAGAACTTGTAAGCGTCGTCTTTATTATCGAGGTTTAATTTTCCAAATGTCTTTTAGAACTTGATTATATACTTCATTGTAGAAATTAAATTTCGACGGTTAACTTTAACCATTGACCTTCAAGCGCAGACTCGATTGCTTTTAAATGAAAAAATAGTTTAGAACTTTTCCATCGCATGAATGGCATTACATCGCACAGCGAAATGTCGTTGGTCATCCTTTATGAAGACTGAATGCCCTTTTTATGCCTTTAGATATTGGAACCAAAAAATTTATATTATGTCAAGGCTTGAAAATGTCAAGGTCTATGGCCGTGTCATTTACGCAATTTTGAGTGCCTTTATGAGGCGGTAACCAGTGGGACAGAAATTCGAAAATTATGGAGTGGAAGGATCGAGCAGCTTTAAGGAAGATCATGTGATGCGGTATTAGAGAGCATTATGTGCTTTCATACCCAATTGGGGTTCGAATCCCCTCAACCCCACCCTTTCCTTCGCCACTGGCGATTATGATAGTCCACGCTGACGATACATGTAATATCCATATTAAAAATATATCGTTTTCAATAGATAGACGTCCATTAAAGGTTTACATTAAAGGCGTCCATTTAGGGCTCAGGAATGAATTTTGATTAAAATGATGACTTTAATCTTGCGTAAATATTTAATCATCACTATATTCAACCGTTAGTTGTCCACCACGTATTTAATTATTATATTCAACTGTTAGCAGTCCACTGTGTATTTATTCATTATTATATTCAATCGTTAGCTGCCCGCTGCATATTTAATTATCATTACATTCAACCGTTAACTTTCAACTGCGCATTTAATCACCATCATTATATTAGTTGTCCATTGTGCATTTAATCATCATTATATTCAACCGTTAGCTGTTGAGTGTGTATTTAATCATCCTTGTATTCGCTAACCATGCGCTGTGAATGAAAAAAAAAAAAAAGACTCTTTTTCAAACGCGTTCAATCGCCAAAGCCGTTGGGAAACACTGGTTATGTGCTTACCATTCTGGAAAGGCTGTTTGATGGAGATAGGAGAAATGCTTTATTTGGGCTTTACACAGTGCATAAAGAAATTAATAAAGTATTATATTATATAATACAATTTATAAGTTAGTGTTTCAACAAAGGTGAGTGTGGTACATGTCATTGGAATATGCATTCAGAAAATTTTATTTTTACATCGGTTGGAGTGGAAGGGGGGAAGAGAGAGAGAGAGGGAAAAAGACTAATGATTACAATATAACACACAATAGTTAATTATGCTTTTAAGGCATAAGAATAACAATGGTTATGCGGTGTCAAATATCCAAAGTCTTGAGGAAAAAGATTAAGCTGTTCAAAATTCTTTGCTTTATTCCTTGGACAGAAAATTAACAGGATCTTTCACAAACGGAACTTCTGGGATTTCTTTGTAGGTCCTATATCAAGTTCGAACCAGGCCCTTTGTACTCTCTATTAAGGAGAAACAGCCCCCTTTCCTTCCTTGTTAAGTGGGCTTTTTAACTTGGAGGGCATTATTGATGCAAAGGTCAGGGAGTTATCAGGAAGAAATTATTGACGCGATATTAGCACTAAAAACGATAGCAGGTGTTGCCGTTTCCAGCGAAAAAATCGCCAAATATTGATCGACGCTCATTTTCTTGGGTGAGTTTCTGTGAAGGAGTCAATAACACTGGCGGTGAAGTCCATCAGTTTCACGCTTGTATGTCGATATCACGCTCATCTATTTCCTCATCTTTTCACGGTTTCTGGTCACGTCGTTGGTTTGTCCAATACCCCCAATCGTCATTTTTCGCTCTGGAAACGACATGGGGGCCCAGCCCCGCCTTTTAAATTTGCACGGCTCAAATACACTCTCCATTATCTCGTCCCGTGACAAGAGACCATGCGGAACTGCTCACCATAAAACTACAATTTGTGCCAAACCCCAGAAACACCTAGAAAAAACCGCATGGCAGCGAATACTCTTGAAGTGGGGGGGAAGTATCCGGAGCACAAACACTGCATATAGTAGAACCTGTGTATCCATGGATTCGGTTTCTACAGTATCAGTTACCCGCGGTTTACTGTAGCCCGAAAATATCTAGTGCAAAATTTCAAAGATAATCAAGTTATGAACATCAAATTGCGTGCCTTCCTTAGTAAGACGACGAAATCTCACCGCACATCTCCACGCTTGGTACATTATCCCATCCTCTCTCTCTTCTTATTCTCTGTGATCACTCTGCCTTTCCTTGCTGGCATCCAGTTAGCCCTTAGTCTTTTCTCTGTTCTCTTTGTTTGTAGCGCTGTCAGGGTGCCGTTGTCAAAATAATCTTTAATCTGCTTAATAAGGGCACTGAAATGCAAGGTAGTGAGGCTAGGATATTTTAAAGAAATAAATGTAAAGGTGTAAGGCAAAAGCGTATTTAAACTATGAATGTACAACATATTTTTCATTGCTCCATTCATTTCATTGCATCCATTAAAGTTAAGCTAAAACGTTAGAATCTGGCCAATTTGAGAGAGAGAGAGAGAGAGAGAGAATAAGCATAATAATATATTTTACTGTTATTTAATATTGGTAATATCTCATTGCACGTAATTTATTAATTGATCTGTATTATAGGTAGAGCTCGCCAAATCTGTTCACTCAGGAGCCATTGGCGAATAAATTTTTACAATTGGCGAGTAAAAAATCGTCTATTTCTACTAGATTCACAGGTTTTCTTATTACGACGGGTGAATACCGTTCATGTCTAGTGGGTACCGTTCGCCATGATTTGGCAAGACCTGATCACAGGTGTGGGCATGAATGGAAAGCAACTGACATAAAGGGTTTACCACTATTCAAGATTGGTCTTGGAAAATATCCCCCGCTGGTACGGGACAGATTAGTGCATTTGTATCTTGATAGAGCAGTAAATGCTGTACTTAAAAAAAAATCTGTATATTTGGATCTCTGGAACTGAAGTAATAGATAACAAATACGTAATCTATTTTTGGGTACAAAATGGCGGAACTTCCGCGCCCCCATTCTCCACGTTAAAATTTACTGAATATGTAAATCCTACTTCTTATAATAGCTTTCGACTCTGTTATTAAACGCAATTTATACAGAGTCTTATCTATATGAAACTCTGAATGTTTCGTCAGTCTTGTATTTTGATTGAATTGACTCTTGATTTTCCACAAATCCTTCTAGGACATAAGCAATTTTGAATAATTGTCATAAAATTTTGCAGGATTCTATAAAACTGCCTTGAAATTTTGCCAATTTTTACAAAACTGACATAAATTTTTTCATAAAGCTGCAAAACAGGTACAATTTTGTAATTTTTTGCAAAATAATAAAATTTTGAACACACGAAAATTAAAACAGAGAGGATTCAGGTCCAATAGACAAGTCTCGAGTAAATGTGCAATGAATCAAATAACCAAAGAAGATAAATCTTTCCTCGCGAAAAAGAAGAAAACTGAAATGGATACGAGGAAACTGCTACAAAAATGGGAGGAACTGCAAGAAATAAAGAATACAAGAGCACAATATATGAGAAATTAAAAAAAATAGACATAGAAATAAGAGAAAATGGGAATAGAACCTTTCCTGAAATATTTTCGACTTTATTTATGAAAATATTCCCCTTTGGTTTTTTGTACATCTATGAAAAAACGTTTTATCTTCCAAAATGGTTTTTTTCCAGTAAAGCCGTTCCCCTTTATCTTTTCGGGCGAGTTTCATCCATCACTTTCTCTGCTTAGGCATCCCTAAACCTGTCAAGTGAAGCGGCTTCACTTGCCGGCTATATCTCTATACGTTGCATATTAATTATACACCACGTGTACAAAAGTATTCAGACTCCTAGGCGGGAATGGCAACATTCATTCCTTTAGGGCAGTGGGGTTCTCAAACCTTTTGTCCCGAGGACTCCTATTTAAGAAAGTATTTTAACACGGGGTCCCTGACTTTTCTTTCACATTGTTGCAATGTGAGGGGTCCGTGGGCTTGTCAGGTAGCATAAATGTTACCTTTAATCATGGTATCTCCAATTGATTGTCGAATACATATGGAAATTTGTATAAAATTAGCAGTCGCAAATCGCAAATTTGAATGTTAGTAAAATTGTTTGTAATGCATTGTTCATTCGATTTTTAGAGCTATTGTGTTGTATTTTTATAGTTATATTGTAATTAATTGGAAAAATAAATAAATAAAATAATTAATAAGTGTTCTTTAGGCGCGGCTGATCATGTATAAGCTTATACGTTAGCAGTAAACTTATACGTTAACTTATTACTTAGCAGTTATACTTACTTATTACTTAACAGTTAACTTATACGTTAGCAGTAAATAGGAGATACAGAACCAAAACGTTTTATTTTAATTACAAAATGTAATAGTTAATGCGAGGAATGGAGTTGTTTAATTTTGCATAGTTTAGTGATATTCGAATTTATTATGGATAGCGGAAGACAAACGTTAAGTTCAGCGTTGAATCTGCTTCTGTATTTGGGGTTTTAATTGTTGTTGATCGTTCAAGAGAGTTTGGGAAAGTTGTCCACTGCTATGGCACTGTTTTCCCAGAGAGGTCTTAATTGTTGGAGAGACAGAAAATCCAGATTCCCACAAATAAATGGTGGTAAACGGTAGAAAAATTACGTTTGCCTTATGGTTTAAATTCGCTTTTTAAATTTAACCAAAATTATGAACAAGACTTATTGTGGAAGGAAATTTTCAAAGCAGTTTCTCGTATCATGTCCATGAGGTATTTACGATCAGATAAGGTCAGGCAGATAAAACCTCAGACTATGAATCTGTAGAAAAAAACAGACAAGCGCTCTATACAAGAATCTTACTCACGTGTGTAAGGGTTAAGGGCAAGGGTGGTCGCCGAAGGCAGTGCTGTAATACAAGAATCAAGCAAGGGCATTTTGCGCAGTAGCCAAATGTATTGCCATTACGCTAAACTAGGCATAAAGCGCGGCCCAGTTGGTATTTATTTATATTTTCGAATAATACGAAATTAATAAATGTGACAGAAAAACGACATTTGATTATTTGGCAACGTTTGTCTCGAGTTTGTGTCCCAAATACGAGAGCAAACTCAGAAAAAGGAAAAAAAGAAATCAGAAGCAAAGTAAGAAAAACGGGAAGACTAACTGAATAACGTTACCATAAAAAATGTTTGCCGCTTCTGGACTAGCAATGAACAGATCGGTTAGCCGTGAAGAGCTTCGAAACCTAAATAATAAATTAGCGTTGCCAATTTAGAAAACCGAAAATGTGATGCGAAAATCACGTCTCCTCGGACAAGAAGTATTTTTACGACTATCATCATTACCGAAGACGAAACGATGTAAACAGGACTGGCTAGCACACTAACACGTTTTTATTTTATATTTTCTTTCTCTCTTTTCTTTTTTTTTCTTTACAAAAAACGTTGAATTCTGTTCAAAACTGGTTGTAGATACAAATGCGAAATTTAGTTTTTTTTAATCTTTTATTTTACTTATGGAGCATTTACAGTGTAAAAAAAAAAAAAACTTAAAGCATAGATAATAAATAAATACAAGAATATAATCTTAATTAAATTCACATCATACTATAATACAATAGATGCCAAAGATATCTGATAGTTTCTAAATTAGTGTCAAAAGGGGGCGTAGCAATTGAGAGAAGTAGCGTGAATCCCTTGTTCCCCCCCTTTCCTACGTCACTAAGTGCCGGCTGGTCAGTTTAAATTAGTGCCAATAGGGGCATAGCAATTGAGGGAAGGAGCGTGAATCCTTTGTTCCTCCATTTCCTACGTCACTAAGTATCGGCTAGTCGATTTAAATATTTTTGCAGATTTTATTTTTTAAAATGTTATAGGACAAGGTACGGAATTTTTATTTTCATAATCATCCTTTACCTGCTTGTTTTGCCCTAAAAATGACGTTATTCATACAATTTCTAGCCTTTTCGCACGATTTTGCAGCTTAGCGTTCAGGTTTTCCATTGCACACCTTACCATGAGTTCAGAAAGTATGACGATTGCCCATTGAATAGCGATTTTGAGTTCATCTGGTGTATGTAGTTCATTAATGAACAAGTTCGCCTTTAAAGTGAATACTCGGAGGGGAAAATAGTTACAGAAAGAAAGAGAGAGAGATCCGGCGATGGAAGAGAATGCGGCGCAGCTTGGGTAACAGAATGATCAAAAAAAAAAAGGGGGGGGGGTTCTCAGCAAAAGCACTTAAATGGTTCATTGACCCATGGCTACTAAAATAGAGTGAGTTGTTGAACGTCATTGATCTATCTGTTCTCTTACTACCGTCAGTCGAATTACACTCGTTTTCCAAATAATCAGCATATAATTTCATTGAATAATATATGCTATTTTTTTATTTGTACAGTCATTCCCCCATACTAGTGCCGTAGCAATTCAAAAATTGCATGGGGGAGGGGGCTCAAGTACTTTTATAACAGACCATGTGATATGATGTTAAATAGAACCATGTGTCTTGTTATTCAATGGAACAGATGGAGCCCCATGGAGATTATGGGGCCCCATCTGCCCCATTGAATTATAGTAAGGGGCCAGCTGGAGCCGCATAAGCTCCCCCTTTCCTCAGCCACTGCTCTCTATCTGCATATGTTATTTTGAAAGTAGTAATTTAGTTATAGAAATATTTCCCGCTCTTTTTTTTTCACAAATTCTTGTAGTCTGATTTTGAATGACCGAAACAAACTTTACCCTCATCAAAAACCATAGACAGCCATTAGCCATGGGCGTACGTAGAAAGTTCGTAAGTGGGGGGCGGGGGTAATAGGCTCATACGAGTTACAGAACTATAA
>QLNU02015359.1:45159586-45186785 GCA_006491805.2 Dysdera silvatica | reverse complement strand
GACCTAAGCACTTTACCTAGAAAAAAAAATCATCTCAAATTTTTTAGGAACCCTGATCTATCTTGCTCCATGACGCTCACAAGATGCCACAGATGCTGGAGAGCAAATCCTTCCAGTTCGTTGTGGAGAATGGAAGGGGGAAATTCCCATCATCAATTCAGAGATCATGAAACTTTCAAAAATGGGGGAAAAAGGGATCATTCTCCCATTTCGCTTTTAGCTGCGAAAAAAAAATCCCTACGAGGGGGTTTCTGTGAAGCTAAGTACGCTGCAAGGCTATAGTAGGTTCCTCGTGTGTGGATTATTAATAGTTCGGAGAGATCTCTCCGCTTCTCTGCGTTAATTTTAGCCCAAACCCTATTATTAGCTGGTCCCTTTACACGACCCCTTAAGCTACGTATTTGGAAATCTTCGTCGGAAATTACCTAGAAATAATTGGTCCATCCAAGCTTATTCCGAACAATCGTAGTTCAGACAGAATAATCGTAGATTGCGTAAAATAATCGTAGATTAGAGGAAGTAATCGTAGAAGTTAGACGCCATTAGACGGAAAGGGGTGTAAAGTTTGATCACATGAATGACGATCCATTACAGTAATTTCCCTTTAGCCTTTATCCGGTGATCGATCACAGGCATTTCGTTTAGATCACAGAAATCACTGTCAAAGAGTTTTGAAAGAAAAAAGGAACAAGTATATAAAACATTATCCATACTCCATTTTCCTCACACTCGTTATAGTGTTTTCTCACTATCGATGCAGCCATTTTTCCAGGTACGTATTTAAAGATTTTTTTTTTCTTTAAGATAGTGTTTTTGTAAGGTATTACTACCCTTCTGAAGACTAACACAATTGCCAAATGGTCAACACACAAAGCCACCGAAACATGTTTTCTTTGCAATCTTTTTGTGAAGAATTTTTATAAAAATAGAAGTCAGTAATTTCTGAAACTTTCGCTGGGGGCTAAGGCTACAGCTTTCAAGCTACCGGAGAAGAAAAAAAAAGTATCTCTCTGGCCTGGGGTCGGATATGCCCCTGTGACTTTGTGTGACGACCATTTAGCAATTGTGTTAACCCTAGACAGCACAGGTGGGGTATACAATACCCCACTGCGTAAATAAACCGTTGCAATGCAATGCTTCCAATGTCATCACGATGACTAAAAAGTGGTCAGTGACAAGAGAAAAAAGTATAACACTGAAGAAAAACACATTTCCCCATGTTTAATGGATATTTGCCTAAATAATGTTCAGTTTGAATGTTGTTCAGCTAATTAAAGATTAAAGCTTCTTTGTACCTCACCTATCCTGGCAAGTTTTATTTTCCCACCTACTCCGTCTAGGATTAATCTTAAACAGGATAATGATAATAGGAGTAATCTGGCGTGGCCAAGGGGCAATAATATCTTACAAAAACCTTAAATATGGAGAAAGGGAGCATCGCTCTTGTGACTTGGTGGCTTAGTGGTTATGGCACTCGAAATCTGACGAAGGGTCCCTAGTTCATTTCTAGGCCGGAGCGATGTCCCTTTTTATACATTAAAAGCTCTAATCTGAGTTCAAACGTTGGTAACGAAAATTAATAGCTGGAGATAGCGTCTTAAAAAAGAAAAAAAGAATGCATCGGCGAGACAGAGAAGGAGAAGGTGGCAAAAAAAGCTATTTGCCCCTTTTTAAGCATCGGGGATCTACTTTAGTATGACACACTTTTTCCTTGCCACCTTTTCAAGCGATCATGCCCTTTTTGCCGCCATGAAAAATTTTTAAAGCAAAAGTAAGGTACATTACCTTGAAATCACTAACTTTCCACTTTTTGATGTAGAAACCACAAAAGATGAAAACTTACTTACTCATAAGAGAGCAATTTTCTAAAATAAAAGAAATGATATTTTCAAAGCCCACGCATTAATGTGACAAAGGTGAAGAAAAGGAAGAATTGACCAGGGAAAGTAAAAAGCAATTTTCAGAAATGGAAATAAAGGTGGCATTACTGTCACATGATACAGAGCAATCTAAAATGCATTTTGGGAGTTGGAGCAGCTTGCAGCACGGAAATTATACAATATCGACCCATCTATTCGAAAGACGAATTTACTAAAACATGTGTTGAATCAGCAATCTCCGGGAGTAAATTGACTGGCAATGGCAATTGCCGAAATGCTCGATGGTTTGGAACCGTTGTAGAAATAGGTTATTTTTAGGAAGCTCGAAAATGGAAATTGACAGACAAATGACGCTTCATTTTTTAATATCGTTTCTTTTCTTTTTTTTTAAAAAAAGAGAAAGAAAAAGAAAGAGCTCATACTTATAGCAAGTTTTTGTTTTAAATTTCAAAATTTCATTTTATTCTATATAGTGTTTTACATACATATACAGTACAGTCTTATCATACCTTCTAAATTTTAGGGATAAATAAGAGACAGATAGGGATAAATAAGAGACAGATAGGGATAAATAAGGGACAAATAGTGATAAATAAGAGAGTTCAAAAATTGCAATAAAAAACACGGTTTTATTCTATTGTTGACGACCAAAGGACTTATGTAAAAGTTTAATAATTGACTTGGTAACACCAGTCATAAAATCTCTGATCATAAAAGGGATTGTTTTTAATCAGAATTGTAAATTTTAAACGTTTATAATTCGTTCTCAAGTACGGACTTCGATTTTATTTTGAAGACCTGATGAAAACGAGTGTTTTGATATAAAGAAACAAATACAGTGAACTCGAGTTTTTACGAATCTCTGATTTACGAACTACATGCGTTTGTGAACTATTTCATTGGTCACGAAAGTATCCCGTATATAGACGAATTTGCGAAACAATTTACGAACTTTTGATTTTATGAACTTTATCTGGGATCCACGCAAGTTTGTAAAATCGAGAATCCATTGTATTTTAATATGAGTATACAAGTATTTAAATATAAATGTACAAGTACAGCAAACTCGAGTTTTTCTCTCTAATATCTAATGTATGAACTATTGTGTTGATCCCGAAAGTATCCCGTAAACAAAATTGTGAAACAATTTACAAATTTTTGATTTTATGAACTTTGTCTGGAGTCCATTCAAGTTCGTAAAATCGAGAGGCCATTGTATTTTAATATGAGTATACAAGTATTTAAATATAAATATACAAGTACAGCGAACTCGAGTTTTACGAATCTCTAATTTATGAATTATTGCGTTGGTCCCAAAAGTATCCCACAGACAAATTTGCGAAACAATTTACAAATTTTTGATTTTACGAATTTTATCGCGGGTCCATGCAAGTTTGTAAAATCGAGAGTAAATTGCATTTAAATACGAATATACGAGTACAGTGAATTCGTGTTTTACGAATCTCTAATTTACGAACTACACGTTTCTGCGAACTATAGCGTTAGTCCCGGAAAGTACACAGTAAACGAATCCGCGAAACAATTTACAAATTTTCTGTTTTATGAACTTCATCTTGGGCCCGCACAAGCTCGCAAAATTAAGTCCACTGTGTTTAAATACGAGTGTACAAGTATTCAAGTAAAAATATACACATATGCATTTACCTAAATAAAAAATATTAATTTTTATGAAAAACAATTCACGAGCTGCTGGATTCAGAGAACCTTTCCGAGAAACTAGAGTAATCAATTCTTTTCTTTTTGAAACATCAAACTGATCTTTTGCTCATGTCAATTATATATGAAAAACGACAGGAGGAAAAAATTACATCAAGAAAATTGAAATTAATCTGCTTCTAAAACAGCCTTTTTAGCTAAGAGAACAATACCCTTTAACATGGGCTAATGAATGACTTAATTGTAAAAGATGAGTTTTGAAGGCAGTGTATTATTAAAATAAAAGGGGGAAAATAAGATATAATGCCTTTCCACTCCCGCTTCGGAAAAAGTAACAGAGTTGGAAAATGACTTAAAGAATTAAGCGAACAAAAACTGACAAAAGCGGAAGAAACGGGTTGAAATAGCCATTATAATATTTCCATTTATTTTACATCACACGTCATTTTTTTAGTCAATTTCTGGCATGAAAACACGTAATGAAATGCATAATCGTTTATCGTAAAAAACATAGAGATACTACAAATAAAACATGTGAATTAGAGGTGATTTGAAGTGCAAGGGAATTCTTTCAGAATGAAGACAAACAGACAGACAATGCCATTCAAAGAGAGAGAGAGGAAATATGGGGAAGTAAATGTGTATTTAAGAGAAATATCAAAGAAAATATATAATGAGTAAAATCAGTTGTCAAAATACTTATCAGCTATTTAATTTTTTCTTTCTACTTTCGAATCAATGTAGTTTAATTCAAATATACTCAGTTAAATTTAACCGTTTACAAACGAGAAAAACTAAAAATGATGCAGTTTACTATTTTTCTTTAACTTCAATAAATACAGTGTGATAGTTCATGTATTATCAAATAAAAACAGCGTTTTCATAGTTTAAAAACGTCCATTTCAAACGTGAAATTAACGATAAAATATCCAATCACTTGAAGTTCTACAAACACAGACATTTCGCATTATTATTTTTTTAGATTCATTAATTTTGAACTCGCTTTCCGAAGTCATTTTCACTTTCGAGAGAATGGAATCGAAAAACGATTGCTAGGAGTATTTACTCAAAAGAAATTGCCAAAACAATTGTCGATTTCTTATTAAAAAATGAAATACAAAGAACAAAAATTCGTTCGGTTCGAATAAAATTAACTTTCATTGACATCAAATTTATTACTTAAAAAATGAGCAATTACTTAAACCCTAAATTGATAATTTTTTTAAATATTTTATTTACGTACTTCGTGTTTGGTTTATTTTAAATATCGTTTATCGCAAATAAAGTTTGTTTTTCCTGAAAGAATTTTTATTTACTTATTTTATATTATTTTTCTATTACATCATTCAGTCGAGTCTCATAATGTGATAGACATATTCCTCAAAAAATCGTATATTAAAAAAATTGTGCAAAAAAGAACTCGAAGGACTTAAAAAATTAGACGTACGTTCTCTAATTTTCTAAAATCTCATAAAGCTCAAATAATGTGTTAAAATTAACCAAAACCGCATAAAAATGTTTACGGAAATTTAATAAAATAGGAATTCCTAATAAATTCCTTCGAGATTTTGGACGAAATTGGTATGAAACTTAAAATAAATTTGTTTCAAACATTATTCATTTGATTTATTAAAAATTAACAAATTTTTTACATCATTTCATTAGAATCATATGCGCTATCTGATAATGTTTTGCACCGTTTGCGAACTGATGCCAAATCACTTTCATCAAAAAAAAGAAAAAAAAGAAAAAAAAGAAGAAAGAAAGAAAGAAGAAGAAAGAAAAGAAAAGAAAGAAAATGTCTTTCTAACAGATCTATACAGAAAAGGTGATGGATTTTCACAGTGTATTTTAAATATTTAATTATCGTGTATCTTTTGAATATCGATGGTTGTAGTTTTAAGAAAAAGTTCGCTTTTTCATATTTAGATAGTGATTTTTTACGATGTATTTAGTTATGATCAATGTATTAAAAAGAATCATATATATAATAAATGTACAGTAGAATAAAGAAATTATACAATAATTTTTGCCACCCACGTATTAATTACAGCTCAAACTAGAGCTTTATTCGTTTTGGAGAAAAAGAGACGCTTTCCCCATCCTGGATTCGAACCAGGGTCCCTCCGTTTAGCCCGGAGTGTCTTGGACCGCTAGACGAATGAGGACAGGAAACAACGCTCTCTTTCTCCGTATGTAAAGATGTTAAGGTATTATTACCCTCCGCAGGGATAACACAATTGCCAAATATGGTCAACACAAGAAAGCCTCCGGGGCGAGATTTTTGTGAGTTTTCGTGGGGGAATTTATTATACTATAATTTTTGCCACCCACGTTTTAATTACAGCTCAAACTAGAGCTTATTAATTTTGGAGAAAAAGAGACGGAAAATTTGGTTTGAATCTAGGATGGGGAAAGCTGTCTCACACACGTCAAATACATATATATTATATAATAAAATAATGTACAAAAAATTATTTTCTGACGAAAAGAATCAAATTTAATTAAATTAAATAAAGATATATATGCATGCGATTCCTTTGGAACCCTTCGTCTGAGCCTTCTAAAACCACATACGCATGGTGCTCTAAACTACATGCATATATATATATATATATATATATATATATATATATATATATATATATATATATATCTATTCACAGTCGTAGCTAAGCTGGGGCTATAGGAATCTGAGGCGACCTCCCACCCATCCTGAATTTGTTTTTTTCAAAATAAAATATTGTAGACTTTGATTAGAAATAAATTTTAATAGAAATTATAAATAATTTTACTAGGAAATGAACATATATTGTAAAACTTAATTTCGATAAAATGAAAAAGGGTGAATTTAGACAGTAACTCATTTTATTAGACACTTTTTTTTCCAACAAGTTTAAATATTTTTCATATACAAGTTTGGCGCAGTATAGCCCAGATGCTCTTGCGCCATAAAAAAGCCAAACAATCAATCAATCAATCATATACAAGTACGCACAAATTAATAACAAAAAGCAAAGACCAGGATTACCTTGCATCTGTATGATCCTCATACAACATATTTGAAACAGAGAAATAATCACTAATTTTGCTTTGTACAAGTTTCTTATAAAAAACGTTTTATTTATAGAAATTCTCACACTTTTGTAAATATCGGAACACGTCATCTGTAACATTTTCTCCAAACTGTAATTCCCGTCGGATTGTTTCGAATGCTTTTATCACGTCATCTTGTGAAGGGTTTTTCAATAGTCTCTGCATCGCTTACTGTAAATTTTTCATTACATTTCTTAACACTTTGCAAAGTTTTGATAATCCGTGGAATATTCGGCGATCGCAACATCTTTATCAACGTTCAAAACATCAAAAAGCTCTAAATGTTCTTCAACACTCCTATTGTCTTTCGGCTTTTGTCATTTTGCATTTAGTAAAACTCAACGGGCCGTATGTCCACAGTACAGAAGGCTACCTCAACTCCGTCCGTCCTTGATTAAAATCCTCAACTACCCCTTCTACCTAACCATCCCGCTGAAAAATTGTTAAAGGTAAATTAAAAAAATCAAATTCTTTATAAAAAGAACTTCGTTATATAGAAATTGTTTTTCGTAATATGGAGACAAATTTACATGTTAGTGCCATTCAAAGTCAAGGTTCCGCCGAAAATTTCATTAAATAGAAAACTTTGTTATATGGAAGTTCGTTATATGGAGACTCTACTGTATGTATTTTTTTTTACATACCGGGTCAAAAAAAAGTGGGGGACGACTTTGTTTTCTAATTTGAATTTTCAGTGAAAATTATTTTTTTTTATTAACAGAAAGGGAAACGTCCTTTATTAATTATTCATTTTGATAGTGCACTTTGAAATAAATAATTAATGCTAATTTATTATTTCCGTTTATTTTTATCTTTGGAGAATGGTGAGCGTCAGTAATTATAACTTCACTGTATTATTAAAAAAACTCACATTATAATGAGTATCCATTATTGCATTCCCATGGCAACACTGTTAAGAGGGAAAGAAATCCCTAAATGGGGAATTTAGAGTTATCCACCGCCGTAAGAATAAAGTTAATTGTTCATAATGCGCCTTGCAATGTAGGAGTAGATGTAGGAATTTGCACATAAATGTACTCAGAACGATAGGTTGCTCTTTAAACATACTTCATTTCCTATTCATACGACCCATTGAGGAAGAACAACTCCCATTTGAACTGTCTCGTGGGGGAATTTCACAAGTACTCGGAAACTCAGGGACCGTTGCAAGAGCAAACATAAAGCCAGACTTTCTCCCTTCTTCAGACAAAGAGAGGGAAAAGGGGGAAAAGATGCAGGGAGATAGAGGGAGGCGCGGGATGAAAAATGATTCGGAGAAGCAGCACCACGCAGACTGGCATGGTCGGTCGCTGGACACGCCCACCCTATCGATCAATGCCCCCTTCCACTACTTCTCCTCACTTTGCCTGTCTCACTACGTCTACCGTACTTACGTGGATAGATAGCCAGCATTGGGTTAAGCATGTCAGTTCGGTAAAGCGTTTTCTAAAGACTTAATTCAGAACCACGAACCGCTGATGTGCTGACTTTTTATTATCATGCCAAAGCTGACAACACAGTGATATGGGGAATATATAATTAATGGTATAGGAGATGAACGAATTTTCGCTCGAATTTCTCCTTTCAGTATACAATGAAACCGCCGAAATTCTTTTAAAATGTAGTCAGCTTCTTCCTATAAATCGCTTTTCTTTGAGAAATCTAGCACAGGAAATTTGCCGTTTCATTGAATTGCTTTTATTATTTTAAAAACAGTAATCTTCTGTGAAATAATGTGTTATTTATGGTTATTATTTCAATATATATACATTATCGTTTATTATATCATCATCAATAATTATAATAAATAAATAAATAACAATTAATTTACATACAATAATATTTATTATAGTTAAGAACTATACAAATATTATTAATATTATTACAGTGCTACCTACCAATAAGAGACACCCCCCCAAGACCGGACATTTTATCCCTTTTTGGAGGTACATGTGTTCATACATACAGATACAGTACAAGAAATTTTATTTAATAAAAAATATAATTAACATTAATTTAAATTCGTAAACGCCATAAAAATAAGTTAACATAATGGCATTTTAAATATAGCGTGTTTGAATTTAAAAGTAATGAAAAAATTAAAATTTTAGCAAAGTGTATCAAATGGGCGAAGGATGGTTTGGTACTTACAGAAATTTATTTGAAATAATCTGTTGCATAGATTTGTTTGAAAGTATTTACTTTACAAACATTTTTTCCACATGGATATTAAATTTATTGATCATCTCCAGTCCCCTACTATCATCACCATTTAATATGAACTTTTGCAGCTGTGCGATGTATTTTAAGGCATCATTTTAGTTTTTAATGTCAGACTATTCTTCCGCCACCTTTTCGTCTTAATTTCACCCACCATTCCTTCCTATAAACTTGTTTCCCCTCCCCCTTACAGAAGACAAAGCACTGTTCCCTTAACACCCTTACTTACTTACCAAAAAGTTGCTAGCAAAAGAATTTCATCTCCTTTTTTCCCTCCCGTATTGGATACTGTCTCCAGTGTCCCTTAAATGGAGTGTCCCTTAATCAGAGGGAAACACATTAAGGTCCCTATTCAAAGGGACTGGGACCAGGGAAATTGTCCCTTATTCATAGGTGTCCCTAACGGGAGGTTTCCCTGTAGTTTAATATTTATATATTAGTAGTAGTAGTATTTAAAAAATATTAAAATCATTAAAAAGTTTCAAAATTTATGAAATAGCGTTTGTGTATTGTTCTATCTCATATCAATATTTAGTTTTTTTACTGTGACACGCGTAAACACCATATACACATACTGGGATACAAATATTTAGTCCGATGTATGCAATCCCAGGTAACCCATAAAACCGTCTTAAGACGTAAAGGTAAAACAACACAATATTACAATGTGATACAAAAATTTAACGTAAAAAAAATAATAACCTGTCATTCAAGAGAGGATTAAAGAGGTAAATTCAAATTAACGGAACTACCGGTGTAACCCGATTATCTGACACGCCACCGTTAGACACGACAAAGTACCGTAGGGTGTCGTTGCTTTCTTATTGTATTTTCTTACTGTGCTTTTCACTTATAGCTGCACGTAAAGATTCTGTATCACTGTTAAGCCGTAGATGCAAGATCAAGACACCAATAAAGCATATATACACACACATAGAGTGAATTCCCTTAACCCGGCTATTCCTTGAATCGAATGCTGGATTGCTGAAAATATATAAAACATGGAATTTAATTCTTCATTAAATCTCTCACTTAGTAACGCTCTCCGGAAGCGTAATCTCCATCCCCTTTTACGCCACATTCGGATTATCAGAGTCGAATTAGCAAGGGTTTATTGTAAATAGATAATGTTCTCTTTATCGCTTGTGATTTCTTCTGCATCTGATTATTGTTCGCAAACCCTTTTTTATTTCAGGCATTAAAGCATTGAGTCATACCGACACGTTTCCAACAGACTACGCATCAAACTTCAAACGGATTCAAAATTATTTTTTACATAAAGTGATAATTATTTATAATTAATCAGCTAGGTTAATCCGTCTTGACAGCAAAGGGTAAAGACTTTAGGGTCTGACAAAGCCCCCGCTGCCCAGGATTGGATATAATAAGCGGAAGTCATAAATACAATATACAAACTAAACATACAATAAATAAACTAAATACAATAAGATAAAAGACTTGGTTGTTTAGCAAAAGTATGGAAGGTATAAATAGAGAAAGATGTAGTGATATTATAATTCTCTATCCAATAGATGTCTGCGGATGAGTTTTTTATATTGAGCAAAGGAATGAACAGATTTAAGTGAGTTAGGAAGAAGATCCCACACCCTAGGGCCAAAGCAACAGATGAGCGAGAGTCCAAGTTTCGTTCCTGAGTACACTGGTATTAGATCGTTAAGATTTCTTGTAACGTGGGTATGATCAAGAGAGTGCAGTGAAATGAGATCAGAATGAGTGAGTGCAATTTCGTATAGTGTTAAACACGAAGATGGAAGTTTTATACGTAAATAATTTTTCGATTAATAATATATAACGATCGTAAGCTAGTTCAATAGTTCTAGAAGTATGAGATTGATAATTTAGGAGGCGGAGGAATCTTTTCTGCAGTCTGTTAAGTCTGATGACATTAGACTTGGAAGTGTTTACCCATATCAGAAGGCAATAGTAATGGAAAGAAAAAATCATAGAGTAGTAAAATTCAAGAAGAATTGAGTCGGATAAATAGTAGCCAACGTTTGAAATCAATCCAATATTTCTACTAATTATTTTACAGATATTGTTAATATGAATATCCTATTTAAGGTTGGATTGAAGAGTTACACAAAGAAAGTTTATATTTTGTGAGATTGAAATCATTATATTATTTATACTGAGATTAAAATGTTTAGGGTTTATATTTTTTTGTTGGTAAAAAGAAGGCGTTTAGTCTTTGAGGTATTGAGTATTAGACAGTTACTTTTAAAGAAGTTAGTAAAATTCTTGATATTAGTATTAACCAAAGATATGAGCATGTTGAATTTAGTGCTCTTAAATAAGATACTAGTATCGTAAGCAAAACAGATAGGTTTGGAAGGAGTTGGTAGATAGAAGATATCATTGCGCTTTAATAAGGAAGTAATTGAAGTGTGAATATAGAGAAGTGAACATGGCTTTCAAGCTAATTCTAAGTACTATTGGTTGTTCGGCAGGATTGTCACCCATTGGCGGAAAATATTACAATGAAGAGCAAGACTATAAAATAAGTAGCTGTTACTAGAAAGATGAATTTAACACGACATTCCATGCATTACCTAAACTAAGGATAGATTTATGGTAATTCACTGTCATATTAATTAATTGGATTGTTTGGACGCTCATAAATGTGGAGAGCTTCAAGGAAATCCAACTCCAAAGGTGTTCTAGGTTGACCAATAACATAGAAGATTCCCAAAACCTAAAATTATGATCATTCTCCCAGCAATGAACTGCGAAAGCAGATTTAGAAAAAAGATTTTGGTCATATTAAACAAAGAGTACAAGCAAATCACGCATGCGCTTTCAAGGCAGTGTTAGGTCAAAAAAAAAAAAACCGTCGCACTAGCGAACGATATGTCGCGTAACTAAATATGGGTTATGATAGTCATACGTGGGCGAATTGCCTTAGAGCGAGGTTATAATAGAACAGTATCGATCCATTTATAATAGTAAATGCTACGTTTTGTTTGGATGAAATGCAATTTCCCAAGTGCATTTTGGATAAAGAACGAGTTTATATTGTACAATAGTTATGCTAGCGTTTTAAATATTAAAACTGAACACACAGATTAGCGGTTCTCAGTCTGTGTCCGCAGAGCATTTGGTGCTCCACAAAATCTAAGTGCTCCGCGTGATCCAATGCTCAAAACTTACAAAAACCCGTTGGATTTCTTGGGTTTCGTCATTAGTTTCAATGCCGAGTGGTAATTTTAGTTTTATGACTGCGAATAAAGGTTTTAGATATCATATTTGTACACGTAATACAATAATTTAAAATATCTGCTTTGAATTTGTTTTCAAATGTTTTGCCTTACTTTTTTTTTGCGTTTATATTTATGTAGTTAAGCAAGTTTTCCATTTCTCTGAAAGTTGTGAGAAATGTAGCATTTCGAATAAAATAAAACTTGACGTTTTACGCGCCCAAATGCTTCAAAAATACCTTCCATCGTTAATACTGCTGTCATTGGGTTTAGGACCTATGTTGGTGAAAATATTGTTGCCTTTATGAGAAAAGAAAATCATATAAAAAATATATATAAGATAGTATATGAATAATTGATATTCTCAGAAAATTATATTTAAAATTTCAGTTCTTAATGACTTTAATTGGAGAAAATTCAGTTTAGGTTCAAGTTTAAGCAATTTAAAATTTAAAAACAAATTCGCGCTTTTACTATTATACAATAAAATATCGACTTGAAAATTATAGTTAGGTAAAAGCAGACGAAAATGTACATATTATGGTGTGGAGAGTATACGAGGGTATCAGAGCAGTAGCGTAGCAAGTAAAAACTCATGGGAGTTCAAGTGGCTATGGGGGTGGGGGGGGGCTCGAGTGGTTTTATAGAACATTATGTGATGCGGCGTTAGAGAAAATAATGTGGTTTGACTGAGGAGGCCTTAGCCCTCTGAGCGCTTTCCTCCCCTTTTCTGCGCTATTGTGTAAAAGGAGTGCTTTAAAAATTATGGGGGGGGGGGGCACAAATAGTTTTTAAAAACGATCACGTGATCCAACGCTAAAAAGAGAAAAATATACCTTGATATCTAATGAGGGGTTTTAGCCCCCCATTTCTACGTCACTGAATGGTAGGGCAAAGCGGATCACTTAATTTCATCTTAATAATAAAGTGTGATAAATAAATATATGAAGGTTGAAACTTCATTGTTTACTGCTGTGGACATCAAAGAAACATAGTACGTATCATTAACGACATTATTTATTACTGAATTTAAAACAAAAATGTTTGAAGGAGAAAGGTCAAATTATCCACTTTGACCCAACCCTGAGTCGAAGTGGATAGATTGTTTTTGAAATAGAAAACTCTGTGGTAAAAAAATTATAACGTGCACATAACATGCTTTCGGCAGAAAAAAATTACCAGAAACGTTTTCACATAGTGCATTTAAGACACATATAGTCTCCTATAACTTCATAAAGAGTATAGTTCTCGTGAGCCGATCCGTTAGAGAAAAAACACTTTATCCACTCCTCTGTTGGTGGATAGCATATAGCATATGGATCATCACATATTAAGCAAATGAAGATTGGGTAGATTTTGTGCTTGTGCCGAGATACTTGATGGTATCTTAGGCTTGCTTGTACTTTGTGCCCACTGGGTTTTCTTTTCGCGTTGTGCTCGAACAATATTCCTAGCAGGGCTGTTTGTTAAAATTTATGTACGTTTTGACTGTAAGTAACCAGCACAACACATGTAATTAAACTTACTCCCTCGGTTGAACGAAGTACTTTGCAACCAAGGTTGCCAAATCATCAACAATAAAAGAAAACTGTTCTCTAGTGAAAACTGTGTGGCCCATGTGGCTAGAGGTGCATGTCATCGATTTCACGCCAATTTGTCAAAATCAAATCAGAGTGAATTCAAATTATATTCAAAATTGCGCTGAAATGTTATAAAATAAAATCGATAAAAAATATATAAAAGAAAACTGAATGATTTTATCACCAATGAAATAATTTTAAGGCCCCTAACCTGTGGGGTCGGGGGCGAAGGCCCCGTAGGATTACCTATCCACTTTGCCCCATAAAAAATAATCCACTTTGTCCTCAACTCCATTTTGACAAACAAAGTACTGCCTGTGCTGAATCCTTAACAATAATGACACAAAAACATTATCTAAACTAACAGATTTAATATCTGTTTCAGGCATATAGTTCGCAAAATTTAGTGCGAAATAGTTTTTATTATATTGACACTTAACTAACTTACAAAAATTTCAGTGAACAAGAAAAAATTTTAGTGAATCGAAAAAAATGGTTTTTTTTTACTTTATTCGCTGCGCATGTATTTCATTAGCGCTGAAATAAGTGCAATTTATTCCTACGCACACCTTCAACACTTTTGCACTGACCACTGTTGCCTCCTATGTTTGGATTATTAAACATTACGCTTTGCTCCCTATATCCACGTTCCCCTACTGATATTTTTCTGTATATCATTAGTATAATAACCTCTATGGATACGACTTTAAAGTGAAAGAGCAGAAAGAAAAAGACTTGGAGATTAAAATAATAATAATAATAATTGGAAATTAAATTTAATTTGGCTAAAATTTATCACATGTGACACGTTTGGCTTCAAACGTCAATCAAAAGTAGCCAAATGCGGCGATGGAGCTTTTTTTCTAGCATCCCTGTCGGAACACGGGCACACATAATCAAAATTCTTGACCGCATTTAACCCCACATTATATCAATGGCCCACATAAGTGCATGTTACGCCTATGTATTCAAATGCATCGTATCGTGACCAATGTTAGATTCCGGTAATAGACGGGATGGCGATACCGAGAACGCTGTCCGACAGCGTAACAGACACCAAACACCAAAGAGACCGCTTATATCAACCACGACCATGAACCAGGTTATCACAGCAAAACAACCATTATATAATAGATATGCAGTGAAATCTTCCTATAACCGTAGCTAAGGGACCGGGAAAAGACAGCGTTATAGACAATATTGTTATAGATAAATTATCATTACGCAAGTGAGTAAATGTAGTCAATAGCAATAATTATTGGTTATTATTAATTAGCTCGAATTCTAGAGGCTATGGCCCCACCACCACAATGCTAAGCAGATACAGTATTCATTTGTAATTTGCATTTCTCGTGGGAGGTGGGGGTGAGGTATCAAAGCTAGTCCTAGCCCCTTCCTAGTTACATCAATGGTAATTAAAATAGCATTTGAGATAAGAAACTTAAGCAATCTTTGCGAGAGGGAGGATTTAACTTCTCCGAACTGTTTTAAAACACAAGTTCAACGCTTTGCTCAAAGTATCGCCATTTTTCACTCTGGCTCTCTCTCTCTCTTCCTCCCTCTAAAAATTATGTAAATTAATCTCCTTCGGTGCTAATTTAGAAGATTGCATGCAGATAGACTCACGTGAGGAGTACTTTAATGCTAAATAGGGAATATGAAACTCTGGACGAATTTAAATTTAAGGAAAGGTGTAATCGAGGAAAGAAGTATTTTAAAATCGGTCTGTGCGGGGTGAGATATTTTTAGAAGCGATTTCTAAATATAGAAAATAACGGAAAATGCGGCAATTATAACTGTACCTCGGAGGTAAGGGGCACAATGAGTACTTTTCCCGTTTTTCGATCCTCTGCTTGCGCTATGAATAGTGGCGCATAATCTATGTTCGGTCTAAAGTATGTTAAAGATTCTTTTCTTCGCGCAGGATAAGCTTAGCTGCCATTGCGTCATATAAAATCACCAATTAACTAAAGCAAATAGTCATATTTAAAATAACACGTGTGTGTGAAAGGTCGCAAACTCAAGGGGGCGGCAAAGAGAACAAGTGTCCGGGGCGACGCGAAATTATGATAACATAATGTAATAATAAAATCAAAGTTATCACGTTTCTGCTTGCTTAAATTGACTTTTCCATCATTCAACTGTACTTGTATAATATAAACACTTTTATACCGATAAAGTGCTAATATGTAGAAATGAGTATTTTGTAATGAATATTTTACAATGAATTTATAATGAATATTCAACAAATAGTTACAAATGGAATAATTTACAATGCAATACTTATAATGAATATTTACAATGAATATCATAATGAAGACGAGAATGAATATTTTATAATGAATATGTCATAATGAATATTTTATAATGAATACTTCATAATGAATATTTTATAATGAATATTTTAAAAATACAACCAAACTTCAAATAAAAAGATAAATGAAAAAAATTTTTACGAACATGTACATGAAACTGACATAGGGTGGAAAAACTCGTTCACTTTAAATAACACAATGATCTATTTAGCCCATCTCTAAATTTACGTATATGCTTCCAATCTTCTTTCCCGGCATCGTCTTTGTGCATGATTTATTCTAATGAAAAATACCATAAATCCGTTTCTGAAAATATGTAGATGATATCAAGTAACAGAGAACTCTTCAGAGAAGGGGCATGTCAATTAAAAAATTATGGGAGTGGTTCAAGTAGATTTTAAAAAATCACGTGATTCGGTGTTAAAGAGTAAAATGTGCCTCAGTACCCAATGGGAGACCTTGATCCCCTCCCCCTTTCCTCTGCACTGCTTCCCAGAAATTTTTCATTAAAAAGCTTCATGGGTTGCTGATCTAGTCAACAGACCATTGCGATTTACTGAAATAGACGTGTGGAATGCTTCGTGTAGTAAAAAAAAAAATCTAATAACACAATTTGGTAAACAACTGATGAAAGATAACTGTCAATGCAATGCAATAAATTCGGCGCAAGGGAAAATAGGATGGTGACAGCCTTGTCGACATTGAAAGAAGAATTGGCCTGCAAAATGGTAAGAAACAAGAGATGAAAGACTTCCATCTTTTATGTCAACATTCCTCGGAAAAGGAATGTTTCACAACGTCCACGATTGCAACTGATACCAAACAAAGCATCTGAAGAATCCATGGGTAAAACAAATTGCAGCAGGACACGGGTAAACACATAAAGACAAGGACTATCGCGTAAAACCATCCTTCTCATTTTGTTCTTCAACAACTAACCAGAATTAAAGTCAGTACTTATTTGCAAGAACATACCACGTGATATTATGTCATTAAACATTGAAAAAAAAATAGAATTCAGCCACAACGGATGCGCAAGGAATGCTGAAATAATAATACAGGAAGAACATGCAAGTGTTCTGTGCGGTTAAATAAATCGCGTTTCATGTGGCTAACCACAAGCAGAATTGCAATAGTGTGAAAGCCATCCCATAAAATAACAGACGTCTTAAAGGTATCATAAAAGTATCCAAAATGTTGGTACAGTATGATCATTTGAGGTATATGTGCACGAACCTGTTATTCCTGCGCACAAAAGCATCACTTCACAAGGAAGCAGTTACCAATCCTTGATGACAGGGTATACTGACTAATGTACTCTGTCGATCTTGTGAAAATAGCATCTGAACTACCTATGCAACGCTAATCGACTTTTAGACATGCAGGCAATTCGCAATTTATAGGGAATTCCGTTCTTGAAGAAATGATTCCAAAAATCAGTGAAAAGTGATTATGTAAGAGAGAGACAATATATATGTGTCATCATCATCATCATATTCAACCATTATCTATCCACTGCTGGATGAACGTCTCTCCAAACGCTTTCCACACAAGTCGATCCTGAGCAATTCGCTTCCATGTCACCCCAACCTGTTTTCTTATTTCATCCACCCATCTAGTTTGAGGACGTTTTCTAGGTCTTCGGTGGTCTCTTGGAATCCAGTTCAGAATTTCTGTTGTCCATCGTTGATCAGTTCTTCTTGCAATATGCCCAGCCCATCGCCATTTCAGTCCTTTTACTTTAACAATGATGTCCTCTACTCTAGTTTGCTCTCTCACCCAAGTGTTTCTTTTTCGATCTCTCCTAGTTATTCCAAGCATGCACCTCTCCATGCTCCTTTGCGTTGTCTGTAACTTTCGTATTGCTCTAACTGTTAGACTCCATGTCTCTGATCCATAAGAGAGGACTGGCAATACACACTGGTTGAAGACCTTTCTTTTTAGACACAAAGGCAATTTCCCCTTCAGGATAAAACTGTTTCTTCCAAATGCACTCCAGCCAAGTTTAATACGTCTGTTGAGTTCTTTCATAATGTTGCCATCCATTGAAATCAGCTGGCCAAGGTAAATATATGAATCAGCAATTTCTAGCTCAGTGTTGTCAACTTGTATTTTTGTTTCCTCTACAAAATTATTGAACATGATCTTAGTTTTTTGTAGGTTCATCTTGAGTCCAACTTCTTCACTTCTAGTTGAGAGCTCTTGTACCATGTCTTGGAGTTCTAATGGGTCCGTTGAAAAAATAACAATGTCATCAGCAAACCGCAGATGATTTAAATATTCACCATTTATTTTTATTCCCTTGTTATTCCAATTTATCAGCTGAAAAATCATCTGTAAAGCTGAAGTAAAAAGTTTTGGAGAAATGGTATCTCCCTGCCTCACACCTTTACCAATTTTGGTAGTTTTGGTATCTTTCTGTAACCGAAATTTTGCACTTGCATTTTTAAGCGAAGATAGGATGACATTTCACCATGTCAAATGTACCCATCCTTAACGTTTGTTGATCTTAAAGAGTTGATGATTGCTGACATTTTAATGGAGTCAAAGGCCTTCTCATAGTCAATAAATGCAACACACAATGGAAGTTCATATTCATGTGTTCTTTCAATTAATTCTCTTAATACTTGAATATGGTCCACTGTACTGAATCCACTTCGAAATCCAGCTTGTTCTCTTGGTTGAGCTGCATCTAATTTTTTCTGCAGGCGATGTGTTAGAACTTTTGTGAAGATTTTATAAATAGCAGGTAATAAGCTAATTGGTCGGTAATTTTTCCAATCCTCTTTATAACCTTTTTTATGCAAAAGAATTACTGTTGCAGAATCCCATTGGTTTGGTATGTTACCGCTGTTAAGACATTTGGTAAAGAATTTTGCAAGTATGTCTTCTACATATTCTCCAGCTTCTTTTAGGATATCTAATGTAATACCATCATCACCAGGGGCTCTTCCTTTCTTCATATTTTTTATTGCAAATGAAACTTCTTCTTTTAAGATTTTAGGAGCTATTCCTTCGACTATTGCGGCGTCTTCGTTTAATCCACTGTTACTTTCATATAGTTTTTTGTAGAATTCTTCAACTATTCTAATTGTAAGCATTTCTTCTCTATTTCTTCCCTATTTTTTCCCTATTTTACGGTGCCATCCTCCCCTTTTAATGCAATGATATGTTTCTTCCCAACAAACAAACTTCCTTTAACAATCCTAAGGCTCTTACTGTTTTCAATGGCCTTCCTTACTAACTCCAATTGAATTTTTTTATATTTTGGCGCAAAGTTTTGCAAAGTTCTATGTACTCAATCCTGGAACTGGTATTTCGATTGTCCACCTTCATATCTCTTCGCCTTTTCATGAGCTGTTTCGTCTTCTCAGATAATTTGCTATTGTGCTTTTTACAGGTTACACCACCAATTTCCCCAGCAGTTTCAATTATTGTCTTAACAATGTTTTCATTTGCTTCTGAGATGTCAACTTCTTTAATAAGTCCTTCCAGTGCAGAAAAGCGATTTTTTAATTCCAACTTGAATGCCTCAGTATTTTCTTTTAATTTCTTTAAATCCACCCTCTTACATAATTGTTTCCTAATGAGCTTCTGTCTTTCTAATTTAGTATTTAAGCGCACTTTACATCTCACCATTCGATGATCACTTCCAGTATTAAATCTGTTCAGTACGCTGCAATCTTCAATAATTGATTTCTTGTTTGCCAGGATATAGTCAATTTCGCTGGTTCCTCCATTGGGGTGTTTCCATGTCCATTTTCTTTGTAGTTTCTTCTTAAAAAATGAATTCATGATGCTAAGATTTTCAGCTTCGGCAAATTCTATGAGTTGATCGCCACGTTCATTCCTTTCCCCGTATCCGTATTTACCAACCATGATGGTTATGTGGGACTGTCTTGTCTGTTGTGATTGCTCCATCCCAGTAAAGTTTGTGTGTTTCATTCTCAAGCACGGTCTCTGACTCATATTTGTAATATGGGCATTTCTCTGTCAGAAAGCCAGCATTCGCTGCCAATTTCTGGTGGACTATTTTTGCCACTTGGTCATGTCTATGTTTGTAGTCTGACTGCGCGACGATTTTGCATCCTGCCAAAACGTGTTGGATTGTTTTCGATGCCGCATGACAGTGTCTGCATTTGTCGCTTTCTATGTCTTTTCTCTTAATGAATTTCTGATCCTTGTTGCGATCACTTGGTCTTGTATGGCTAGAATGAATCCTTCTGTCTCTGACTGCATAATGCCTTTGGCCAGCTAAGCATGCGCTGCCTTTTTGTCAACGTGTGATTGTTGTAGGTCATTGTAGTGCCTGACATGTAATGGTTTTCCCGCTCAAGTTCTTAGTTTCTGCTCATTGGCTGCCTCCAGGACACGCTCTTCGGTATTACACAGGTTTAGTGGCGTGTAATTTGCATCTGCTAGTACTGTGGCTTAGATGAGTGGTGACCGCGGACTTTTGAATTGGAAGTATTGCCTCATGCTCTGTATCTGCTTGTCCGCGTCCTCCTTCTTCCCGGGGTAGTGTTTGCCGTTCAATTGCCGTTGCAGGGTGTAGTTGTCCGGCTCTTCTCTGGATGGTTCTCATTTTCCGCTGGAGTTGTTCTAGTTCAGTGTTGGACCATTTGATGATCCCGAAGGAGTAGGTGAGCACTGGTACCGCATATGCGTTAATTGCTTGCGTGGTGTTCTTCCCGCTCAGTTTCGTCTTCACAATGCTTCTAAGTCTTTCTTGGAATGCTTGCGTGAGCTGGACTTTGACTTTCTTGTGCTCCTGCTGCCGTTTTTGCATTATCCCTAGGTATTTGTAGGTTTCGCCCTCGTCCAAGGTCTTCAGTAGTCTCCCGTCTTCGAGTTCGATGCCTGGTAAATCTTCTTTGCTATTATATATATATATTTTGATAAAATTATAAAAATAGAGAGAAAGGATATTTGAAGCAATAGTACCAATGTCATAGTGGGAGTTGTCATCCACATCCGGATCTTTGATGGTAACAACACTCTTTCGTGACTAGTACTATTGCATAATAGAGACAATGGATTATCAAAATAAAAGATTTAGGATTTTCAAGGTAAAATTTTTTTATTAAATGATAAACAAATTCAATTATATAAAATTTGAAATTTTATATATAAATATGACAAACTATATTTGCAAATATTAAGCAGTAAAACTGACGTGTTCATTATAATCCAGCTGGATGCGTTATGTCCATACACAATACAAATACAATTTCAACAAATAAATCCGCATATTATTAAATACATACTCAAAAAATTATTTCGAATTTTTAAAATTTTTTTAAAAGTAAATCACAAAAATATATCCTATTAAATATCAAAAGTATAATATACAAAATACAATATAGAAAATACAAAATAAAAAAATTTTGAAAGTGTCTCCAACTATATATATATAGCAAAATTGTAGTATGATTGTGACATGTAGTACCTTCTAATGTAATATACATAAATACACTACACTTAAGCATATATTAATTTAGACAAAGTTAAAGTAGAAAAGTAATATAACACTAGGTAGTCAAACCAAGTAAATTAAAATAGTAGAAACATCTCAGAATAAAAATTGACATTGTAGTAGTAAAAGGTGAAGAGGAGTAAAAGATTAAACAATACCAAGAATTTTGTTCTTCATCAGGGACCGCACAAAATCCCTGTTATTGGTTTGCTTTTTCTGACTACAATAATTGAGATTTGTGATCAATACTGAATGAACCAATATTGATCAAAAATTAGTTAAAAATAGTATAAATCCAGAATGTAATTAGTTTAAAAATATTTTAGTAATTTAGAAGGGTCTTTTTATTAATAATAAGAACAATCTCAATTGTATATATATATATATATATATATAGGTAATAAAATATATGTTCCGGAACCTTAATAAAACTGGTATAAGCTTTATAATATTATATAAAGTTCTAGCATTAATTGTCTGAATGAAAGAATGGAACTTAATCAAACAATGAAATTCAAAAAAATAATCAAAAATGAATTTTAAATCAATTGAGCGTAAACATTCCTCAAGGCAATGAAACTAAGATAAACAATACATGTTATTATTTCTTTAGAAAAAAAAAATATTTATCATAAAAAAAAAAGAAATCGCGATTTTTTTAAAATCATTTAAAATAAATGAGTATTAGTAGTCTACATTTAAAATGACTATTTATGCCTTCATCGTTCATTTATTTTTGATATCGAACCTGTAAATAACAGCCCCTTCCCGAAGGCGATTACTTTTTCAGAGTCCAACAGGTGGCCGTTGTTCAAAGATTTTACTGTACAATATTATAAATGTTCTCAAGCGATTCATGCTTTCACTGTTCTCAAATTCTCATATACGTTCCTACTTCTAACAGAAAACGTAAAAGCAAATTGCAATTCTATCACGATATTAAACTTCTCCGGCCATTTACAGATTAACGAAATGTGGTTTCAAAGACTATTCGCGAAATTTTGTGAATGATCTCGAGATTATACAAATTGGCCTTAATTTCTGGTTATGCCACAAAGTTAATTGAGTTATCGATAACGTACGGCGGGAGAAACAAAATACAATTAAACAACGCGAAAGGGAATTCTAAACAAAAGAATACTGACAGCCATTAGATTATCTTGGTGAAAATGAAGAGAAATGTTTGCCGACGGTGTCAGAAGCTGCAAAGCTGCTTTAGATAAAAGCAAGCCCAAGTGATGAAAGTTCCGAGAAGAACAGAATGTTTTTAACATCTAAAAAGAAGTACGATAGAGGGCACTTTTCGCGAAGCCTTTGAAAAATTGCTCCTCCTCCTTGCTAGTTGAAATAACTATCTATCAGTTGCAGAGGCGTAGCTAGGGTGGGAAGTTTTGGAGGTTGTAACCCCCATCGCAATGAAATTTTGTATATTTAACATATGAATATATGAGTTGTAGCTCTGTAACCCCTCCCATTAAGCCTATAACCCCTCCCTTATGAACTTTCTGCCTACGCCACTGATCAGTTGGGCTTGTTGTACTTTCTGGTTCACCTTTTTCTGCTTGATGGACTATAGTTCACATGCTTTGTGATTTACTACTGATTTTATGCTACTTTTCTCGACATACGTAACCATCTAGCTATATCTGCTTGCAGCTGTCTGGTTTCGAGTCTTCCTACTGCTCCCAATTTCAAAAAACCAGCCAAACGCTAATGCGTTACCATATTGGCACAGTCTAAACAAGGCCGTGA
Organism: Dysdera silvatica; assembly: GCA_006491805.2. Classification (NCBI taxonomy): domain Eukaryota; kingdom Metazoa; phylum Arthropoda; class Arachnida; order Araneae; family Dysderidae; genus Dysdera; species Dysdera silvatica. The sequence goes on along the minus strand of QLNU02015359.1, from coordinate 45,163,574 downwards.
ATGTAGCGAACCTACACAATAAGTAATTCGTCCATTTACGTCTTGCTTCACGAACTTCGAAATTCATAAGAACTTGTTATTTACATGTTGCCAGATAAGGTGGAATTTCCTGCCAAAATACTGGATTTTGCACAAGTATTGCCATATACCACAACATTAACAGACACATACGAGAAATCCGAACCTCTTTAAACTGAAGGAGCCAACTTCCGGGCTACAGTGTGCAGTTAATCGTTGAGTTTTCTTTGACACCGCTGGTAGTCGAATCAGGCTTAACGGTACGATAAGCCTCATTCTACGAGAAATCCGAACCTCTTTAAACTGAAGGAGCCAACTTCCGGGCTACAGTGTGCAGTTAATCGTTGAGTTTTCTTTGACACCGCTGGTAGTCGAATCAGGCTTAACGGTACGATAAGCCTCATTCTACGAGAAATCCGAACCTCTTTAAGCTGAAGGAGCCAACTTCCGGGCTACAGTGTGTAGTTAATCGTTAAGTTTTCTTAGGCACCGCTGGTAGTCGAATCAGGCTTAACGGCATGGTAAGCGAAAGCAGTATCACCGCACCATCTCTAGGCCCTGATGGAAAAGCAAAACCATCTTGCTTAAGTGGCCAAGGTTTGTATGCAATGCTACGGTCCTCATAAATACTTTTAAAACAAATAAGTTCGAATATTCAGTACGAATTATAAAAACGTATATTTACAAGTCATAATTGACCGATTTGTCTGTAAAATAAACACCTGAAACTAATTCGCTGTTGCGTTTTCAATCCTTACAACCTTATTATCTCTTACTTTCCTTATCTCTTCAACTTTTCCACAGACGCTATCTGGCTTTTAAGCAAATATATCTGGACACGTTAGAGAGTCATCCTCTTCCACCGCTAAGTCTTGGGTTCGGTTCTTCTGATGGAAGATGACCAAGGTTTGGATTCTGCGTGAGAGATCTCTTCCCTCGTTAACTTCCATTTGGTCACATCAATTTGGAAAGTAAAGCCAGCTTGCATCAAGAAGCAGTGAGAAAGAAAAAGGCTTATCAAATTCTCCAGGAAAACGTTATAAAATCCCAGACTAATGTCAAAGAACTAAAGCACGAAATCCCTCAAAGGCCATAATTATAAATATGTCACACTCTATAAATAAACCAGTGTTGAAGGAAGTATTTAATATGCATCTTTAAATTTCAAAAGTATATCAGCAAGTATCGCCAGTATCGATGAAAGGTATCTTATCGTTACACCATTGGTCATCGAACTATGCTTTTCGCTTCTTTACAAGCTGCTTTTTTGGACAGTCCACATTATACTTACCATTACCATGCCAGGTAACGTCAACAAAGAAAAGTTGCCAAACGTTATAGAATAAACAGACACTGATGACAGAAAATGAATATGGTGTCCAACAGGGGTTCGTGAAACATGAAGAGAAAGTGGTAGTGAAGTTAAGAATGCTGTTCGACGAAGCATGCTTCCTCCCCGGAGGCATCGCCCTCTCTCTCCAGCGATAGTGCTTAATGTCGCTGAGGACTTTCTCACTATATTTACTTGGGAAAATAGTCTGGAAAATTTAGTGTAAATGACTGAAGAAGAAAGTCAGTCCAGGCGGATTAAAACAGTGGCACAGCAGGTAACATACCGTTTCAAGGTAAACAACAACTGCACAGAACAACTATGTTATTTAAGTTAGAGACGTTGGCAACATTGCCATGCGTCATATAAATTGATGTTAAAGACGCATATATATCATTTGCTTTTTATAGTTAGTGTGTTCCAAAGCAGAAAAACCGCTGATGACTTTTTTTCCCTGTGAACTAGAAATTACAATAAATTTTCAGCTTCAAGTGATGCTGATTTCGCTACACATTAAGGAAAGAAAGGCAAGAAAGATCACACTCAATTTATAAAAAAAATCGAGCTTTTGAAAATTTGACAACTTTAAAATTTCACGTAATTTTAAAACTTTACATAACCTAAAAAACAGATTGTTAAAATATTCAATAACCTAGATATGCAAAGGTTCGAAAATTCAATGGCAAGAGGTAAAAGGCTCGTTAGTTTGAAAATTCAATGGCTCAAAAATCTAATAATTTGAAAATTCAATGTCCAAACCATGCGAGTTTAAAAATTCGATACTTTAACAAGCTAATATATTTTTTAAATTTAATGATTTAAAAATTCAATAGAGTTCGAAATTTAATACTTGGGAAATTTAATGATTTTTAATTTCAGAATAAACAACAAATCCTTTTTAATTTTTGTAAAAATAATATTAATAAAATTCAAGCAAAATTCAATACCTTGAAAACACAATTGCTTGAAATTCAACTGCCTAAAAATTTAAATATTTTGAAACCCTATTAGCTTTAAGAATTTAACAGCTTAAAAATCGAATACCTTGAAATTTTAACATTTTGATAATTCAATACTTTTGAAATTTAAAGTTTCGGTTCTATTGCCGTTAAAAAATTCAATAACTTTAAAATATATTAAAAAGTTTTAGAATTGATAAACTTAAAGATTCAATAATTTGATATGCCATTTTTTCAACAACAACAATTCTTCATAACAATGATTTCATTACTTTATGGAATTGGGACAATAACCCCCCCCCCCATTTTTTTATAGTATTTTCGTGGTCTTGCCTACCTAATTACTTTCGTCATTAAGCCCTACTAATGCTAATGATAATTTTTCAGACAAGATTTTTCAAAGGGTAAAACAATGATCACTTCCATCGGATTCAGAAAGAGACAGGCATTATGAAAAACAAAATTGTGGCGGGAAGAAAGGAAAACAATGAATTCAGAAATCGAGTCCAAACACAGTATTCTTTACTCTTTTTTAATTAATTAATTAATTAATTAATGAGAAGCTCTAAGTTCAAGACGCTGCAAGGCGCTTCGTTTGAGATTTTATCACAACGAGAGAAACAAGCCGGAAATAGATTACGAAATAAAATGGCACCCGCGCTATTTGACCTTCCAATTTTCGTCACCTGACCTCTCTTGACCTGATTTTATAGCATAATGGACGAAAATACGCGTTCATTTCTTCAGTGTCTTTTTCTCTGTCCCTTTCTTTCGGAAGCAATTCATCATTCTTCAACATTCCATCAGTAGATTTCCAAATTATGTGCTCTGACCCTTGGAACACATATTTTAAGGTCAGTTGCGTGAAATGACACAGGAAATAAAATTTCTACGTTAGGATTTGCACATATACGGAAACATTTCGCAATAAGTGTTAATTTCTTCTAAGCCTTTCTTACGATTGCTACGGTTAAACCACACATTAATGAAGAAAAAAAACTACAATTTTATACTCACTTCAGATAGTGCAACAGAAAGTCTTTAACACAAAGGTAGATTTAGGACATGGTGTCCTCTAAGCCCAGGGCTGCATATCCCCCCCTTTTTTTTATGAAGATCTTTGAAGAAAAATAACGCACATTGCGCGCTTAACTTTGTATATGTGTAGGTTAGTTTTCACACATTTTACACATGATTTTGCGCATAGGCTTCCAAACTAGTAATTTAAATAATAATTTCATGTAAAGACTATTAGTATGTAATAACTAAATTATTTATTATATAATTAATTTATAACCAATTCATTTTTTAGCGTTAAGCGGCCGCCCTACCCCTAACAAGTGCCGTTCCTAGACAAACACTTTATGTGTCTACTCGGAGATACATCACTGCTTCAACATTATCATCCTCACATATAAAACAACATATTACATTTATATATACATTTACATTTTCTTGCTATATGCACCAATCAACAGTGGCGTGGAAAAGAATAGGGGGTTCAGGGAGATCAAGGCCCCCCCCCCGCCCATTAGATAACAAGATACATTGTTCCCCTTAACGCCGTACTTGATCTTTTTCAAAGCTGCTTGTGTCACCCACTCCATAATTTTTAAACAGCTATGCCCCTGCCGATCAACATGTATCTAGTGTCGACTAAATAAAGGGTATTATTGTTATT